>OY744516.1:63149816-63274816 GCA_963556195.1 Sepiola atlantica | reverse complement strand
GTACTTAGTACGCGTCTCGATCTCGACGGCTGCCGTTGCGTGCCCACGATTCGCCGGCGCATATCTAAATTCGGTACCGCTCATAGACTTACTTGACTTATTTGCATACGCCAGATAGCTTCGCCACAGGATTGAAAACAAAATCCCGCTACTTATAGCCCTATTGGACCAATATTTCAGCTGTTTGGGGCGGCATACCAGTCTCAACCATTATCTGCTCAGCCGATCTATTTCGTGGTCGTCCTTTTGATTTTTTTTTAATAAAATCTTTTTTATATGATTTCTTTACGTAGCTGCAATTTGGTAGCTGAGAAACATGTCTAAACCACGTTAATCTCTTATTTCGAATAATGTTTTGATGCATCAGTTAATATGAAGTCTCCGTTTGATATCCGCATTCATGTTTCTATTTCGCAAAGTTTCTCCAAGGATAGGTCTTAAATATTTAATTTCAAAGAGATTTAGCTTCCTCTCATACTCTGCTCATATAGGCATTTAAGTATATCTGTCGCTCTTTCTCTCTCTCTCTCTCTCTCTCTCTCTCTCTCTCTATATATATATATATATATATATATATATATATATATATATATATATATATATATATATATATATATATATATAAATTTCTACCTGCTCTATCCTGGATATTGAGCTGTATACTCTTCACAATAGGGTTTTACCTTTCCTAAAAGTTCGCTTTTAGTACACCTCTTTATATATATATATATATATATATATATATATATATATATATATATATATATATATTAATTTTAAATAAATGATATTAAATTATTTTACCTACATACGCTAGCGTCTCAAGCTTTCGCTCTCATCAGTGCAGGGATCATAATCGCAGACGGTCCCACGGTTCGATCCCCTGCCACACACAGAATCAACCTAGACTCCGTAAGCAAGCGCTGTAGCCATTAGGGGGCCCGACATTTACACCTTCAAGAAGGGAATTTAAGTTCTATTTATGCGAAGGACGGCATATCTAGAAATACTAACTAGAGTATTCAACGAACGTTGTCAGGATATGTCTTATATATAAAGGTGTGTGTATATCATCAAAAAAATTGAATATTGTTTGGGCCTTGATAAGCGGTGACTTGTTATATATATATATATATATATATATATATATATATATATATATATATATATATATATATATATATATATATTAGTATTTCATTTGTCCACATAAAATTTTATGAGGAGATATAATTTTTTATGTATCAATTTTCAGTATTTACTTCAACAGTGCTCGATACGTAAGTAGAGCTAGGTAGTAAGCTATGAAAATATATTTATGGCAATTAAGCTACACAGAGGCTCCCGCGTTTCATCCCCGGGCGCGGGAGCCTCTGTGTTGCTTAATTGCCATAATATATTTTCATAGCTTACTATATATATATATATATATATATATATATATATATATATATATATATATATATATATATATATATATATATACATATATATATGTACATATATATATATATGTACATATATATATATATGTACATATATATATATATGTACATATATATATATATATATATATATATATATATATATATATATATATATATATATATATTACTAAAGAGTCACCGTTTATCAAGGCTCAAAGGCCAATCAAGGATAAGGGTTAATGACAACACCGTGAAGAGCGGTAAATGAGTAGAATTTGATTATTTAAGAGGACAGCTCAACAAGAATTTGTTAACATTGAACCCAAAAACGAACATGTTGTAGTGCGCTCGGAAGCAGGCTCGTAGTATTGTGTTCCACAGACGGGTAGTTCTAGGAAAGAAATTTCCTCATGGAAGTACCGTTTAGTTTTAGGTACACAGAAGGAGAAAGGGGGGATTATTTACAGTGGTTGTAAATAGACGAGTTTTTGTTTGTGAATTTGCAGAATTACAGTATATGTATCACGGGTCCTTCGATTAAATGAAGTTCTAACACCTCCACCTTTTTCTGATACTATCAAGTCTATCACCCATCTTAATCTCCCTCCTCTCTCTCCTCATCTTCCTTCTTCTTAAGGTGTGTCCCTTGTAAAAGGTATCGAAGATGCCATCTTCCTTAACGCTGAAGAAGCTTCTGTTGAATAAAAGAAGCGAAATATTAGTCTACAAGTTGTTTTTATTATGTATTTTTTTCTTTTATCTTTTACGAGCTGGCTTTGCAGACTCGCTATCACAATTTAAAATAATAATAATTTAATTCATAACTTTGTTGTAAACACAAATAAAATCTTTCTCATTTATTCATGTAGATTAAAATTAATTTAAAATAATAATAATTTAATTCATAACTTTGTTGTAAACACAAATAAAATCTTTCTCATTTATTCATGTAGATAAAAATGAATTTAAAATAATAATAATTTAATTCATAACTTTGTTGTAATAACAAAACAAAATCTTTCTCATTTATTCATGTAGATAAAAATTAATTGAAAATAATAATAATTTAATTCATAACTTTGTTGTAAACACAAAACAAAATCTTTCTCATTTATTCATGTAGATAAAAATTAATTTAAAATAATAATAATTTAATTCATAACTTTGTTGTAAACACAAATAAAATCTTTCTCATTTATTCATATAGATAAAAATTAATTTAAAATAATAATAATAATTTAATTCATAACTTTGTTGTAAACACAAATAAAATCTTTCTCATTTATTCATGTAGATAAAAATTAATTTAAAATAATAATAATTTAATTCATAACTTTGTTGTAAACACAAAACAAAATCTTTCTCATTTATTCATGTAGATAAAAATTAATTTAAAATAATAATAATTTAATTCATAACTTTGTTGTAAACACAAAACAAAATCTTTCTCATTTATTCATATAGATAAAAATTAATTTAAAATAATAATAATAATTTAATTCATAACTTTGTTGTAAACACAAATAAAATCTTTCTCATTTATTCATGTAGATAAAAATTAATTGAAAATAATAATAATTTAATTCATAACTTTGTTGTAAACACAAAACAAAATCTTTCTCATTTATTCATGTAGATAAAAATTAATTTAAAATAATAATAATTTAATTCATAACTTTGTTGTAAACACAAAACAAAATCTTTCTCATTTATTCATATAGATAAAAATTAATTTAAAATAATAATAATAATTTAATTCATAACTTTGTTGTAAACACAAATAAAATCTTTCTCATTTATTCATGTAGATAAAAATTAATTTAAAATAATAATAATTTAATTCATAACTTTGTTGTAAACACAAATAAAATCTTTCTCATTTATTCATGTAGATAAAAATTAATTTAAAATAATAATAATTTAATTCATAACTTTGTTGTAAACACAAAATAAAATCTTTCTCATTTATTCATGTAGATAAAAATTAATTTAAAATAATAATAATTTAATTCATAACTTTGTTGTAAACACAAATAAAATCTTTCTCATTTATTCATATAGATAGATAAAAATTATCATTTTGGTTATTCCGATACAAATTTATTTATCTTTTAAATATGACCGTAGAAGACAGGAAAAGAAATAAATCATTTTTTTACATTTTCCCTTACAATTTAGAAATAGATCGCAACTTATTGAAAATCAAGGCACTCCTTCTAAACCAGGGGCGGGCAACCTCCGGCCCGCAGACCACATCCGGCCCGCGAACGCTTAGCGTCCGGCCCGCCACCCTGCTAGGCTTTATTATTGCAATCCGACCAGCGGACCTCCCAGTAAATCTCATATCATTTTGTGACATAAACGTAAAAGTAGGTTTCAATTAAGATTTACAGTGGAATAAAAATGTATAAATATCAGCGAGCGATGATGGATGTATATTTCATTTTTCTTTAACTATTAATTTCAAATCCTTGGCCTGATATAAAAATAGAAAAAGAGAAAGAGAGAAGCAAAGAGGAAACGAGAGACGAGGAAAGGGCATGACACATAGAACTTATGTGAAGTGTGTCAAAACGAATGCTGGATAAACTTGCTACTTCCCCCGTCATCATTTTTTATGATTCCAAAATGGCTCTTCGTCGGCGCCTTTTATAACATCACATACAGAAGTCTCTTGAGAAAAAAATATCAGATTTGTAGAGTGTTCAATGCAATTTTTGTACAATTTATTCATGTAAAGAAAATATAGTAATTCTGAGATTTCGTTTTTCACTCCGGCCCGCGATCTCCTTCCAAAAGTCTCATCTAGCCTTCACTCTAAAAAGGTTGCTGCCCCTGTTCTAAACTAAGGAACAGATGAGCACAGATTCTAAATATTTGTCCAGGAAATAAAACAATATGGCGAAACATAACTATTTGTTACATTAAAATCAAAACAATCATTAAATTATAAAACAATTTAAAAAATAGTTAATTAACAAAATGTTCTTTTTTCAAAACCAATATTCAAATAAGTTAACCTGGCAGCTGATATCGAATGTACATAAGCAGTATATAAAAAAGATGATTGAATTAACTTTAAATAGGACTTTTTTTTTTAATTTTCCGAATAATCAATTTTGTATTCTGATCAAATTCGGATATAAAAGTTCTGTATGTTTCGTGTTGCATATTTTTCGAGAACTTTCGATTTGATTCCTCAAACCATCATTATTAAACACTGAAAAGAAAATAGATGAAAACACATCGACACTATATGTGTATATGGGTCTGTAAATGCTTGATTTATAAACCATTTTAACAACTACTGATCAACATTCTTTATTGTAAACATCTAACACGTAGTTGCAATAGTGCAATATTATTTCTACATATGGAATAGAGAAACAGTAGGACAGGGTCGCACGTAAAATAAGTCTGGGCTTGGCGTTACCACATATACCAACAAAATCATGAATAAATAACACCAAACAAATATAAACGCAGTAGGGCTCAGAAGAAATAGTTCGGCTTTATTATTGTCAGGGTTCCTTTAATAGCCAATATAGGCTATGCTGTATGTTGTAATAATATTTTAATAATATGACGGGTGTACGCAGATTAGAAACACAGGCGAAGTCTCCTCGGCTTTAGCCGCGTACGGAAAAAGAAGATTAATTGAAGTAAAAAGAAAAAAATGATTATTTTGAAGGGACCCTGGTGTAAATAGGTCGAACGAATGAACAAGAGAATGAATAGTGTTTCAAAAGAAACCACCATTTTTAAGTCTGACTTCACGGGGAAAAATTTCATTCAAATAATTTAATGATTAAAATGTACCCGAATACAATAATTTAAATTAGAATAATCCTGAAAAAAAAAACCAACTCGAATTTACAATTGCAATTGCAAATTTATTTCAACTTCGTTTTTCCAACTCTATCGCTATACGGCATAATCACGTTGATTGTATACGGCATAATCACGTTGAAACACCGGTTCCTGTTAGATCACCGAAGTTAAGCAAGGTTGAGCCTCGCCAGTACTAAATGGGTCACCATTTGGAAATACCAGATATTGTATGTGGTCTGGAGAGGACATCGCCTCCACCAGGTTCTATCGTGCCCCTGAAAAGTTATGACAGATAGAGTATCTGCATGACTCCCCGAGGGATATGGATGGATGGATCGCTATGTTCATGTTAGGTGCTCGACTGAACTTCAATCCATGGTCCTCCTGTAAAACATTCACAGCAAAAACTTATCTAGCTACAACCACAACAAAGAACTTTCTCTCTCTCTCTCTTTCTCTCTCTCTCTTTCTCTCTCTCTCTCTCTCTCTCTCTCTCTCTCTCTCTCTCTCTCTCTCTCTCTGTACTCAAAACCAAACGGAACTTCTATGAACAAAGTTTCTTTCCATCTGTAAATTGTCTTTCCTCTGTAAACCAAAATACCACGAGGCACTTTTTTCAACCGACTACAACATAGTCGTTTTCAAGTTTTATGTAAACAAATACTTGTTGGACGATCTTCTGGGATAATCACTTCCTCTTAAGTAATCTTTTGCCCATTCAGCCTATTGTTTTTTATCCTCTCGTGGTGGAAATCATCGTTCAGCTCACAATCTCTTTACCCCTTATCCTCGAGTGCCCCCGGGCGTTGATAAGCGATGACCTATTAGTAAAAAAAATGATCGCCGTGGAGACGACTGGAGCGATAGTTCCGGCTACGCGAGGCCTCCTCAGCCGCCACATTATGAATTAGCTCTACGAGCGCTTCTCCATCGCCATTATTCGAGAGAACGACTTGAGCCTGCTGTCGGCCTGCCGAGCAAGCAGGGCATCTGATGAAGCTTTCTGGTATTCTGAATAGAGACTTTTTGAATTTGGTGGTTAGAAATGCTTTTTATGAACTTTTAAATGTAAATTTAATATTCATACTTCGTCAAATGTGGTATTATGTATTTATTGAAAAGTTTTTAAATACTAGTTTTGAAACAGGAATATAAGTAAAATAACAATTTTTAAATTAAAAAAAAAAGAATTTTAAAAATGTTAAATAAAAATTTCACTTTTGTTTCTTCTTCTTCTTCAAAGAAAAAATGGATATATGTAAAAAGTCTCCCGAGCAACACCGGATAAATACGGTTAGTACAAAAATACATATGATGATGATGATGGTTTATTTTCATCTACTCCCCTTCTTTCCCTCACTCACTTGCAGTTCTTTTTCTTTATCTCCTTACATGCATCTCCTAACCAACTCGCCCAACCACGACCACACCCTCACTCGACTGGCTATATTTTTTTTTCTTCTTACCGACCACTCATCTTTGACCTATTCAAAGTCGGGCTGATGTTCTAAACGGCGAAAATAGCGCATACAGTGACCTTTTCAAGGGAAGGACAGATAAAAAGAACGAAGAAATGTTGAGTTTTTTTTTTTTAAGAAAAGAAAGAAAAGGCAATGGAGGTTAAATTAATTACGAGAGAAAAGGTGGCACAAAAAATGAGGGAAGGAATATAGTAATAATGGTGTTACATTATTTATAGTAGCAAGGGTACGTGTAGCAGTTGTACAAGTAAGAGTAAGAGTTGGGGAAGTGTACGTATAGCAGTAGTACAAGTAAAGTAGTAGTTAAGGAAGTGCACATATAGCAGTAGTACAAGTAATAGTAAGAGTTAGGGAAGTGTACGTATAGCAGTAGTACAAGTAAGAATAGTAGTTAAGGAAGTGCACATGTAGCAATAATACAAGTAATAGTAAGAGTTAGGGAAGTGTACGTATAGCAGTAGTACAAGTAAGAATAGTAGTTAAGGAAGTGCACATGTAGCAGTAGTACAAGTAAGAGTAGTAGTTAGGGAAGTGTACGTGGAGCAGTAGTACAAGTAAGAATAAGAGTTAGGGAAGTGTATGTGTAGCAGTAGTACAAGTAGGAGTAAAAGTCAGGTAACTAGCACCTGTACTTGCAGCAGTAGTAATAGCTGTGTTTGTAACAGTAGTTGTAGGTGTAGTAGTAGTAGTTTTATATATAGTCGTTACAATAGTCTTAATAGTAGCGTTTGTAGTAATAGCAACAGTATTATTTGTAATTGTTATAGTGAGAGTCTGATTAATGGCTGCATTAGTAGTGTTAGTAACTGCAATAGTAGTAGTCTCATTAGAAGTAGTCGTATTATTAATAAAATCAAGAGTAGTAGTACGAGTAGCAGTTTTGAATTCACCCCAGACAAGGAACATTGCCACGGAGATGTAAGGGGCTACTGTGGATTAGGGGCCAGAAATTATAGGAGGGATATTTGTTCACGTTACACTTAAATTTCTGCATGTTGGTAGAGTCATGGAAACAGGGAACAGGGAGGGGGTTCCAAAGCCTGGCAGCTTGAGTAAAGAAGCTCTTAAAGTGGAAAGCCCTCCGGTATCTGGGGACTTCCACAGTGAATATACGGGACTTAACTGATTGTCAAGTTGGTCGAGTGTATTTACATCGATGGGGAGACCATAGCAGCCAATTCATTGAAGTACTTGCACAACACGCACAGGGGCTGAAGCTTGCTGGATAGTGAGGGGCCTATAAGATTAGCGATTCTTTTGGGACACTGTCTAAAAGGGAGAGACTAGTGGATGGTGCTCCAGCCCAGATGGTAGGGAAGTAGTAATTTTACTTGTAGTGGTAATAGGAACAGCAGTTGCAGTAGTAGTAGTAGTAGTTGCAGTAGTAGTAGTAGTAGTAGTAGTTGAGACTGTAGCAGTAGTACTATGTGTAGTATTAGTTTAAAATATAATTGTTACAATACTCTTAATAGTAGCGTTTTTAGTAGTAGCAACTGTAGTATAAGTAGTTCTTATAGTGAGATTATTATTAATGGCAATAGTAGTAGTAGTAATAGCAGTGATTGGAAGTATCATAATTATTAACAACACCAATAGTAGTAGGAATAGTAGTAGTAATAGTAGTTTTAATTGTAGCATTAATTAGAGTAGTAATAGCAATTGTACGTATTGCAGTAGTACAAGGAGTTAGGGAAGTAGTACTTGTACTTTTAATAACACTAGGAACAGTAGTAGCTGTGGTTGTGGCAGTAGTATTAGTAGTAGTATGTATAACTGTAGAATTAGTTATAGGAGGAATGACAATTGTACGTGTAGCAGAAGTAATAGTAGGAGTATTAGTTAGGGAAGTAGCACTTGTAATAGTAATAAGTACAGTAGTAGTAGTTCTGCTTGTAACAGTTGTAGCAGTAGTAGCGAGTGTAGTAATAGTTTTGAGTATAGTAGTTGTATTAGACCTAATAGTAGAATTTGTGGTAGTAGCAACAGTATTATTAATGGTCGTTAGAGTGAAAGTATGACTAATGGCAGTAGTAGTATTAGTAAATGCAATAGTAGAAGTAGTATCATTATAATTAGCATTGTTATTAACAGCGACATTAGTGTAGTAGAAATAGCAGTAATAGTAATACTTGTAGCAGCATCAATAGTAGTAGTAGTAGCAACAGTAGTATTTACACTAATGATAGTAGTAGTAGTAGTAGTAGGAGGAGGAGGAGGAGGAGGAGGAGGAGGAGGAGTGGTAGTAGTGATAACAACCACAGTTGTGGTAGTTTCATGGTGGCAATAGTAGTAATAATTGTAGTAGTATTATGTTTGTGTTTGTTCGTTTTTATGGTATATCAACCTATTTCAGCTTATTTAATGTCAAATCTACTCATTTTGATTTTAAAAAATATATGCTCCAAGTTCTTTATATTTTTAAATATTTATGCAGGCCATTTGGTTTGGTTGTTTAGTTTTACGGTATATCAACCCCTTTTGGGTAATTTAATGATGAATCCAGTCATTTTGGTAAATGTTTTTTATGTTTCAAGTTCTTAAACTCTGTTGCTGAGGTCGCTGGAAAAATGGTTGGATGATTTCACCGCTCTCGAATGTACCTGACTCCTGATCTACTTGTATAGAAGTCAGATACATCTTAAAATTGAAAACTGCTGTCACATCTGGGTGAGGGTCGCACAGAGCACCCTTTCTTGCCTTGACAGAGTACAAAACCGTCTTCGCGATCTAACAGGAATGATCTCATCTTTTCCCTAGAGTCTCGTTCCTACAAAAGAGACGATGCTAGTTTTTACTCTACTCTGTCGTGGTTTTCATGGTAGGTGCTCGACTGAATTCCAATTTCTGCCCCCCCCCCGTAAACATTCGCAGCAAGAACTTGTCTATCTATAACAACTGCAAATAACTTCTTTTTTTTCCTGTGTGTAGTTAAAACCAAACGGAACTTTCCAGGCTCTTTCAAAGAATTTCCCGTTTTTTGAACACAATACTACTGGAGCACTTCCCTGCCGGCTGCAACACAGCCATCTTCTAGGTAAAAGTTTTTATACTTCAAGTTCTTCCCATCTTCACATATTTATTCAGCGTGTTTGGTTTGGTAGTTTGGTTTTACGGCCTATCAACCATCTTTCGGGTTACTTAATGTCGACATGATAGATTTTATTCTATGAGACTGCTGTAGTAGGTGTTCGTACCAGTCGGGTACACCTACTCGAGAATTAGTTCGACAGTTGCTTTGTTGCTGTTGGGCTGATGTAGGGTTCTGTTCAGCTCAGGGAGATCCACTCTCCCAAGCTTAACCTTCTCTTTGAAGAGGGGTTAGTTTATGGCCGGGGGTTGTTTCTTGGACAAAGAGTTAAACCCATGTAACGTCCCCCGACCAAAGGTGGTGGGAGAGATGCCTTTATAACAGCATGTCATTCCCACTGTTTGGATGTGGCCCGACCACGTGTGGATTGGTCGAAGTGGCCCGAAATAAAACAAACAAAGGGAAGAAAGAAAAACATGATTATGATATCTGAAATTATATTAAAAAGAAAGCGAAGGAATAATAAAGCTGACACACAAGAATGGTGTTTTGTAGAATCAATAATTAGAGGAAAACATTTATATTAAAAACAAAACAATTTATTTGGCTAAGATATTTTGAATGGCTATCAGTTACAGAGTCCATATTTTTAAGGAGTGAAAAAGTTCCATTTGTAAGTTCATGTTTGTACGAATGTGTATATGCGAGCGTGTTTGATGTAAAGTGATTTTTGTGGCAATTGTAATGGGTATGTGTGCTTGAAGAAAAAGTTCGTTATTCGTGGTAGGAATTAAAAGAGATTACCTACGTTTTTGACTTTTGCCTTCCCCACCTCTTCGATCGAGCCGGTGTGGGGAGGGGGGGGGGTGTATAGATGATCTCCTCTGTGTGCGTTCGGCCGGAAAGCGGAAGAAAAAAGAGAGAAAAGAGGATGCGTGATTTGTTTTATAGGGAGTCAAATCACGCGTGGTCAAGCTGACCTGTTGGTCCCTGATTGACCGGAATCTTCGGCCAACATGCTTTCACGAGATCAACCCTTCTTCTCTACTTCAGAGACAGAGAAGGACTGAGCAAACAAAGAAAGAAAAGTCGCAACATAGTAACGTCTGCTACAAGTTTATTGCTAATCGTCTGAGCCGTCTCTACCGAAGAATGTCGACAGGGCTGCTCAGGCATTTTTATTAGGTCAGAGTGCGCTTATCTTAATGCGCTGGCTTTCTAAAACTCCATCTGACCTTGTGTTTATACTCATACAGAGAAGGTAAATAAACATACATGGAACAGGTACTACCGAATAAACCTAGGTGTAATGTCAATTAAGGGGTGACACTCCACTCCCCCTAATTCACTAATTGGAGATTCGCCATCGGATGTAATTTCCTGCCGTACCCAAGACAAAATGGGGTGTGTAGTATTAAAAACGTTTTTGATTACTCACGCAAGAGGACGGAATTCATTCAAGTCATTGAGTATTTCCATTATATTCCTCCTTTTTTTACTGTTGGGTCACCGCTTAACAAGGCCAAAAGCCACACGAGGATAAGGGTTAAAAGAAGAGATGAGATGATAGATCATAAT
Organism: Sepiola atlantica; assembly: GCA_963556195.1. Lineage (NCBI taxonomy): Eukaryota > Metazoa > Mollusca > Cephalopoda > Sepiida > Sepiolidae > Sepiola > Sepiola atlantica. The sequence continues at coordinate 63,263,471 of OY744516.1, read as the reverse complement.
TTTACCTCCTCTCTTCCGATATTTCTTGTTTTATACGAGACATTGAGCGGTTGATAGTTACTAGTAAGAACGAGCCCTGAGAGACCGCTTGGATGTTCCAACGCATCTCCCGAAGAAACACTATGTCTATTATAATGTGATTGATCCCTGCAACGTTTAAGATTTCTCGTCTAAAGTTCTCGTTTCTACATATTATCATATATTTTATTCTAAAACAATATAATATAAATCCTATTTTTAAAATAAAGAACAATTTGATAAACATATTGCTTTTATTTCTTCTTTGTGCGATCATAATTTCGAAATTCCGCGCAGATTCCCGAGTTCAACAGAAAGATTCCCGAGTCGACAAGATACACTTGAACAAGGTCTGAGGTTACATCAGCCGAAACGTTGTGAGAATAGCACTCAAGATGAGAACAGTAGTCCGAATAATGCAAATTATACATGTTGCTTCTATTTCTCCTTTGTGTTACCATAATTTTACCTCCCCGGTCACAATACTTCACGTTGGTTAACGACGCAGACTGAGAACCTGTGTATGTCGGGTTCGAATCTAGTTCGTTCCACAGAAATATTTTCATCAAAACCTTCTGTCTAATCTCTTGGAGAATAGGTAACTAAAATACATTGGACGGATGATAGCCACTTGCAGGAACGAGTCCTGCATCTCCTTAGCTATTATCAGAAGCAACTCGATGTCTATTATGATTAGTGGTGAGACGATTAATCGGAATCGGAATCGGGAATCAGATAACTCATTTAGTGGTATCGGAATCGGAAAAATGGGTGCCAGTTTAAATATATATTATTTTTAAACTACCAGTAAAACTGAAATCTATAAACGCCTCCCCCTCAAGTGTATTTTAACCCTTAACTGATTATGCTTATTTAGATGCATATATTGTAGTGTGTTGTTATACATGTAAAATTTTATGCCATTTGTTGCACATTTGCAACATCATTTTTTTTTTCAATAAATATTTGCATTTTTCAAAAATCATTTATACTACTTTATATTACCCCGACGAAACGTTTTTCACTTGATAACATTTTTTTAAACCAATATAAAAAATAAAGAATTTAAGGGTTGATGAGGTAAAATGTTTGTCAACCTAAAGATGAGGAACATTCAAGGATATGAAGTAAGTTTTATCACTTATAAGACGGTTTTATAGTATTTGTTGGCATGGATTTGAAGACGACCATGTTGTAATATGCACGGGGCAATCCTGCGGTAATGTGTTCTTTTCTTGCAAAGAAGCTTTTTCAATGGAATTCTCGCTTGACTCTAGGCACATAGAAGAAGAAAGGAACATTTTTTTCCGTTGTGTTAACTAGACGAGTTCTTGCTGTGAATGTCTTACAAGGAGGAACTATAGATTAGAGCTCGGTTGAGTACCTTTCATTGAAATAACGATAATCTCTCTCTTTCCATTTCTCTTTCTCTTTCTCTCTCTCTCTCTCTCTCTCTCTATATATATATATATATATATATATATATAGAGAGAGAGAGAGAGAGAGAGAGAGAAAGAGAGAGAGAGACAACACACAGAGAGACAGACATAGTGAGAGAGAGAGAGAGAGAGAGACTTACAACGCTTCTTATGTTAGAAATAGTCTGTAGGGTAGAAAAGAAGTTATCCCCCACTAGATTTCGAAGTCGATTCCATACTCTCTCAAAGCAAGAAAGAGTTCGTTGAGCGGTACATCCCCAGATGTGGCAGTAGTACTCCATCTTATGACACATCTGACTTATACACAAATAACTGTCCACTATTCCGCAATGCATTCCACATTGGCGTTTATTCTGCATTTTGAAAACTCATTTTTCTATTTGTAGCAAGACTTTTCTACAAAATTTCTATTTCCTTGGCTTATTGGCTAGGAGTGTAGTATCGGTTATGATACTACACTCCATCATTTCTGTTCTCAGCCAGTGAATAGGAAATCCTTCTAGCCAGAGGAATATTTTTTATTTTTGACCTAATCCAGAGTGCCCTTTTTGAGGAGCTGAATTTTCCTCACATTAAAATCCGATCTTGAGTCTAGTTCTGCCTTAGGACCCATGGCGTCAACTTCCACTTGGCTTTCCTTGTGTAATGCTCCTACAAGTTCAAGTCAGAGTGTACCTTCTCATTCATAAAAGCTAGCGAATTGAGGGTTCACCACCGAATTTAGCTTAAGGCCATACTGCTAGGACCATGTATACTCATAAAGCACTAAAATTATGCCTACTCTACCGGATGCAGTTCATACTTCGAAAGATTACAGGTAGAGAGAGAGCTTAGTGAATGGAAAGGGTTAGAATATTGATACGTCGTCCTCTGGCCGTCTCTATCTCTGCATGTAGCAAGCAAAGACGTGTCAAGCGCGGAACAGCAAATCAATGAAGTGAAAGTGACAATGTGGCGTCTGCGCCATTCCGTTGTGTCTTCTGGAACAAACCTTCCTCGACTTCGCATGACACCACTGAGCTCTGCTATTCTCTGTGTCGAGGGTAAACACCTGCAATCTTGCAAATTAAGGAATAGTTACGACGAACGAGGAGGACTACATGCAGACCAGGCACTGCTGGGGCAAGATCCTCGTGGGCTCTATGCAGAAGTCGGATTAACTCTTCCTCCTCCTTCGCCTCCTCGTCCTCCCTAACAACAACAACAACAACAACAGTGGTTGCTTAGGAAAGAGACTTATTTGATTGGGGGAAGTAATCATGTTAAAAACGATTGAAGATTAAAAGAAAGAAAAAGAAAAAGATTGAAGAAGAAGCATAAGAATCAACGAAAGAAGCAAAAAGGGCAAACCTGTTGAGTAAAAGAAAAAAAGGAAACAAAACTGAGAGACATTACATATATACATAATAGAAGAAGAAGAAGAAGAAGAAGAAGAAGAAGGAGAAAAGGAAAATAAAGAAGAAAAAGAAGAAAAAGAAGAAGAAGAAAAGGAAGAAGAAGAAGAACAACAACAACAACAACAACAACAAGGAGAGGAAGAAGACGAAAAGGGAGAAGAAGAGGGGAGATGGGAGGGAGAGAACGGAGAAAGCTGAAAAAGAAGAATGAGATGAAGAAATAGAGTAGATAATACGTAGTATGTGATGAATGAAGATAAAAAGAATGAAAAAATACTAACAGAAGAAAAAGATAGGGTAAGAAAAAGACAGGGAAGAAAGAAAATTTCGTCGTAAGAGAAAATATAAGAACAAGCTTAGAGGAAGAATGAAAAAAATGCACCTTCACCCTCCCTCTCTCTCTCTCTCTCTCTCTCTCTCTCTCTCTCTCTCTCTCTCTCTCTCTCTCTCTCTCTCTGCCCGACGGATACGACGGCGTCAACCGTGTGATCCATTAACAGGTGGTACGTATCACTGAAAGGAGGGGAAATTGACATTTCGCTCCAGCGCGAGTATCTAATACTGACGTCATCCGAATAGATCTATTCGTGACGAGTGTTGTAACGACAAAGGGCGTGTGTCGCGCTGCGGAGCGTCGTTTTATTACGAACCGTTAACGCATACTTGTAGGAACAAAGATATAATACTAGTCACGCCATTATACGTCTCGAGATAAAATCCAACAAAATATGAAAAATATATATATATATATATATATATATATTAATTTACTAGTAAAAACTACCCGCCCTCCGGTGGCAATTACTGATTCAATTACTGACGCTGTAGTGTTCTTTACAGAAACCAAATAAGTAATTTTCATTTGACATTTTGGTAATTTAGAGGGAATTTTTGAAAATGATGATTGTCGTAGTGTGATTTGATATATTCTAATATGGGGGAAATATACTGTGTATGAACATCGTCAAATTTTGGTTTCTAGGAAAAAACAACAAAAAGGTTCATTGATATGGTCTTTAAGATATTCAACGTCGATAAATTTCATTTTGTTTCAGCATAAAAATTAAAACTGGTTATATAATGAAACGAATAAACATAAGGGTGGAACGTCGATTGGTCAAAATAAACGATTTCATATTACTGAGTAATTCAAAATAGGTACTTCATGCTTTTTATCTTTATTATAAAAGACAGAAAAAAATACGTAAATAATATTAAAGAAAAAAATACTTTTGTTTTGTAATTTAGAAAGATTAGAGGAGTTTTATTTATTTGTATGACAAATCATCATCATCATCATCATCATCATCATCGTCATCATCACCACTACAAACATGTTAACTCCTTGGCCTTTTGGCTAGGAGCAAAATGTAGTATCTGTACTGAATTTGCACTTAGCTTTTATGTGATCTGTCAGTGAAGCAATTGAATTTTTTGTTCCAATTTAGAGTGGCCATTTGGGGGGGGGGGCTGAATTCTCCCCACGTTAAATATTGACATTGTACCTAACTCTGCTCTCGTGGGAGGAAGTAAATGGGGACAGCAACAACAACAACAACAGCAACAAATTTATTAAAAAAATAATAAACGCATGTATTTAATTATTAACAGATTAGAAAATATTAATTCATTAGAAACTTAAAAATAAATAAATATGTACATGAGAGGCTGAGAGGATTATATCATGATGAGCGAACTACATACACTGACCCCCAAAGGAGGGGTTAATGCCTGGGAGGATTATATCATGACAACAGAATAGATAGTACACACACAAAACTGGTAACCCTGAGGAAATGGTAACGTGAGGAATGAATGTATACTGTACGGCCTCCATGCCCCCCCCCCCCGTAGATATTCTGACTAAATCGAGTCTTGTAGGGGTGTTTTTTCATTCTGGGAGGATCCTCCCTATACGCACCCTTAAAAACGGAGGAGGTAATTCCTGGGAGGGTAATCTTATGATAACATAACCGATACTACACTACACCGCCCATTAAAAAATATTCCAATTTAATGAATTTTTTCTGTTTTAAATTTTTAAAATGCCGAGTCACAAAAAAAGCTTTTTATGGTTTCTTGGCCTTTTGGCTAAGATCAAAGTATAGTATCTGTTCTCGACATCTCAGTGATATTTGACACATTACTAAAGCCGGAAGTAAATTATCTCCCTTGAAAATTAAATCCTAAATAAGTTTTTAAACGCTATCATTTTTTTAATAAAATTTCCTTATCTTATTTTATTTATAATTATAGTAATAGTACTATCGATAAAACGAGTGCGTATGTAGAAGAAAATGCAAAGTAAAATGGTATATTACAGAATATTAATTTATTAAAAACTTAAAAAATAAATTAATATGCAAATACGCAAAGTCGAGATTTGTTTGAGTGAGATGGAAATGCCTATATATACGGTATTTCAACATATTCTTATATCATTCTAATTAAATAAGCCTAACGGGTTTTGATGTTAACATAGTAAGGATGGATGGAAAAAAAATCTCGCATTTATTTATTTAGATAAATTAATACTTGTATATATAGATTTTTTTATTAATTAGTTTATAGATTATTTTTTTGCGTGCCCAAAAGGAAGACATCGGCAAGCGTCTCTGTTTATGAACTGTTATAAGCATGACTATCCGGTAAGGGATCGAACCCCCGATGTAAATATTCGTACATAGCACTTTACCCCTAGTCCAGAACGACCAACCACATTTGCGCTCGACTTTTTATCGCATATAATATTACGCTGATTACGCTCATATATATATCTATATATCTATATCTATCTATCTATCTATCTATCTATCTATCTATCTATCTATCTATCTATCTATCTCTCTCTATATATATATGTATGTATATATATATATATATATATATATATATATATATATATATATATATACATATATAAGATCAGAACAATATCGGTACCGTCTGTTTCAAATCCAAACAGAAAGGACCTATTATGGGCCCGTTTACTGAACTTTCTCCAGCCTCTGTTTATGTCTGTCTCCCGGGAAAATGACGGCTCATCCGTTCTGTCACTTTCTGACGATATTTCGATTAGCTGCGTAAATTTAATTTTCATAATTTTTACCAATGCAAGATTTTTTTACCAGCAAATTCTACGGGTATTTTAGTTATGGGCGAGCAAAAAAGGTTGTTTTTTTCTTTTGATCTCTGAAATGTATATCGATGCGATACTAATGTCATGCTGGCCTCAATAGTAATGTTTTAATTCATTAAATGTTTATATATATATATATATATATATATATATATATATATATATATTATTTGTAGCTCCTAGAAATCCCTCTAGATGGGCACTGTAAGTGTAGTATTAACACAGCATGACGTCGCTAGCTATATATGCATCGTTCCTTTCATTAAGTAGAACGCTCTCTTGGCGTCAAGCCGCCGAAATAAGTGTTCCAATTATTCGTTTATTAAGCTATTACGTGGTGGCCGAGTGGTTCTAGATGTCGGGTTTTCGAATCGCGCGACCAGTAGTGAATAGTCATATATCTATGCTGATGAGTCCCGATTATAAAGGACGAAACGTACACGTACATAGATAATAAACAAAAACAAATATTTATTACATATATATATATATATATATATATATATATATATATATATATATATATATATATATGAGAATAAAATACACGATATATCATAAAATGAAATGCGATAGTATCAGGAGTTGTGAAAAAAGACAAAAGGAAAAACAAATTAAACACACTATTAAATCATCAAAAACCAGAGCTTTACTGGTTTCGTTCGAATCAACGATTTTTTTCTTTTCTTGTTTTTTTTTTATTTTCATTCCCTCCCTTTCACATTTTAACGCCTTTATCGCACGTGCTGCATAATTATTTTTATTTTTTCAAATAGTTACACACATGCCCAAAACATCCCGTTGTGCGTCTTCTTGTTTTCATGTTTTTGCCATTATTTAAATAAATTTAAAATCTCCACTTTTTCTGAAGACGTTCGGTGTATCCGAACGAAACCTGTAAAACTCGTGTTTGATTATTTATTCCCGTTTTTGATTTGTGTTTTCGATTTGTCTTTTTACACACATACACACATATATATATATATATATATATACTTATCCACATATAGACTGTTTAGCTGTATCACAGCTCTTCAGTGCGACTAGACAAGCAAGTGCCGCCAGTGATCGAAACTCGACTGTTAAGCTGACAGTCGGCGCTTCTAACCTGCTGAATGTAAACGAAATCTCAATGTAAACATAATTTAAACATTTTTAAGTGCTGGGGAGTTCGCATTGTTTTTACTAATACCTTAAAAGCTAGTGGCAGTTTGCGATTTGCTTTACGAGAGCTCTACCCAAGAAAAGAGGCATATAGTCATCCACATACAGACTTTTTCGCTATATCACAGCTCTTCAGTGCCGTATATATATATATATATATATATATATATATATATATATATATATATATATATATATATATATATATATAGGATCAAATATAAACCAAAAGTAAAACTTTTAGTAGATGGAACCTATATTGAACAGGTTTAGCTCAATATACGAGATAGAGCAATTGTAGAGATAGAAGAAAAAAGAGTGATAAACATGCGACGATTGTCCAAATTTATTTCAAATTTCAATTGTTCAATGCAAGGTGTATTCAGTAATAAACTAGTGTTTATTATTCTTAGTTAGCTTTCGAAATCGAATGGACAATCGTCGCATGTTTATCACTCTTTTTTCTTCTATCTCTCTCTCTCTCTCTCTCTATATATATATATATATATATATATATATATATATATATATATATATATATATATAAGCCACGTCGATTTTTTTTGCTTGACTGCTTTCTTCGTATAATTGAGCTGAAATAATCTCGACTTGACGTTTAAACTCGATTCTTGTTAACTTCCTCGTCTGAAATATGACTACCAGCTTAATTGACAGCAATCGCCACCACCCTATTATTCTAAACAGCATAACCTGGGACACCCACATGTTTTTATTGCTATGTATGCCGTAATTGACATTATCACTGTTATCAGGTATCCAAGAACGTTCTAACGTTTTTCAAAGTGGACATAAACCATACATACACCGACCTGAAATGAATTAAATAGGCACTCACATAAAATATTGCATGAATGTTTAAAGTGTATGCTTCCTTCGCCGACGGCTAGTACTCAACGCTTTACAAAACAGCAGTAAAAGTTTAAAACATCAATATTTTATACTATTTGGCATTTCTTTTGTGTGTTTCACATATCAATGTATCTATCATATATCCCTATTTAAGTATTACTCCAGCCAAAGATGTGTAAATATTCTCAGACTTTCAGAGGAACCATATGTTAGGTTAAGATTAACATTGACTTAATCAGCATCAAATCGTCGCAAACCTCGGGATTCTAATTTCTACTGTTAACCGCGTGATTATTATCTTGCATACGCTATCATGCCCATCTGACAGCAGTCTTCATTATTAATGATAATAAGGGTGTCTATTTACTTATTTCATGACTGTATATTCGGTTTTCTTTTATTGTTTTTTTTTTAATTATTTATTTAATAGAGACCAGAGTGTAGTATCTCTTCTGTTCTCAGTCAGAAGGGGAGAGGAGGGGAGGGGAGTCCTTCTTGTTTTGAATTTTTTATTTTTGTCCTATCGGGAGTGCCCCTTTCTGGTGAGCCGCATACGCCCCACATAAAAAAAACGATCTTGTGTCTAAGTTTGCCCCCGTGGGGAGGAAATTAAATGGGGACACTTAGATCAATATCGGTATAAGTGAACTGTCGCATTTCTATGGGGAAATCACGTTGACCCAGTTGTTTTCGTCAACGAAGTGAAGGGCATTGCGCCTTGTCAGTACTTAGATGGGTTCTATAAATACTATTATGGCATGTGTTCCTCAGAATTGTCTGATCTATTCCCTGTTTCCTTTGTTCCAGCTCGTTTGACTCGTTCGTCTAGTGGTCTACATCAATTCGTTGTTTTGATACCTCATTGTGATACAGCTTCTTATTCCAGTAGCTTCTTTCCAAGAACTACAGGCTTGTGGGACTCTCTTCTTGCTAGATGCTTTCCTCTTACCTATGGCCTTTGTGTTTTCAAGACCAAGGCCAATAGGCATCCCCTGTGTTTGCGATAATAATCCTTCGTACTGGTTAGCTACTTACATCAAGTCTGGAATGATTTCCATGAAAAAAAAAAGAGAAAGATTTTACCATGCTCTTCGCCACATTCAATTTCGGACTTCCTGTCTGTAATACAACTTTCTGTACACATAGCTCTAACTTGGCTTCTGATGGAAAATTCCGTCTTCTTGCTTAAACTAAATTCACGTGGTGCTCAACCTTGTTCTTACAGCCGCCCCCAATCTAATCAGACAATATTAATATTTCTCGCCCCCTCTATCTATCTATCTATCTATCTATCTATCTATCTATCTATCTCTCTCTCTCTCTCTCTCTCTCTCTCTCTCTATATATATATATATATATATATATATATATATATATATATATATATATATATATATATATATATATATATATATAGTCGCGGAAGTTTCTCAATCATTAAAACTAAAAACAAAACAAAAACAAAAAAACAACAACAAAAAACAAAACCCTTAAGTCCCAAGTCGTTCAGTGGAAAATCACTCATGTAAGTCAATTTAGTTTTTACAGTTATTATATTAGTTTGCTTCTAACATCATTTAAGAGATCATTAGTTGTTTACCATGAAAAACTGTTTCGGGAATTTAAATACCTTAAATATGTATATATATATATATATATATATATATATATATATATATATATATATATATATATATATATATATATATATATACACACACACAGAGAGGGAGAGAGAGACAGAATAATAAATAAATCTAACATTTTATAACATTATTTATTATAGTTTCAAGGATGTAATGTCAACAATGGTATGGCGTACGATCGTTTCAGAGACGATTATGCATCAACATCCTTTACATAATTCACAAACATTTTTTTTAAACTTATAACAGAAGATGCATGAAACATATATTATGTTAGTTGCCCCATGTGTTAATATAGCTACTACTACTACTACTACTACTGCTGCTGCTGCTGCTGTTGCTAATAATAATAATAATAATAATAATAATAATAATAATAATAATAATAATAATAATAATAATAATAATAATAATAATAGTAATAGTAATCTTAGTAAATGTGATAATAATTATATCAATAATCATAGTTGTAGTAGTAGTAGTTACAATGGACATTATATCTATACTTACAATGATTATATCAATAAAAATAGTAATAATAATTATAAATAAAATGAATAATAATTATATTAGCATTGATAATAATAATTACATTAATCTATTAATGATGGAGATTATGTATCTGTCTGTCTGTCTGTCTGAAGCCAAAACTATACTATTTAAGACTATTGGATTTATTATTAAAATTATGAAATAGTATAGTATATACTATTTCAGACTAATGTACTATCTTTAAATGCTCAATTTAGTCATTGCTTCGAATAGGTGCCCATATGACGAGAGTAGAACGTGGTTTCGTCAGCAAATATACCCATTTCAGACACAACATTACCAGGAAGGTGGTTTATGAAAATCAGGAACAACAAGGGTCCAAGGATAGATCCCTTGGGTACACCTGCATTTATGTCATTTTCTTTGGATTAACGGCCATCGAGTAAAACCTGGATCTTTGTTTCGATAGGAATGGTTTAATTATATTAAGTAATTGCCCAGTAATACCTTATGAAATAATTTTTATGAGAAGACCTTTATGGCAAACCTTGTCAAAGCCTTTGGATATATCAACCGCTACCGCCTTAGCTTTACCTGCCTTGTCGAGTATATGATATATGCGTTCAGAGATGACAGTTAGGATGGCCGCAGTAGATTGTCCTTGTCTATATGCGTACTGGCGGTCAGAAAGAAGTTTAGCATTAACTAAGTGCCGGACTATCGCTAGATTGATTAAGGATTCAAAGATATTAGCAAAGATCGACAGTAGACTGATTGGGGTGTAGTTCTGAGGATCAGTTCTACCCCCAGAATTCTTGAAGACTGGTACAACAGAGGCAATTTTCCAGTTATCGGGGAAGCAATATTCAGCTAGGCATTTGTTGTAGAGTTTGGAAATGACAGGTGCCAGCTCAGCAGAGCATTTCTTTATTACTATTACAAATATAAGATCAGGCTCAAAAGCTTTGATATATTCTCGGCAACCTGGTGAGTAACATTGACACATTATATTTTTTGTAAACTTTACCATCTAGAGAGTGGCCGTCCTAAAAAAACGTTTAAAATAATTTAATTAATTTAATTTTTTTCGATTCATTATTTTATCGATGTTTTCTTCAGGATTCATCATATATTGCCAGTATTTTAAATATTTAATTTATTATTTGATTTGCTGATAATTTGCTGTATCTAAGGGTACTTTCACCGCTACATCTTTTTAAACTGACTGATGGGAAAACATGTGGTTATAGGATAAAACGTAATGTCTCTAGTATTAAACTGCTACTGATGTTTTCTTCAGGAACTTCTGTGTATTAAAGGGCGCTAACGAAGAAACGATTTGGAATCTTCAGAACAATAATGTATAATAAAATATTTCAAAATTGTCTTGGAAACGATCTACGCCATATAGTTCGATGGTTTTCAATTTTTGGAACAATGTTCATATTTTGTTGACCTCAGCTTACTTTATATATATATATATATATATATATATATATATATATATATATATATATATATATATATATATATATATATATATATATATATAAAAATAGTAACTATGTGTGTATATGTGTCCGCCTGATCTTTATGTCTTATGTTCACGAAACCGCTGGACAGGATTGCTTGAAAATTGGCATGTGGACTATTGACCTCTCAGTGAAGGTCATAGGCTATATAAAAAATATATCACTTGAACGCTGGCGGTCCCCGCCCGCCCTCCACTGAAAACTGTTTTCCCTTTGATTCAAATGTAATTAAAACCATAGGTAAATGACCAAAAATTATGTCTATTCCCAAAATTTCAGCAAATGTTGATAGTATTAAGATTACCCCCGATGGGGGGGGGCACAACCCCTCCACTGAAAACTGTCTTGCCTTTGATTCCAATGAAATATATATATATATATATATATATATATATATATATATATATATATATAATCAAGCAGAACACCTCTCATTCTGTGCATACTAGGAAGTGTAATTTCAATATAATTGTATTCACATGCACAATTTGCATGTTAACAAATTGGAAGTATTTTTTGCGTCTTTGGATGCCTCTTAAAAAAGCTTATGACAATTTTCAAACATGTTACACAATGAAATAATTCTATTTATTAGCGTTAGTTTAAGAGTATTAACATGAATAGCTCAGTGAGTAAGATATCCAGCTTACAGCATCAAGGTTTCTGTTAAAGTAAACCCTCCCTACCATAATGTTGCATATGATGCTATCCCATACTCTAACCTGGACAACACCGGGTAGCTCTGCTAGTATATATATATATATATATATATATATATATATATATATATATATATATATATATATATATATATATATATATATATATAAGTCGAATATATATGGTGAGAGAGATAGAGAGATTATACCGGTTAAATAGTTTTCCACGATAGAAACTGCACGCTTCATGTTCTCTCAGCGTGTAAGTGTTGTTCCCTCCCATATATATATATATATATATATATATATATATATATATATATATATATATATATATTACTGTTTCATGCATCCACATAAAATTTTATAAGGAGATATATATTTTTTTATGTATCAATTTTCAGTATTTACTTCAACAGTGCTCGATACGTAAGTAGAGCTAGGTAGTAAGCTATGAAATATAAAAAAAACACCCGGCTAGAGCTCCATGCATCTTAGCCTGAAGATTCTCTCCTGGGAATGAAACACGTGAGCCTCTGTGTAGCTTAATTGCCATAAATATATATTATATATATATATATATATATATATATATATGTGTGTGTGTGTGTGTGTGTGTGTGTGTGTGTGTGTGTGTAAACATCGTAATGCGATACAACCCCTTTGTCGCCTTTCTTCTTGCTGTTTTTTTAAACGATCGCCTGAAATATGAACGCTTCTGTTGTCTGCCACCCAGGTACCCCTGTTTGATCGGGTATCACTTACCTGTTTTTCTTACACGAGTTATTTTACCGTTACTATTTGCACATGCAAGTCTTGCAAACGGATTTAAAGATAATTCACTCAACTTGATGTTTTATGTACTAACGTGTCACCGCTGATTAAGGTCTGAAGGCCACTCGAGGATAGGGGTTAATGAGTTTCTCAGGAGAACAGTGAAACAACAACGGTAGAATTGGTAACGATAATTGAGACTGACCAGGAATTAGATTATTCAAGAGGGCGGCTTAACAAGAATTTGTTTACATTGGACTTGTAAACAACAATGTTGTAGTCAGGTGGGAAGCAGACTGTGGAATTGGCTTCCACAGACGGGTTGCTCTTGGAAGTACACTTTGCTTATGAAAGTTCCGTTTTGTTTTAGGTACACAGAGGAAGAAAGGAAAATTATTTACATTGGTTGTAGCTAGATGAGTTTTTGTTGTGAATGTTTGATAGGGGAGGTGGCATAGATTGGAGCAAAGTCAAGCACCTACTGTGAAAATACCGACAGAGTAGAGAAAGACTAGTAACGTCTTTTCTGTGAGAAAGAGGCTGTGAAAAGAAAAAAGGACACTCCCACTAGATTTCGAAGTCGGTTTTGTACTCTGTTAAGGCAGGAAGTGATGAATATTTCAGATCTATTTTACTTTCAAATATACATCATTCTCATTCTCTGGGGGGGGGGTCTTAGTCCTAAGATGGAGTATGGCTCCCACATCTGGGCGACACAGATCAAGGCACTTTTCGTGCTTCGACAGACTTCCAAATCGAATTCGAAATCTAGTGGGGGAAGATCTCTTCTGTTTGTTATATCCTCTTTGCTTGTAGAAGAGGGGTTGCTACACTCTCTATATCTATCCCTCTTTCTCCCTCTGTCTGTATCTCTTCCCCCTCTCTCTCTTTCTTTCTCTCTCTCTCTCTCGCTCTCTCTCTCTCTTTACTCTATCGTTATTTTCATAGAAGATGCTCGACTGTGCTCCAATCTCTTGTTCCTTCTCGCAAGACATTCACAGCAAGAACTCCTCTCACTAGTAGAACTAGTGCTAGGCGAAATTTTCACGAACAGAGCTTCTTCACAAGAGCTTTCCGTCTGTGAAACACATTACTACCGAACTGCTTCCCTGAAGATTACATCATGGTCGTCTTCAAATCCAATTTCAACAGATTCCTGTCATGAACTATCCTTACAAGTATCCGAACTTGGTCGATACTATCAATCATTCCTAATCCTCTCATAAAGTTCTTCATCTCTCAACTGGCAATAATTCTCTCTCATTAACCCTTATCCACGAGTTGCTTTTGACCTTGATATATAATGACCCATTTACAAAATAAAATTGGGTTTCTGTCCGTTTGTTCACTGACAGCAATTCTTCCCCCCCCCTTTGTTTTCTGGGTCGACTCTTGTTTTAAGTAGATAGTATGTGGAGATTTTGAATCCTCTCATAGTATACATCACCATTCAACTGTTAATCCATCTATCTGATTAACCATTATCCTTGAGTTGTTTTTGGCCTTAATAAATGCGGTGTATTATTAGAAATAGTTCCTTGTGAAACAAGCTGCTGCGCTTCCCATGCAGATTGAGAAGCTGGTTGCGAATGCTGTCGCCCATATTAAATTATGAATAAAACCTTTTGCTATACACGTCATCATAATATTCATTCCTTGCGAGAATTATATTTCAGTAATAAATTGCGAGCACTCAATAATAGTGAATTACTTTTCAATTACCCTCTATGTATAAAGTTGTAGTTTCTGTCTATCTGTTTGTTCACAGACTCATTTCAGAGTTTTATAAATAGATTCCCATAATGGTGTATATTCCGAAACTACACAACGCAATCTAGTTGGATTAATGTATCTCATTTTGATCAAAAATTATCGTAGGGGCTGCGTTTGTGTTTGACATCTAAAAAAGGAAAATACGACGGTTTATTTTATTTTATTTATAACTCGAAAATTATAAAAGTTAATAAAAAAAAAAGAATAGAAATGTTAAGGGATTCAAGATTTGGATTAGAGTGCACAATGTTCCTCATTCATTTCAAGGAAACGCCAGGTGTTCCTTAAGGGGGCAAATACCTACGAATTTAGCGATATTTATTTAAATTAATGTCATTTGATTTACATTCTCTTACACTCAATAAATGCTGAGTAAATCCTTGAGCCCTACTCCCAAAACTGAAGATATATATAATTTAAAATTAAAAAACAATGGTTTGATAGCTTATGCGCAAAAGTATATACGGCTCCTCATTTAATCCCGGACAATGTCAGATCTTCCTGCTAGAATAATAATAGTTAGACATATATATCAAATATATAAAATTAATTTAGTCGTATTTTCTAAGTTAGATCGCGGTAATAAAAATCGATATTTGAGTCTCATTAGCCTTTTTTCTTCTTTGTTTTTCTTCCTTCCATCCCTTTTTTTTTAAATCCATTCACCCCCAAACAAAGCACACAGTGCCACTGTGACGCAAAGGGCCATATTTATAGGCGCATAATAAGTTGAGGGTTTGTGTAGCGAGATGTTTGTTCACATTGAATTTAAATGTCTGCATGTTGGTACAGTCGGGGAAACAGGGAGCAGGTAGAGGATTCCAAGAGCAAGCGGTTCGAAGACGAAATCTATTAGAGTAGAAAACTTTCCGACGCAGTAAAGGGGTGGGAGTTTGCTGCATCTCTGCTGTATCCTGTTCTTGGCACTACAAAACTTTATTTCAATTTACATTCTTTCGAAAAATACGGGCTAGAACGACTATCAACATGGGGACATTTTTCACTAATCACGCTCACTGTTGCTTACAACAATTATTTCCTCAAGGTATGAAATATAAACGTTTCTGTGTAACTTACTTTTCAGAGTATATATATATATATATATATATATATATATATATATATATATATATATATATATATATATATATATATATATATATACAGGGTGGGCCAAAATAAGGGTCCTATCTTTAAATTTGAATAACTTGAATTTGAATAACTTCCACAAAATAAAAGTTAAACTCACCAAACTTTATGTGTGTGTAGACTGACCCTTCCGAGATTTTTTGAAATAAACAAAACAAATTTTAGCCGAAAAACACTTCTTAAAACTTACAAAAACTAAAGTATTGTTTTTTACACTGTTTTGAGTTTTTTAAGCAAAAATAATGTTTTCTAAATGAGGGTACGTTCCTTAGGGCTAATACGGCTCATGCTTGCTTCGGAAGGGGTCCTTTACTTATTCTAAAAAAAAAAATTTTTTAAATCAATAAATAAAAAAGTTATGAATTTTTAAAAATAGGACCCTTATTTTTGCCCACCCTGTATATATATATATATACATATATATATATATATATATATATATATATATATATATATATATATATATATATATATATATATATATAGAGAGAGAGAGAGAGAGAGAGAGAGAGAGAGAGAGAGAGAGGTCCCAAAATTATGTATACACCATTTGAATGGTTATAGCTCGTTCAATTTACTGAGTTTGACTTGTAAACAACTTTGACAGAAAGGTAGAAAAGCAAGACTACACATTCAAATCTGCTGACAGTAAAATTGACAAAAACAGAAAATAAACATTTAATAAAGATAAAGGCTACTTGGGGTCATTTCAGAATGTTTATAACATGAACCGTAACTCTAACCGCAAGTGATCTACTCAATACACTTTTCATGTAGTGAAAAAATTGACCTATAAATGTCCTGCAGCATATCCTCCGGTACTTGAGCACATTCTGCCTCGATTGCTACTCTCATTTTTCAGCAATTGTTTCAGGTTTCCTGCTCTAAACATTGTCATCAAGAAAGGCACTCAAAAAGCAAACACGCATTCAAGTTAGTCGACCCGGGCAATTTTACTGTCAGTATCTTTAAATGTGTATTCTTACTCTTTTACTTTTCTATCAATGTTATTTGCGAGTCAAACACAGTAAATTGAACGAGTTATAGCGATTCAAAAGGTGTATAGATTATTTTCGGACGCCCTCTATATGCTTGCCTGTAGGGCAAACTGTATCCTTTTTCTTTGACTTGTCTCCATTGCCTCGCCATCCCCAGCATCACCACCATGACCATCAATGGCAACAATACTTTGCAAACAACATGCTTTCAGTCTTGAGAGTATGGATATTTCTTGTAAGATATTTGTGTATGGAGTCTACAGTGAGGCAAGGGTTACGCAATATATCCCAACCACAGCTTTCCTCAAACGACGTTTCTTTAATCCAGTGGCAAGGAGAATTCAAGGACAATTAGAAACAATGCCCCAGGAAGTAACTGACTCCTCTACCTGCATCATCATCATAATCATCATCATCAGCAGCAGCAGCAGCAGCAGCAGCATCATCATCATGCTCATCATCATCATAAAGTACTGCGGTCACATCTGGGGAGGTGCTGCTCGGAGGACTCTTCCTCGTCTTGACAAAGTACAAAATCGACTTCGCAATCTAGTGGGGAATGATCTCTTCTTTTCCCTACATCCCCTTTCTCTCAAAAGAGACGTTGCAACCGCACTTGCCGACCCCTCCTTCAGAAGGAAGGAAAAGTGACCTTGACATTGACCGTAAACTTCGGCGCCGCTAAGTCTGGAGTGAACCTTCTTTTGCGCGCCTTTTCCCCCCATGCGGGGCCTTTTTGAATCTGATAGCAGTTGAGTTTTTTGCGAGGAACAGTGAACCTCGTGTGTACCGACCCTTGTATTTTACAAGTTTCTAGTGTTGTGTTTTGCGAGGAATTAACCACGCACCAACCCTTAAAAGGACTTAACGACCGTGTCAATAATTTATCCCTAATTGATGATCAACTAAAAGGCTGATTACGCAGTTCGTACCGTTTCTGCAACACAAGACAGGCCATTCCCTTTTGAAGTTCTCCCGGAATCAAGGTAAGTGTGGTTGTCGGCGTTACGACTGTGATTTTAGCCATCTTCTATTTGAGGAGAAATTCTCACATAGCTTAATGGAATTTTAACCTAATATGACAACAACAATGGAGATTTGTTTGCAAAAGAGTACAAAAATGAAAAACAAATTATTTGTGAAAATTAACATTTTTTAAATGGTTTCCATTTTTACCTTCACAATTTCGTGCCTTTTCCAAAACATTATCCATGATGGATTGCAGGGTCACTCGATTACGATTTAATTCCCGACTGTGTTCTCATTCAATTCCTATAGTTTCAGGTTTATTGATGTAAACTTTTTTCTTTTATATAAAAGAACTGACACTTTTCATCAATAAATCCTTTTTCATTTTTTTCATTTTTTTTTTCAAACAAATCCCCATTGTCTTCATCATATTATGTTAAAATTCTATTAAGGTCCCATACAAAATAAAGAATCTATTTAATTTCAAAATCCCTCACTGACTTCGTGGCCACCCTGTAGAACCAGTCTCGTCTTCAAACCGGACTTGCAACTGTTCTTTACTGCGTGTTTTGGGACGTTAAAAACGAATAAGTTATTATAATCAATCGCTCCGAACTTAGGGTTAGTGTAGAGTTTAATAAAAGTGTAGTATCTGTTCTGATACTACACTCAATCTTTTCTGTCTACGATCAGTGAAGAAGAAATCCTTCTAGCTTAAAACAATTTTTGTTTTTGTCTTAATCCAGAGTGCAACTTTTGCGGGCAGCTGGATTTCCCCGCATTAAAAACCGACTTTGTGTCTAATTCCGCTCTCGTGGGGAGTCAAGTAAATAAGGGCATGTCCACCTGGTATCACAATCGTTTTCAGGGCACTAGAAAAATCCATAAAACCACCAAAAAAACACCCGATTGGAAACGGAAGTGATTCTATAAAATAACCAAAAGAGACAGACTGCTCCCCTCGCGGGGGTGGGGGCTCGATACCTTTCAGCCTTGTGCCACATCTTCATTGTAAGCGAGCGAATGCTATCAAAAAAAGAAATAGCGTATCCTTATAAGTAAATGCGTGACAAGAATATACGTCTTCGTGTCTTAAATCCATTTCTCCCTCTCTTTTCCCCTTTCCCTCCGCCTATTGGCATTCATCTAAAAACTACAGAGAAAGAGCTGGGCGGCACGCGTCTATTCCCCCAACCTGCCTTATTACCCCAGGACCAACCGTCCCCGCATGCCAACCTACTTAAGCTTTTACGAACAGATCAGTTAGCAGCCCTGGAGTTGCCTTTTTTAATGACATATAAAAATCCCACGGGGCGTACTGAAGTCCCTCCCCCTCTTCCCCTTAAACACACACGACATTTAAGCCGGAAAGAAAACTGGCAAGTCTAGTATTACTGGTATGTTATCCAACCCCTGTCCTTGGTTGGTTTCGTCTAGCTGCAAAACAAACTGCATTTTCGGTTACAGATTTATTAATTTGTACTATTTGAATCGTTAGGACACACCACCCAAAAATTGATTAACAATTGCAGACCTGCCCATTTTCTAAGTAAAAGAATTTGAACATCTATTCATGATGGAGATTTGGTATATGCCTGTCTGAAGCGAAACTCAACTATTACGTCTATTAATATACTATTGTATTATATATTATTAATGGAGATTTGGTATATGTCTGTCTGAAGCCGAAAGGGCATTTTTACTTCTATTAATATAAAATTGTAAAATCTATTACTAATCGAGATTTATTATGGGTCTGTCTGAACCCGAAATAAACTTTTACGTCTATTATTGTAAAATTGTACTATCTATAAGTTTATTTACTCCTCGCGGAGTTAGGCACAAGGCCAGTTTTATCTTACTCCCACAAGTAAGATGTGACCCAAGATCGGGTCGAGCAAGTGGGGTTAAAAGCCAGCGCTCGAGAGGTGAGCACTCTGGCCATTTAAAAATTGCCTGGGTAGCCCCGTCGGCATTCCCCGGTAGGGGCGCCTCAGACAGTAAGCAATAAACTTACTCCTCCCCAAAGAGGGGAGGCGAAGCCTGGGAGGGTGGACCTCCTAGAACTGCACAGGACAGGCGTGCAGTATCCATCGGAACAGATACTACACTTTGATCCCAGCCAAAAGGTCGATGTTATATATTGATATGTGTCCGTCTGAAGTTAAAACTATATTAGTACTTCTATTATATCTTCTCTCACTAATGGAGATTTGGTATATGTCTGTGTGAAGCCGAAACTATACTTTTACTTCTATTAACGTACTATTATATTTTATATTAATAATGGAAGGTTAGTATTTGACTGCTTGAAACTAAACTATACATTTACTTCTATTAATGTACTATTATATCTTTTATTCATAATGGAGATTTGGTATTTGTTTGTCTGAAACAAATCTGAAAGTATTTTTATTCTAAGTAACATTCGATTTCTCAGCATGGATTTATGTATTCAAATGTGAATCATAGCTGACATAATGGAAAATGCATTAAATATAGAAAGTTTTATAGTTCTACATGCGCATATTGTATATATATAAATGAATAAATACGAAAGTTTTTTGATTCATCATACTTATATTACCTGCAAAAAAGGCTCTATGTTATTTAAGTAAATAATATAATACTTACTCGGAAATACAGTATATATGCTAGAGATTAAAGATCCAAACAGAAGTTTCAGTACTTCTAATTTGCATAATTATTTTTTAAACTGTCTATAATAAATTACTATTTGGTGTTATATATTTCTAATTTTTGTTCGCTATTTTCCCTATATATATGCAATAGTTTTGTCGATATTAACAGTAATTACTTGAAGTGATTAAATAATAAAAAGGGTAAATAAACAGAAGGTTTCTTAAAATATTTTGAATTATTTTCAAAGGAGGTAATTGAAATAGCAACTGTTTTTCGCAATTATCTTTGTTTACAGTACTGTACAACAAAAATACTGCGCACAGTAATATTTTTCTGATGAAGTCTAGAAATGGAAATATTTCAATTAAGTTTTAATTGAAAAATTAAAATTTGTCGACTAATTTTCGAATTAAAATTCCTTTGTTTGTGTTCTTATTTTTATTTTTTTAAATTTCTGTAGGTTTTCAGCGTCCTAAATTATCTTTAAAAAACGTAAATTTATACAATTATTCGATTCGTAGTTTTAAAATTAGATTGCAATTTAAGATGTAGTAACAAAATAAAACTATCCATAAAGATTTTATTTGATATTGATTCTGTTTTTAACATATATTTTATCTTCCTTTCCTGCATGCGATCTTAAGAGTTTTCTTTCCCCTAATATTAAAGTTAGAAAAACAAAATACTAAGTTCTCTCAAAAAGAGAATCGATATTAAATTTAATATTTATTAATTTTTATTTCTACATCTTAAATTGTAATGTCATTTTGAAACTACAAATCGAATAATCGTATCGAATGTCGGTTTTTTGAAAAGAGAATTTCGGACACTAAAGACGTACACGATGTAAAAACAAAAACGCTCCTAAACAGATATTCCTATTTACTTGCATTCCCACAAGGGAAAAGTTAGACACAAGGTCGATTTTTAATTTGGGGTAATCTAGCTCCCCCAAAATGAGCACTCTGGGTTGGAACAAAAGGTAAAATTGCCTCAATCTAGAAGGGATTCTCCTTGACTGACCGAGGACAGAATAGACAAAGTGTAACATCAGAACATATACTACACTTTGTTCTAAATAGTTGTTATATTTTTATTGAATTATCACAATACAGTTTTCAAAAGGAAATTAAAGTTGATTTTATTTTAAACGTTTTGGCATTTCTGTGCTTTTTTTTTAATATATGTTGTGAGGGAACAAAGTGATTAAAAAAAATCACTTTGTTCCCTCACAACATATATTTTTTTTTTTAAAAGCACACAATTTTTATTTGAAATAAGGTTAGCTTATTTCTTTCCTCATGGATGAAATTGAATTGGAATTTTTTTTGCTACGAAATTGTTTTTCTTCATTTGTTTTTAAATATTGTTTCAAACATTATATTTCTGTACCTCTAAATTGCACTTCTGTTTTAAATTCAGTATTATCTAACAATGAAAAAAAAACTTTTAAATTAATATTTAAAAATGTAAACATGATTATATATTTTAACTATACCCCCCCCCCATCCTCGATTAATTGCTGCCCGGAGGGCGGGTAGGTTTTGCTAGTATATATATATATATATATATATATATATATATATATATATATATATATATATATATATATATACTGAATAAAAATATAAAGCGAAAAAACGCAGGATGTAAAGGAAAACTGTTTTATTTCTGGTGGCGATTTCAATGCGTTTTTTTTTATATAACTTTTTATTTCTATTCTGTCTGTTTAGAGATGTGTTATCGTTGCAATGCTGGTTAATTGGCGTAGACTGTAACAGTGTTTATTTAATTTTATAAATGGTCGACTGTTATTGAGCACTTTTTTAAAATATTGGGTTCATGTTAATTTTTTATATATTTGAACTTCATTAATTAATATATATATATATATATATATATATATATATATATATATATATATATATATATATATGTGTGTGTGTGTGTGTGGGTGTGTGTGTATGTGTATGTGTTATTGTGTGTGAGTATAAAGCATATTCGTATAATATATACTATTTTAAAATAGATTGAGAGTGAATGGTACACGTGAAATCTATATAGTATTAAGCAGTTATAGTGTTTGGGGAGTTTGTCTTTTCGTACGCAAATAGAAACTGATTGTGATTGGTTGATAAAAAAGGAATAGGCAAAGTACACATTACTAAACCAGTAGTTTTACGATATCAATGCCCGAGTTCAAATCTCACGTAAGTTTAAAAGATTTTTTAACTGGATACGCGTTTTATAAATTTCAAGAAATTAACATGATATAATAACATAAAAAAGCATTACATAAATATATTTTTTAACGAAGTTACCTTTTTTGATAATCTGCAAAAAGATAGACATAAAGGTTATTCGGCATTAGTTCAAAGCGAATTATGTTTGCTTGAAAATAATTCCCAATGTTTTTCCTAATAAAACAATAGGTAAATACATTCATAGTTACTTACTCTCTCATACAAATACTAAGTAGCGTATTTTTTTCTTTGAAAATACACAAATATTTTTTGTACCAGCTATAAAGCTAGAAGCTATGTAAAGATGTAAATTAATACAACACACCCACGTATTGTACCAACACCACCCAATGAGCGGGTATAAACTAGTAGCACTAAAATATATATAAGATCTACCGGCTGATCCATTAAAATAAGATCTTCTCACCACAAAATATCATTCTACATAAATCCGTTTTAAGACGACTATTCCAGCTAGCAATTATATGGTATTTTTCTTTTTATACTCCCCTCTCTTTCTCTTGCCCTTTCGATCTTATCTGCGTCGTTTTTTTTAATCTATTCATCGTTAAGTTTAAACTTGGATTGTCACATTACTCGGAAGGAAATAAAACGATAAAAAATGAAGGAACGGATGGTCTCTGTTGATTGAAACAATCTGCTCGCAACTAGAAGTTTGCTACGTGTTATACTTTTCTCAGGTGACACCGTAATCAACGTGTCTGCCACTAAATCTTTATCACGTAGTAGACAATAACAACACCGTTTTCTATAGTAAACACAGAATCACCACTGAAAGTTCTTTACGTGGTATACTTTTCTCCAACAACATCGTTTTCAAGGAGCAGGTATTAACTAGTCTATATTATTCATTAAAGGTGACTAGAAGTAAACGTTTTGGATTTGGGTCAATGAAAAACATTTGTTTCCTGACAAAAATGTGTCAAAAATGAATAATATACCTGACCGCTTTATCATGCTACCGGGAGAAACACATCATGCCTCTACCATGAGTTGCTTCAAACTAAATTTGAGATCTTGTTGCTGGTGATAGGTCTTACAATTAATAAAAGAGACACAGACATAAATACGACAATGGCAAAGAAGAAAAAAGTCACTCGTGTACAGCAAAATATAAAAGTTGCATTTATTTCAAAGAAATAAACATATGACCGTTAAGAAGAGTTCATGATTTAGTGAGTCGAAAAGAAAAATGATAGATAGTTACCGTAAGATGGTGGTGATGGTTATCCTGGCTGAACTGTCCTTTAGCATTTCGTTGGGAGCTGTTGTTTTTTTACGTATCTGCTGTAGAACTCTAGCTGGCCGGATAACAAGCTGCAAACAATGATGATGATGATGATGATGATGATGATGATGATGATGATGATGATGATGATGATGATGATGATGATGATGATGATGATGATGATGATGATGATGCTCGAGCTACGATAAGTTTGTTGCTTAGAAACAAGATGATGTAGTTACTGTGACGATGGTAATTATGATGGCAGTCATTGTTGTCGTGCTGTGGGAGGATGGAGCGAATCTGCTGCTGCTGACCGTCGTCGTCGTGGTAATAAAAATGCCGCTCCGTCCAGCAGGGATCCGAGGGGGTAAGGCCGTTTGTGATTCTGGAGTGAAGAAAACGCACCCTTTTTATAATGTTTGACCAGCTGCTTTGATCACATCTGATTGGTCGGCTTGTGGGATGATATAAACATGAAGAAAGAAACTGGATTGGTTTTTCTCACAGGGGTTAAGGTGTTTAAGAATTAAATATCCTGTTTTGTTCGGAGTGGCAAGTCATAAACGAGAGGGGGGGCAACCATAGTCTCTTTCTTCCCCACCTATATTACCCCTACAATACAAATTAATCTACAAATATGCGTGCGGTTTCGACGTAAAACGAACATGAAGCACTGAAAGACTAGCATAGCGTTGGTTTGTCTCTACTTACTGTCCTCCCTACGAGGGCAGAGTTAGACACAAGGTCGGTTTTTCATGTAGGGGCAAATCTAACTCCTCCAAAAGGGGCACTCTTAATTGAAAAAACAATAGAAATTGTCTCAGTAAAGAAGGATGTCTCCTTCACCGACAGAGGACAGAAAAGATGAAGTGTAGTATCGAACAGATACAACACTTCGCTCTTAGTCATTAACAGTAACACCGCGCAGCTTAGATGAAACGGTTATCTGCTTCCCGCTACTTCTTTGCAACATGTATTCTTTTTCGCCTTTTTTTTTTCATCGTTCTTTTTGCGGGAACGTTGTTTAAGCTAATCAAGCCATTTAGATTAGGTGGAGAGTATTTTGAAGTTGGCCTGTCGCGGTGATGGGTTTAACAGGCAACACACATTCAGTGGTAAGCAATACTGAAGCTATAAAACAGATATGGAAACACACAACAACGTATTTTCTTTATTTTCTGTTTTACGACGGAATGTTAAAGGAAGGAACGAACATTAGGAAGGAAATAAGAAAGATTGGTTAAATTATGTAACAAAAGAAATCATGAACTATCATGGTGTAATAAAAGAAATAATATATATTGTTGAGCTGTATAGTGCCGTTATTTTAGAAAACAGGAACAATTTTAGACAAGGGTCACCAACTATAATACGTAATAAAAGAAATAAACGTAATAATAAAATAATAAATAATATCTATATTAAAAAAATTGTGTTACCCCCTTCTCGTGTGTCTGCGTGTTAAATAATGGTGGATAGGGTTAAAGTAAGCGATATTATCTAGTATTGCGAAGCTATATATGGCGGTTATTTTGGATGATGGGAAATTTCTCAAACAGTGTGTGTTAATACTGATGGGCACGTTTACTAGTAAAGATGTTTGCTATTATATATTGTTGAGATATATAAGACGGTTTAGTTAGGAAAAAGGAAGGGTGTCATGAGTAATAAAATAAAGAAAGACAAGTAATAATAAAATGATTATGTTGGAAAATAATTACTATATTAATAAAATTGTGTGACAATTTCGCGTGTGTCTTTATGTGAAATAGTTATGGATACGTTTACTTAAAGAGATATTAGGTAATATATCCTGCTGAGCTATATATTACGGTTTTATTGGAAAACAGAAAAAAATAAGATAGGGTTCACAAACGGGTCAAGGGATTGACCCTGCTGAATCATGAGAACCGGAAGAAGATTAAATGACCTGCATTAAATCAGACAGAGAGATTGGCGATCGAAGGATCGTAAGTCTTAGTTTGATTCTAAATGAGACAACACATAGTAAAAATGCTCTGACAAACTGATAATAATCAAGCAATGCGTTTTGCTTAATACATAAGTAGCTCTCCTCTTTCTCTTTTGTCTTTTTGGTCTTTCAGCCACTGAGCGATCATATGGTTAAATAAACATTTAATTCTTCTATAATCATATTGTTTGAATTAGTTATGATAATTAATGTAAGAAGAACGTCTTTGTTTCAGCTTACGGAATTATCCTCGGTCCTCGAGGTAAGATAGCAACACACGTACACATACTCTGATTGACCAACAGCGAAAGTATGGACTAACGTTGATTACAATATTAAGGATTAAGAGCTTTTTGCGAACCAAATGATTATGTAATATCTGTATGTATGCTTTTTTTTACTATTATTTCATTAATTATTGAAATAAAAAATAAGTTATTAATAATCCTATTTAAAATAAATAGATTACGGAATTGAATCCACTAGAACGTATTTGGTTTAAATTCGAAACAAGTCAGCTATTTTAATATGTTATTAATAGTTGAAAAAATTGATTACTTTGTTACCCTTCGAAATTTGAAAGCAATTTGGAAGCATTTAAACTTTTTATTTTAGTTATTATCAAATCCTCATATATTGAAAAGATTGAAACTTCGGAAGCTATTTACAGCAAATCATTTTATAAATAGATTAAACAATGTCCTTCTTCAGTTATGCTAGGTCCCCGTTTTTATTTAAAATTTGGAGCGATTTTTATTTCGTGTCGACAACATTCGCCATGTAGACATAACTAATTTAAGAGAGTGATATAGTATGATTCAAGCATTATGTGTAATACACAAAGTGTCTCAAAAGTCTTAGACACGTGGTTTATCCATTTTGTCCTACAACTGTTGGGATAACTGTAGCCTGTAAGACGCCATGTCCAGCTATCTTTGTTAAGACACACTAAACAGTTGTTGTAGGAAGCTGAAGGTCCCTACTAGCTCTTCTGGTTGATTGACGCGGTCTCCGCTCGAGGACAGTTCGAACTCGCTCAACCGTATCATCTGAAGTTGAAAGGCAGAGTGCTCACCTCTCGGGCGCTGGCTTTTCAACCCCCACTTTCCGACCCGATCTTGGGTCACATCTTACTTGTGGGAGTAGGATAAAAACTGGCCTTGTGCCTAACTCCTGGAGAGGAGTAAATTACTCTCTTAGCTGGGCACAGACACTCATCCTTCATAAATTTACATGCCATCTCCATATGGATTTCCTTGCTGGTGCCTCTTTTCGGAATTTTCTGCGAAATGCACCTTAAACAAGTGTCCCTGATTCAGTATTTGCAAATTAAAGGACGCATTATTGGATCTGAAAAATTATGAAAAAACATTAACATTGCAAGAAAACTTCATGTTTAAATTGATACTAGTTTTATCTTACTACAATACATAGTTTACCAGATGTAAGGACTTCAAAGGTTCCCAAGACTTCTGAAACACACTGTATATAGATAACTAGTTGAATACTAGACGGGTATAAGCAATAAATATAGCATTAGTTATAAATATTAATTTTTTTTTCTTTCTTTCTTCGGGGATATGGTGCGATTTCGGTGACACCCGCTCTCCTAATTAGAAGAGTTTACAACAACAAAAATTACACACCTTACTCAGCATGTTGCCTAGAATACGTATTCCATAATTCCAAATAGTTTCAGTTTCAAGTTCAATAGTTTAGGATTTTACAAAGCACATACATATTATTGACGCTCATGCGCGCGCACCTATCATTTTTTAAATGTATTACTTAATATAACTCAAAATTTCATGTAGAGCAATTCTTTTCTCTATTAATTTTTCTATCTAAGTTACTTTAAAAGTTTTTTGGGGCGGAGGCGGAGGGAGTTTGCGTCGGCGCATCTCCTAAATGATAATGTTTATAAAAAATAATGCGCCCATGTTACTCACCGGCTAGCCGAGTATATATATTCCAAAATTCATAATGATCGGTTAGTAAAAAGTTTTTTTAAAGAAAACTTTATATATATATATATATATATATATATATATATATATATATATATATAGAGAGAGAGAGAGAGAGAGAGAGAGAGAGAGAGTGAAAGAGAGAGAGAGAGGGTGGAGGAAGAGAGATATAGTGAGAGAGTATACTTTAAAGATATAAATAATGTATTTAACCAGTAGACTATCAAGATAAAAACAAAGCTCAATATAGTGTATAGAGTAATAATATTAATTGAATAACATAATAAAATGATAAATTAATCAGATTTTATTAAAGTTCAAAAACAAGGAGTTATACTGCGTCCTTAACTCATGATTTTTCAAAGAAAATCTTCTCCTCAGAGGACCATTACCGCAATGACATTACTGCGGGTATTAAAAATTAAGCTTTGAAAATATATAAATATATATATAAAAATATATAAAACATCAAACATATTGGCGTAAAACTTGTATGATTTTGCTTTTTCTATGTTTTTATTATTAATTTACATACACTCTGAATACACTCGTCATTGTCATTACTGCATCGATAGCAAGCAAATTTCTCGCCTGGATAACTTTTTCGTTTTTTGGAATACCATTCACCACCTGGATTGTTTTTTAATCGACTTCTTTGACATTTTTCTTAAAATTGTTTTAAACTTCATGACTTGGATGAACTGTATAAGTTTAACAAAACTGTGTTTTGGGCCAATATATTTGATGTTTTATATATTTTTTATATATATTTTATATATTTTCAAAGCTTAATTTTTATTACCTGCCGTAATGTCATTGCGGTAATGGTCCTCTGAGGAGAAGATTTTCTTTGAAAACTCATGAGTTAAGGACGCAGTATCATTTTTTTGTTTTTGAAGTTTACTAAAATCGGTTTAATTTCTCATTTTATTATGTAATTCAATTAATATATATATATATATGTGTGTGTGTGTGTGTGTGTGTGTGTGTGTGTGTGTGTGTGTGTGTGTGTGAGTGTGTGTGTGTGTGTGTGTCTAGGCAGCATCTTCTCTTGCAGGCAAGTACTGTTGAATATAAGAGACAACGCGTGTCTCGATATCCTTTGATAGATCCTTTCAATAGTCCGAATTAGGACTTTAGTTTTGGAGGGGAATTGGCTGAAGAATTTGCCATAATTTGCATTTTTCTCCCAAGTACTTTCGGACCAATCTGGGTCCATCTTTGGGGGGAATGAGGTTAATCAGGTTTAGACTATGTGTATTATTTATAGAACGTTCTTGGCGGGAATTATGTACTAAGTACGAAACTATATTGGAGCTATAAACATTTTAGAATAGTATTACTGATATTAAAGTTAATGCTATTAATTAGGGTTTTTTTGGTTTTTATATATTTTTTATTTTATTTATATATATATATATATATATATATATATATATATATATATATATATATATATATATATATATATATTTATAATTCTTAATGACAATATATGTATTAGCATATACTATCAGTGCCCTTTTACTTTGCAGTCTCCTTAAAAAATTCAGTTCGATGATTGTCAATTAGTGACAACAGAGCAAATATAAGTCAGTATCATATCATATTTCAATAACCATGTTTTTATTTTATTATTTTTATTTTTTCACATTTCCAAAAAACATAACATTTCTGTGAGATATATTTTTTAAATTAAAAAAAAGACCAGCTCTGTTGTTAGCTTCGTATCCAAATGACCTAAATAGACATATGAAGGCTAATTGATGTAACTTTAGAAAGTAAAAAAATTACCTTCAAGTGAATTAGAATTTTTATAAATAAATTATAGAACTTATAAACTATTTTAAGAAATATTACTGAATTAAAATTTATAAATGTCCACACAACTTTTAGGATGTACTAGCTCTGAACGAAAAATTCAAAATGGTGTATTAGTGGGTTACTCCACGTGTGAGTTTGCTCTTTTCTTTGTTTTTTTGTTTGGTTTCACCCAAAAATGAACCACTGTATAGTGTAGGTTTTTTAAGACACTTTAATCTAAGAACTTTTTACTCTTTGTGAATTTTTCTGATGATTTTGTAATGTTGCAGAGACGATATTGACATAAAAATGTTGTTTGGCACAAGACAAATGAAACGGACCGTAAAAAATATATCTCAAAGAAATGTTGTTTTTTGGAAATGTGAAAAAATAAAAATATTAAAATAAAAACATGGTTATTCGAATATAATATGAACCTGACATATATATTTATACATATGTATATATGTATATAAAGATAAATGAAAGAAGAAAGATAAACCTGTACGAATGACAAATATATTTCAACTTCGATTGTTCAATGCAAGGTGTACTCGGTAAAAACATGTTTAGTTTTCTTTCCTTAAGCCAAGGTTTTTCAAAGATTAAAACCTTATCATCAGAGGAATTACATAAATGGATAAGTTGGCAGTGGAAAAGCCAAAATTCAAAATAAATATATATATAGTCTTTGTTATTGTGTTTACTGGCGATAGAAACACACACACATATATATATATATATAGATATAGATATTAATTATTTATTACCTACAGACATCGATGTTTCCTGCTAACGCAATCTTCAGTGTAGAAAGTTAATTTCCGACGATCGGCGGGCTCGAACTCCGATCACAAATCGCCACTGATTCGTAGTCAAGAGCGCTACTCCGTAGGCCACCGCAAATTAGCTAATAATTAAGGAGGAATTTAACTTTGTAAATACCGAGTCGACGGGTATTTTTGCAACAAGCAGCGAAAGTGATCAACAAACTGTGTTTGATCTCGCAATAAAGCTATTAGTACTGCTTGTTATTAAACTCACTCAGAGTGCCCGGCCTTAGTAAAGGGGATGTCAACATTTAGGGTATATATATATATATATATATATATATATATACCCTAAATGTTGACATTTACAAAAAAATAATGTTGCCTAGAATATATATTCCAAAATTCATAATGATCATTTCATTAGTTTAGGAGATTATGGTTAGAGGTTCGATCTCTGGCTTGGGAGCGGTGATAGTCTAATCGCACTGAAGAGCTGTGATACAGCGAAACAGTCGGTCTGTTGATAGCTATATAAGAAGCTCCCTTCTCGGGTTGAGCACTGTTGGTGGGTGATGTCTTCTGCTTTTTCTTATCGTAATCCAAAGCTCTTTGTAAATAAACAAATTTAGCACGGTAGAAGCGGCGGTCAGTGTTTATATAAATAGACATTGTAGATATCATTTACGAGCACTTATAGCGTAGCCTCGTGGTAAGAGCTACCGACTGTCAACTAGATGGTTGATATGCCGTAAAACCAAACTACTCAAGCAACTAACATAGTATTGCTCCACAAAGTTTCTCATTCCTGACCCAGTCCTCTACCTGCATAAGAGTTAGATATCTCCGAAGATTGAACATTTTTTCCACATGTGGGGAGGTGCCGCTCAGAGCACTCTTTCCTGCCCTGACAGAGTACAAAATCAACTTCGATAACTAGTGGGGGGGGGCTATTCTCTTTTCTTACAGCCTTATTCTCACAGAAGAGACGATGTTAGCCTTTCTCTACTCTATTGTTATTTTCATAGTAGGTGCTCGACTGAGCTTAAATCTATGGTTCGGCCTGTAAAACATTCACAGCAAGAACTCGTTTAACTACAACCATTGTAAAAATCTTTCCTTTCTCTCTCAGTGTATATAAAACTAAAAGGAACTTCCATGAGCAAAGTTTCCTTCCAAGAATTTCCCGCTTGTGGAACACAATACCACAAGGCTGCTTCCTAACAGATTACAGCATGGTCGTTTTCAAGTCTGATGTTAACAAATTCTTGCCGAGCCGCCCTCTTAAATAATCAAATTTCCAGTTTCACTAATAGTCTCCAATTCTCTCAAGGTGTTGTTTATTGTCCACCTGACAAGCCCATTATCCCCTATCTTCGAGTAGCCTTTGGGCCTTCATAAGTGGTTACTTATTCGTACAAAAGAATGTATCATAACGGAAAATAATAATGGTTCGTAAGGAAGACAATGTAATATTTCCCTCGTCGTTATTGTGAACTAGCAGAGCTACCCGGCGTTGTCCGGAACAAAAGTGTAACATATTTCTATTAAAACTTCTTTCTGCCTCTCTTTCCTTTCCCCCGTTTAGCGCTCCCTCTCTCCACCCCCTCTTTTTCTTCCGCCCAGCCCATACCTCTCTCTGGACATACACACACACAGACAACTCGTTTTTATAGATTCCTCGAGGAATGAATTGGCCTAAAGGAATTAATTTTTCCATGAAAAATAAGAATTACTTCCTTTTAATTAGTACATAATCTGGCTGGAAAACCGACCCTCTCTGAGAAATCTGCGCCAGTTTAGATTCAAAGAATGGATAATTTGATTTCTAAATTTTAGATATTATTCCGATAAAAATACCAACTTTATGAGTATTTGTTGTGTCGTTTTTTTACTTTGAGCCGGGCATACAAACATGCACGCAGACAACTACCCTTTATATTATAGATAATCAGTGACGTATACGTTTTTTAACTACGCCTAGCCCAAAGCCACTGAAACATTCAAATAAAACACACAGACAACAAACAAAGAGGCGAAAAAGTCGCTTACGAGTAAAAGAACAAAGAAAACAGAGAAACATTGCTAAAGCTAAAAAGGTTTCATTAATTATGTATAATAGATTTCCTAATCAACGATTTGACATTATTTTTACTGGCAAAAATATGCTTCATATTTCTTTATGGAAATCGCTCAAGACTAAGCATGAAGCCACTTGATGTAAGAAGCTAAAAATACTACTACTTTAAGGTCAAAACTTGGGAACGGAGTTTTGACTGTCGTGTCTTTATTTGGGGGGGGGGGGGTACTTTTCATAGTTGTGCCGCCCGTCGTGTATTCTCGCTCATTATTACTGTTTCATTGGAGTGCATTTGGGACTATTTTTTTGCTGTTTTTTTCTGTTTTGGTACTCATTTTTTGCTGTTTCGCCTAGTAGCAACAATGTAGTGAAAATCGTGCGAGATATTCTTCTAAGACATTCTCTATTTTTTCCTTTTTACCTTTTATTTTTTATTATTTTTTATTTTCTATTTTTTTCTTCCCTTCTTAAGTGACCTCAATTAAAGCAACACCACATTGTGTATTGCCGGTTGTTGTAATTCTTATTCAAGGTACTTAATTTCCCTGATGATCTGCCAAGCAAGTACCTGCTTGGTAGTAAAAATCGTGTAGGTAAAAAACTATTTAATTTGAAAAAATGATAAATAAATAATTTTTGAATGAAAAAATCTTTTGTGTTGTTGATTGGGCTCCTGAACGGAATGCTTTGGTAAGCTTTCAAAAAATCACATATCTATGCTCTGTACCCTGTAATCGATTATCATCGAACTTGTTTTTATTGGACTAATCCCGGTCTTCACTGAATAATCTTTTTTCTAAGTGAAAAATTCAAATCTCTCTCTCTCTCTCTCTCTATATATATATATATATATATATATATATATATATTCAAAGAAGTGAGGCTACCAACATTTGTAAAAAAACATTTTTTTTAACAATTGTTTGTTATTTTACAATTTTATTATGTTATGATTTTATATCGCATTTCGAGCCTCGTGCAGCTCTCTTCAGATACATTTTCCATTTGAAAAAATGTTATAATTTTAAACAGTTTGATGTTTCTGCGCATGTGCGCGTGCGTGCGTGTGTGTGTGTTTTCATAGTTTTTGCTTCTCTGTGTCAAAGATATGTGTTTCCTTAGAACATATACTACAATGTCCCCCAAAAGAGGAGGTAATTCCTGGGAAAACGGTATCATGACAACAGAACACATATTACAATACTCCTCCCCAGAAATGATGAGGTAATTCCTAGGAGGATGGTATCATGATAACAGAACAGATACTAAATTATTACTACCTTTTTATAAAACATAGAGGAGGTAATGTCTTAAAGGATGGGAGCATAGCAAAAGAACACATACTACACTACTCCTTCAAAAAAAGAAGAGGCAATGGTTGAGAGGATAGTATCATTACAACATAACACATGCTAAACTACCCCACACATAAAAGAAGGAGGTAATGTCTAACCGAATGACATCATGATAAGAGAAAAGATACAACACTACCCTCCTCCAGAAAGGAGGAGGTAATCCCTGGAGAATGGTATCATAACAAAAAAAAACACACAAAACTCCCCCCCCCCCAATAAAATGAAGAAATAATCCCTGGAGGATCGGATTATGACAACTGAACAGATACTACACTTCTACTCCTGAATTAAGCATTGACCGAAAATACATTCGCAAGAAATAGTATAGTTAAAATGTATTGACCATTAAAAGATAGTAATAGTATAGTTTTTAGACTAACAGATACCAACCCTCTATAATTAATAGAAGTAATAGTATAATTTCAGCTTAAGACAGACAGATACCAAATCTCTATTATTAATGTGAGTAATAGTATACTTTCAGCTTACAACAGGCAAATACAAAATCCCCATTATTAATAGAAGTAAGAGTATAGTTTCAGCTTCAGACAGATATATACCAAATCTTTATTATTAATAGAAGTAATAGTATAGTTTCTGCTTCATACAGGCACATACCAAATCCACATTGTTAATAGAAGTAATAGTATAGTTTCAACTGTAGACAGACAGATATGAAACCTTTATAATTAATAAAAATAATAGTATAGTTTCAGCTTCATACAGACAGATCGCTAATTTGTATTATTCAAAAAGTAATAGTATAGTCTCAGCTTCAGACTAACATGTACCAAATCTCGATTAATAATAGAACTAATTGTTTAGTTTCATCTTAAGACAGACAGATACAAAATCTCTATTATTAATAGAAGGAATAGTATAGGTTCAGCTTCAGAAAAACGGATAGCAAATATGTATTATTAATATAACTGATAGTTTTGTTTACAACGTTAGACAGACAGATGCCAAATCTCTATAATTATAGAAGTACTAGACCACCCGTGACCCGTTGGGTCAGTTTGTTATATTAGCTATGGAATTCATGTATGAGCGTGACACTTGTGGCATAAAGAAAATAGGTTTTTTTTACATAACAGAAGCATTTCTATGAAAGTATATTAAAATGAAAAAAGAATATAGATTTCTATGAGTCGTTCTGTTTATTATAATTGTTTTTTTTTTAAATTACAGTTACTGAATTATAAGTGGTTGGTTAGGGCGATTTGAGAAAGGAAGGGGGTACAGCCGTGGCCACCGAGAGACAGCAGGCTTTCTCGCGTACGTAACGAAAACAGACGGAGTAGGAGTGGTGAAATTGAGATTTTAAGACGGGGGATCAGTCTTGTTCGTCTTTTACCATAGTTCGTTTTTCACAACTTTTTACGTCTTAAAATCTCATTTTTTAAAAATTTCTTTCCAAAATCTCCGGAATTCTCTCGCGACATGATAGGTAATTGTAAGCAGAAGAATAATTTTTAAAATTTGAGATGGTTAAAAAGAGGGGGATCAGTCCACGTTGAATTTACATTGAAAACTGATCCCCCATCTTAAAATCACAGTTTTAAAAATTTCTTTCCAAAACCCCCGGAATTCTCTGACATGATAGATAATTGTACACCGAAAAGATTTTTTTTTTAATTGAGATGGTCAAAAAGAGGGGCATCAGTCTACGTTGAATTAACATTGGAAACTGATCCCCCCTACTAAAATGTAAAATATTTGAAAAAAAATTCCAAAAACGCCGGAATTCTCTAGCAGCCTGATAGATAAGTGT
Source organism: Sepiola atlantica (assembly GCA_963556195.1). Classification (NCBI taxonomy): domain Eukaryota; kingdom Metazoa; phylum Mollusca; class Cephalopoda; order Sepiida; family Sepiolidae; genus Sepiola; species Sepiola atlantica. The sequence continues at coordinate 63,227,593 of OY744516.1, read as the reverse complement.
ACACCGAAAAAAGAAAAGAAAAATGGTCAGTAAAAAGTTGTGAAAAACCGACAGTGGTTAAAGACGAACATGTGCCAATAAATGTTTTAACACTTTAAGAAGTGGTGCAAATAAAAAATAAATACTTAGTTCAAACTATCATTGAAAAAAAAAACCATTGCTTAACGTCCGTTCAAAAACAACAACAAAAAATAATAGACATGCCCTAAAAACGTCAAAATAAAAAACAAAAAATAGTTTTAAGTTTTAAGCAACACAAAAAAGTACTTTTTGACCGGGTGATTAAAAAAAATGTATTATTTCTTCCCCTTCCGCTCGAAATGTAGAAGAAAAAATATTAGCGGCTGGTTGGGATCGAACTATAAACCAGTCGGGCCAAAGACAAAAATACTACGTCGCTTACCGTTGCGCTAAAGGGAAATAATTAAAATACGATGCAGAAATTAGGCTAATTAAATGTTATTAATAATCTAGGTGCGGCACGCATGCGCAGAGCGTTTGCCGGAACCGTGACACACGTACGTACACCTTAGCGTATTAATATATAGATTGTTGTTGTTTTGTTTGTTTGCTTTTGTTTTTTAAAAGGGTTTGAAACTGCGATAGACTTTACGAAGTGCTCCCGTTGAATGTTTTTAGTCGTCAAGTAAACAAAAAAACTATTTGATGAAATTAAATGAAATTGTTTATATTAAAAGCGATATAAAAATTTCCAGAATGAAAAATTTCATGCGTTCGTTAATCATAAGAGATTAACGGAATTAGATTAACAGATTAGAAGACGATGCTATTTACGCATGCGCAACCGGATGTTGAAAACCGGAAAGCTGAAAGCTGATTGCAAACATACAAGACCCATAGACTTTTAGTAGTATATAGATTAGTATAGTTTTAGATTCTAACAGACAGATAGAAAATCTCTATTAGTAATAAGAAGTAATAGTATAGGGTTTGCTTTAGACAGGCAGATTCCAAATATCTATTATTAATAGAAGTAATAGTGTAGTTTCATCTTAAGACAGAGAGATACGAAATCTCTATAATTAATCGAAGTAATAGTATAGTTTCAGCTTCAGATAGGCAGATACCAAATCACTATTATTTATAAAATAATAGTATAGTTTAAGCTTCATACAGACACATTCACATTATTAATAGAAGTAATAGTATAGTTTCAGCTTTAGACAGACATATACAAAATCTCTATTATTAATTAAAAAAATAGTATAGTGGCAGCTTCATACAGACAAATACCAAATCTCCATTATTAATAGAAGTAATAGTATAATTTCAGCTTGCGACCGACATATAAGAAATCTCTATTATTTATAAAGTAATAGTATAGTTTCAGCTTTATACAGACTGATACCAAATCTTTATTATTCATAAAATAATAGTATAGTTTCAGCTTCATACAGACACATACCAAATCTCTAAAATTCATAAAGTGATAGTATAGTTTCAGCTTCAGACAGATAAATACCAAATTTCTATCATTAATAGAAATAATAGTAGAATTTAAGCTTCACACAGACAGACACCAAATTACTATTATTTATGGAAGTATTGGTATTGTTTCAACTTCATACAGAACGATACTAAATTTCTTTTATTAGTAGAAAAAATTGGTATTGTTTCAGCTTTAGACAGACAGATACCAAATTTCTACTATTAATAGAAGTAAAAGTATAGTTTCAACTTTAGACACATTGATTCCAAATGTCTATTATTAATAGAAGTAATGGTATGGTTTCAGATTCAGACAGACAGATACTAAATATCCATTACAATTAAAAGTAATAATATAGTTTACGCTTCAGAAAGACAGTTACTCAATTTATATTATTAATAGACGTAATAGTATTGTTTCGGCTTCAGACATACATATACTAAATCGCTATTATAAATAGAAGTAATAGTATCGTTTTAGTTTTAGTTTCAGACCGACAGATATCAAATCTCTTTTATTAATAGAAGTAATAGAATACTTTCAGCTTTACACAGGTAGATATCAAATCTCTATTATTAATAGAAGTAATAATATTGTTCATGCTCCAGAAAGGTAGATACCAAATTCCTATTATTAATAGAAGTAATAGTATAGTTCGACTTCAGACAGACACATACTAAATTTATTTTATTAATAAAATTTTGTATTGTTTCAGCTTGAGGCAGACTGATATTTAATATCTATTATTAATAGATGTAATGGTATTGTTTCACCTTCAGACAGACAGATACCAGATTTCTATTATTAATAGAAGTAATAGTATTGTTTCAGCTTCCGACAGACAGGTACAAAATTTCTATTCTTAATAGAAGTATTGGTATTGTTTCAGCTTAAGATAGACAGATAGCAATTTTTTCATTATCAATAGAAATAATAGTATAGTTCGACTTCAGAAAGACAGATACCATTTTTTTCATTATCAATAGAAATAATAGTATAGTTCGACTTCAGAAAGACAGATACCATTTGTTTCATTATCAATAGAAATAATAGTATAGTTCGACTTCAGAAAGACAGATACCATTTGTTTCATTATCAATAGAAATAATAGTATAGTTCGACTTCAGAAAGACAGATACCATTTTTTTCATTATCAATAGAAATAATGGTATAGTTCGACTTCAGAAAGACAGATACCATTTTTTTCATTATCAATAGAAATAATAGTATAGTTCGACTTCAGAAAGACAGATACCATTTTTTTCATTATCAATAGAAATAATGGTATAGTTCGACTTCAGAAAGACAGATACCATTTTTTTCATTATCAATAGAAATAATAGTATAGTTCGACATCAGAAAGACAGATACCAAATCTTTAAAATCAATAGAAGTATTAGTATACTTTAATCTTAAGACAGACAGATACTAAATATCTATTATTAATAGAATTAATAGTATAGTTTTAGCTTCAGACAGATAGATACCAAATCTCTATTAATTATAGAAGTATTAGTATAGTTTCAGCTTAAGACAGACATATACTAAATCTCTAGTATTAATTGAAATAATAGTATAGTTAGGCTTCAGACAGACAGATACCAAATCCTGATTATAAATAGAAGTAATAGTATAGTTTCTGCTTTAAACAGACAAATACCAAATCTCTATTATTAATCGAAGTAATAGTATAGTTTCACCTTAAGACAGACAGATATTAAATCTCTATTATAAATATAACTAATAGTATAATTTCGAGCTTCAGACAGACAGATACCAAATCTCTATTATAAATAGAAGTAATAGTATAGTTTCGCCGGTAGACGGACAAAACCAAATCTCTATTATTAGTAGAAGTAATCATATAGTTTTGGCTCCAGACAGTGTTGGCCATATTAATAATAGACATATACAATCACTGTATAAAATAACATTTGTTAATAGTGGCATTACGTAGCTGTACTTACTGTCATCGGAGAGGGAGTAAGAGTACGGTTGTTGAAAAAGTCGTCTCCAACTAAATAAAAAATTAGCACTAAAGATCTATTATCATTGAGCTTATGTTTAATGTCTGTCTGTTTGATTGTCCGTTGACATGTGATATGCTTAAAAACTACGAGACAGAATCGCCATAGGAGAAAGGAAATAGTAAAAGCTTCAATCTATATCATAATACTAGCAAAAATAGACGACCGTATGGAGGCCATTTTGTCTAGTCTATATAATAATATGCTATGCCTCTTCATGTTCGTCCGTACGTTATCACGTTTCACACACATTTACACAAATTAGATCGTCCGATTAGCAAAGATGTTGATTGGCGATTAATCTGACGTGGCTAGGTAAACAATTCCGAATTTAGATATTTTAAAATGAATTGTTCCAAAATCAAATTATGTCGTTTCGACGACTGTAACAATACAATTTTAAATAAATGCATTTCAAAAATTGACATTCGTTTTATTGATTTGGAGAATATTTAGCTGACTATTAGTAAGAAGACAGTAGTTATTGTTTTGAAAAAGAATTAAAATGTTACAATTTTCAAAATATAAATAAAGAAAATACATATTCGTTTTGTTTTTGTAATTTAAAGAATATTTAGCTTACAATGAGAATTTTTACGGAAGAAAAATGTCGTTTTTTTAATAACAGACATTTATTATTTCAAAAGAATATTATTTTTAACAGTAATTTATACAGATTGATGTAGATTGTTCTGTAGATTTTCCACGTGTTTCGCTAGTATTAATGATACTGGTTATAGGTTCCAAAGCTACTCGATCTATTTCCCATAATTAGCTTGACGAATGTGTCAAAGAGAACTACTACTACTACTACTACTACTACTACTAATAATAATAATAATAATAACAACAACAACAACAACAACAACAACAACAACAATAATAATAATAATAATAATAATAATAATAATAATAATAATAATAATAATAATAATAATAATAATAATAATAATAATAGGAGAAAGAACACGAAAAAATAAGTAAATATCAAGATCTAAAATGGGAATTAGTTATACTATGGAAATGTAAAGAAGTAAAGGTGATTCCCGTTGTAATTGGAACGCTTGGAACCATAACAAAAAGCCACTATAAATGGCTTAAACAGATTGATGAGATAATTTCTTTTCCAATTCTGTAAAAGGATTGCCTGTTAGGGACAGCGAGAGTGTTATGGTACAGCTTGAATGTCTAAAGTCAAAGGAATTGACTTGATGTTAAAAAGGAAAACTCCAACTAAAAACATCCAAAAGTTGAGACTACTATGAAATGATGATGATAATGATGATAATAATAATAATAATAATAATAATAATAATAATAATAATAATAATAATAATAATAATAATAATAATCGATAAAATTTCACCAAATTTGACATAAAAAATCGCTGAAGTGCCTAGTGTTTCCGAAAGAGGCACAATGTTATTATTACCACCATCACCACTACCACCACCACAACTACTACTACTACTACTACTACTACTACTACTACTACTATCAATTATAATGATTATAATAATAGGCTCCAAAGCTACTTGATATAATTGAACAGATGTGCTTGGTGAATATGTATTAGGTTTTGTCAAATTCTTATATACTACTACTACTAGTAGTACTACTACTACTACTACTAATAATAATAATAAGAAGAAGAAGAAGAAGAAGAAGAAGAAGAAGAAGAAGAAGAAGAAGAAGAAGAAGAAGAACTAAAAACGCTAACCAGCTACACGTAAGTTGAAATAAAAATAAAACAAAAACATATGAAGGTCATCACACGAGCCCAAAGGAACTGAAATTTCCAGAAATCCCATAAACTGAACCTGACAGTTAAATGATGATGAATACTATGAGAGGATTGAAAATCTCCACATACCACCCACTCGAAACAACAGCCGACCAAAAAACAGCAATTCTTCCCTCTTTGTCAGAAACATCGCTCATGGCACGTGAGGACTAAAAGAAAAGAATAAGGAGAAGCGAGAGTTACGACGGCATTTCAAATCAGTGTAGCCGATTCTATAGAATTCGGCCTATAACTCTCCCCAACTTTCTCCAAATGGATTGGAAATAAGACTTTAATCAAATAAATGGATCGGCCGTAGTCGAGGGCGACCCGAAAGCTCCTTTTTCATTGGTTACTAGTCTGAGATGTAGAAGAAGACGCTGTTCTTTTTCTAAATGCTCTACTTATCCTCTTTTCTTAGCTTATAATGATGCCAGAAGGCTTTGTGCTCTAATAGCTTCTTTCCTCGAACCTCTTGTCTTTGGAATACCCTTCCTTCTCCCTGTTTCCCCCGACTGTACCAACATGCAAAAATTTAAATATAATGTGAACAAGCATCTCGCTGCACAACTCCCTACTTAGTATGTCCCCATGAATCTGGCCTCTAATTCACAGTAGCCATCTACGTCTCAGTTGCAGTGTGTCTTGTTTGGGGTGAATAAAAACATTTTTTAAGTGTTTAGGAAGGATGCGCCAAGTACCCTTTCTGAATATTTTATATGACTCGATCCAGGATTGAACGCCGGTCACCCGACCCATTAGCCAACAATCTAAACATTGTTGCCAAATGGGCCGGTAAATAAATGGATAGACTGTAATCGAGAGCGGAAGCTCCCTTTTAATTGGCTACTGCATCGAGATGTAGGAGAAGGCGCCATTTCTTTCCCTAGATCGCTCCACTTACCCTTGATCCTCACCTTATAATGCTGAGTGTTTAGCAAGGAGGCATCAAGTACCATTTTTTTAGTCTTTGGTATGATTCGACCGAGGATTGAATCTCAAACTTACGGCCCATTAGCGAACACTCTGAAGGGGCATTTCTGTCTGTCCTTCAGTGAACATTTTTTAAATAAATATCTTAACTTCTTTTAGAAATGGAAAATATGGCATTAATAGTAAATAATAAATTCCCAAAATATAAAGTGGATGCCATGATCGGAAATCGAAACCTTGAGATCTTCAGTCTGATGTTCTATAAACTGAGCTATTTAGATTTTCTTATAAATAGATCTTAAAACATTACATTAACAAAATAATTATAGCTTTGATGTGACGTCATATATTTATGATTTGCGTCCTGTTTCAAGACATAAATTCAAAGGTTCAACCAGGGGTTTTTACCCCGCCTAATAAACTGGTATTGTCCGGGCCTTTGGGTCTGGATTTACGCCCGTCTATTGGGGGTTGCTTGTTCTGTGCAGTTCTAGGAGGTGCACCCTCCCAGACTTCGCCTCCCCTCTTTGGGGAGGAGTAAGTTTATTGCTTACTGTCTGAGGCGCCCTACCGGGAATGCCGACGGGACTGCCCAAGGTAATTTTTAAATGGCCAGAGTGCTCACCTATCGAGCGCTGGCTTATCTAATCCCACTTTCCCGACCTTGTGTCACATATTACCTTGTGTGGGGATAGATAAATAACTTCAAGACATAAATTCAAACATAAACGATAATAAAATAAATAAATGAATGGTTAAACATTATCAATAGCATTACAAATTCTTTTAATAGTCCAAAACAATTTATTTTGCTTTAACAATGTATTGACGTTAAAAACTATTTAATATTTATACTTGAATTTTGGGCCGTGTATATATATATATATATATATATATATATATATATATATATATATATATATATATATATATATATATATATATAAGGGCAGTTATATGTTTGTATGTCTATCTTTGTGTTCAGTTATAAGTCAAAAACTACACAACACACAACCTACCAAACTAATCTATTCTTTTTTAGCATTGACTCAGACAAAATATAGATACATTTTTTGCAATATTTGTTCTTTTGGGGTTAACAAGAACAGGATTATTTAGGGGTAGACAGTTAGAGCGATCTTTTGTGTGTTAATATAATATTTCGTTATTTACGGAAAGTGAGTACCGACCCTTGAGAAACGCCAATTAGCCATCTTTCTCGAAAGTTATTTAACGTTTCTCAAGGCTCTGCAATTTCTTTCCGTATAGTAAAGAATTACTACATGATAAAATTCTCTTCAGACTATTGTCATCATCAACATAATTTCTCTTTAGACTATTGTGAAAGAGGGGAATAAGGAGATAGAGGAGAAGGAGAGAGAGGGAATACAGTGTATGTAATAATAAAGTATTACATTTTTAAGATAGATACAAACGTAGTCAATATTACAGCAGGTGTATGTAATGATAAATTATTAAATTTGCTAAGTGGTATATGATAGAGAGAGTTAAAGAGGAGGGAGATAGAGAGAACTAAAAAGGGATGGGGATACAGAGAGAAGGAGAGAGATATGTAGGGGGGTAGAAATGTGGGAAATAGAGAGATAGAGAGACGTAGAGAGGAGGGAGATGGAAAGAGGTAGAGGGAAGAGTTATAGAGAGAGGTAGAAAGGGGGAGATAGAGAGATGTAGAGAGAGTGGGTAGAGAGATAGAAATAAAGGCAGATAGATATAGAAAGAGAAAAAAGTTTTAAAAGAAATATGTTACACACAAGTTTTAGTTCTATTTTTTTGCTGTTCGTTCTCCAGGGCAACGCCGGATAACCATGCTAGTGCAAGATAAAGAAGACTTTAAAACGCTGGGATGGGAATATAAAGTAAATAATTCATGGAACGGAAAATAGATTGATAGTGAAGAAATACTTAAATTCCATGGCGACTAATGGACAACGATATGAACGTTCACAAGACTCTTTTAATTATTGATTGGCCCAAATCTTTATAGCTATAATCATACGCAACTTTCGGTAATGGTGCAATTTTAGTTAACACGAAAAAAGGGGTAGAAAATAAAAACAAATATTTAACAAATAACTGTTACCAAACGCAAGAAAAGTTACGTTTTTACCTACCTGCATATTTGTGTGTGTGTGTTTTACAGTGTTTGAAAACGCTATCGTATTTGAAGTAACTAATTAAATAAGAGTTACTTCAAATACGATATCGTTAGAGTGACATTTCGTAATGGAGGATGAAATTTGATTAATGGGGTTTTCGTTTTAATTTTTAAAATGCATGAATCTTTTTTAATTTTTTATGAAAATAAAGCACTGTAGATGTTAATTAAAATTTTAAAAATATATTTCGTATATATTACGAATAAGGCCCCTAATTTATGTGTTAATAAAATCACTATAACTCGACGAAAAATTTTAAATGAGCGATATTAGCATTGTTTAATCAATATTTTCACCAAAAAATATTATAATTGCAAAAAATATTTCATGTGATTTTAATGATTATAGTTTCTGGAAAAATATAAAATGCGACATAATTATATTTTTCTTTCATACTTGAACGTGTCATCATCAGCGTAAGAATTTTTTTTTATAATTCTTAAAATAAACAAAGAATTCAAAAGTTTTGAGAATCAGGATCATAACGAAAAAAAGAATTTTAAAGATTGGATAATTTCTACTTTTCAGAGATTCATCGATTTCGTTTGTTTCACAATTCATCGTTAATTACTTGGAACGATAAAACGTAAGTTTGTCTTTGTTTTTGTCATTTTGTCATTAATATATATTATTTAAAATATTTAAAACAATTATTTATTAATAGAGTTCAAATATGATATTTTCTTTCAAAATTAAATTCTATTTATTTATTAATAAATAATTGTTAATGTTTTACTTTTTCAATGAATATTGTCAGATAACGCCTCCCCCACAGAGTTAATTACAATCTGGTGCCGTAACGCAAGATCAGGGTACGTTTTATTGGTATCTGGTAACCTCGGGTAGAAAAAGAAAAATCCACGGGCACAACTAATTGTTTTTACCTGCAGAACCCTGTTTTTTTTCTCCCCAGAAGGGATATCGGTCCAGGAGAAAAGATAGATTAAAGGAAAAAAAAGAGAGAGATAGTCTAACGGGCACCCAAACGCGTTTTGGAAAAAAAATAGAAAAAAGAAATAGACCGACAGACAAACCGTTTTTTGTGAAAGACTTTGAGAGCCGACCAAGATCGCGGACTTTAGTCAATTGACTGTAAGGTCTGGACGAGCTCGCAAAAAAAAACGACATCAGTAAACCACAAAAGGGCCAACCGCGGAAGAAGGGGGTCAGTGACTCTTTGATTTCCTTCGTTCATTTTGCTCAGTTTTGTACTCTGTCAGTGTATCGATTGCTGTTCAACTTTGCACGTAGTTGGGTATTTCTGTTTTTGGGGTTGCATCTTATGACACAAAATAAGGAATGGTTTCGGAAGATGATATAGTATGAAGTGTAGCAGAGAGGGTGATAGAAGAGACTATAAAAATAGAAAGACCAATAGGGGGAATACAGATACCCACTTATAAGGGAGACGCCGCCGGCCTAATGGAATGGTTGGCGGTAATCCAAAAGAAGAGGATAATCTACGGATTCAAATATTACGAGATGGTGCTGCTTGCTCTGGATGGAGCGATGGACCCAGTGTCGAAGTTTATTGAGGGGATGTATGAAGAGAACTCGGGGATGGCTTGGACGGAGCTCAGAAGCTGGTGAAGCAATATGCCAGCGAGCGGAGCGCGATTGAGGCCGTACGCAAGCTAACCTGGCTAAGGCTAAACAACGGCAAGGGAGTCGACGAGTTAGTTGAGCGGATCTAGGGGTCGGTAGTTCAAACCTTTCCGGGTGGGGCGATCCGAAATACGGGTCCCATCCAGGCCATCCTGGTGGATGCCCTGGTGGACGGGTTGGGTGACAAAACGACCCAGAAAAAGGTCTTACGTGATTATACGCTCACCCTGGTGGAGGCCCAAGGATTGGCGAGAGATAGCATAATGTTAGGGTAGCGCGTAGAGAGGGACGAGGGCAGATAAAGGCTTGGGAGAAGGAAAAACGGTGGGGTATAGCGAGTTCGAGGCCCCGAATGCGTAGAGGATTGGAAGGCAGACTCCGATCTTAGAAAGAAGGCACGGGGGCTTCAATACGAGTACTATAGGCCCGCTCCGGCTAGACAGGTATCGGTCTGCTGGACCTGTAGTGATGAAAGACATCGAGCGGCAGAGTGTCCCACAAATTATGGGCGCCCACGTTTGGACCGTACTGCACTAAGTGTGGTCAGTTCGAACATGAGAGTCGGTGGTGCACAGTAGCGGGAGATCGGAGGTTAGGGATTAGGATGCCGAACCTTAGTATGCCACCTGACGCTGGGGTAAGAAACCAGGGAAACGCCCAGAGGCTATTCCGCAGAGAATAAAAGGCAGGGTTGCTCCAAAAATGACAAGTTTAGTTAAGGGCAGTGAAACTAAATGGGAAGAAGACGGGCTTGGGTTTTGTTCACCAGTTTATGAGAAACCGCAAGAAGCAATGAACCCCCCCTCCCCCCCCCCCGTGGAAAGAGAGATCGAATTATACCCGACTGCCAAGTCGGTTGATGAGTCTAGTGAGTGGGATGAGGGCGACAAAATACCCCTGGCCCAGTTCTAGAAAAGACTGAGAGAGAATCAATTATCCAAAAAGGTAGAAGAATTGCCTATGAAGTTACGGTTGAGAGGAGCAAAACGCCCCACCACAGAATAGTAGGAAAGCCAAGCAAAAGATAGTCAGGGATTTTGGGGAGAAGCCGAGATTGGCCTGTGTCGCATCTGATGGCTCAACCGTGTGCAAGGAGGGCCCCATGCATGTGCGGTGCTGGTGGTTGTGGCATGGACCGTTCTCTTGGATGTCACCCTGGAGATAAACGGATAGATAAGGATAGAGAGAGATGCATAACTGAGACCGATTGGGGGTCATCGTTGTAATGTCCTTAACAAATAAAGGGAGATTACCTCAGGTGTCACAGGAGTTACGGCCCCTGGCGACATCCGGGTTTTCTCAGTCTGATATTCACCGAGCGCCATCTTTGTTCGTTCGTTTCTCTCTCTCTCATAATCCCCGTCCATCTTGCAACCTTACCATAGTAATAACCGATATCTAGCAAGTATCGGTTACTTACTACTTGGACCATCACATTGGCGACGAGGACAGAGCTATTTACAAAAAATAGACACAAGAAAACACGAAAAAAAAAACAACAACAAACAGTCCCACGTGTTGCAAAACAAACATGGCCGCTTTACCTCACTACCCGGAATTCGACTGTGAGTCAGAAGCCAAAGCAGCAAGATGGACGAAATACATTAGCAGATTGAGAAACTATTTTATCGCCCACGACATAGAGAGTGATAAAAGACAAAAAGCAATTTTGCTAACGTTTGTTGGTGAGGCGATGAACGACCTCATTGACGAATTGCCAGCCGAACAGACAACACCAGTAGAAAACGAAACCCACTTCGACAAACTCGCCTCGGCCGTACAGGCTCATTTCAACCCCCAAAATAACACGGAATACAACCGGTTTGCATTCCGTAACATCAAACAAACCACGCCGAATGTAGAGGATTTCTACCGAAAATTGAAAGAAGCAGCAGCTACGTGCCACTTTGCAGACGCAAACGCTGAGATAAAGTCTCAACTAATAACAGGCTGTTCATCAGATAAGGTCCGGCAAAAGGGCTTAATGAACTCTAACATGCCACTACACGACCTGATAAATTATGCCAGGACGACGGAAACAATAACAGCACACCTACAACAAATGCGTTTAGAGGACGCGACAATACGGACGACTACTGCAGTAGTAAACAAAGTCACGTACGAGCGACAGAGACGTGACAGCCCCCGGCAAATTCAGTGCAGGAATTGCAACGGAAAATACCCACATGAACGAGGACCAACGTCTTGCCCAGCATTCCAGAGCCAATGCACTTATTGCCGGAGATGGGGGCACTTCACCTCTGTCTGTTTTAGTAAAATGAACAACGAGAACAGACAACGTGGAGCAAATCGCCCTCCACGCCCAGAAGCCCAAACCAGTCACCGACCGGTGAACTGCATCGAAGACTCAACCAGCGGCAGTGACACAGAATATGTGTTTCATACAGGTAAGATGAAAAACCTTCCCTGTTTTGATGTATCTTTTGGCAGTAGCCACCAAATATTCAATGTGTTAGCTGACTCAGGAGCCACTATTAACATTTTGTCTGAGGCAGATTTCAAGTGTTTAAAACCGACACCCTGTCTCCGACCGACAAAAACTGTGATATCTGGATTTGGTGTCAAGCAAACTACTCCAGTTCTAGGTCAATTTAGGACTCTCCTAGAGTTTGGGAGCACCTCCTGCCAAGCTGAGATACATGTAATAAAAAGCCCAGAAAAACCTATCATCGGCTGGGAAACATGTGAAAAGCTTAAACTTTTATCAGCAAAAAAGCTCCCAGTTAACCACATCAGCAACTCTGACACACAAATCCCGCAGACAACTCTTAAGCTTCTGGAGGACTATGCAGACCTATTCAATGGCTTAGGTAAACTTAAAGAAAAAAAAGTCCATTTGCACATAAATGAAAACATACCACCCATCGCTCAGAGATACCGCAGAGCCCCCTTTCATGTAAGGAAGGACATAGAAGAGCTAATACAGAAAGACGAGGAACTGGGGGTGATTGAAAAAGCAGAAGGACCGACCCCGTGGGTATCGCCTATTGTGGTGGTACCTAAGAAAGACCAAAGCAAAATCAGAGTTTGCATTGATATGAGAGCGGCAAACAAAGCCATCGAAAGGGAACGTCACCCTACCCCCACACTTGATGAGCTGAAAGCCATTCTATCGGGAGCCAGTGTCTTTAGCAACTTAGACCTCAATCAGGGCTACAACCAGTTGGAACTAGCTGAAGAGTCCCGATACATTACCACGTTCGCAACACACCTGGGCCTATATAGATACAAAAGACTATTCTTCGGTGTCAACTCCGCCAATGAATACTCACGCTACGTTGTTGTCGATATCCTGGACTCTATCTCAACAAACTCAGTCATACCCCGTCTAGACAAAATATTCGCCGAATTCGGAGTACCAGTATCCCTCAAAACAGACAATGGCCCACCATTCAACAGCTATGATTTCAAAGACTACGCCTCCATCACCGGTTTCAGACACAGGAAGATAACACCTTTATGGCCCCAGGCCAATGCTGAAACAGAACGCTTCATGCGCACTGTAAAAAAATCCATCAAGGCCGCCCTAATCAAAGGTCAAAGCTGGAAGCAGGAGCTATTCAAATTCCTGTTAGATTACCGAACGACACCACACTGCACCACCGGTGTTTCTCCAGCCTCAATCCTATTTGGCCGGACCATAAAAAACCGCCTGCCACACCTAGTTACACCTATAGCTGGAGACCATAGCATTAGGGTACGTGACACCCAAGCCAAGGAAACAATAAAGAAATATGCTGACAGAAAAGCATACGTAAAACCCAATAATCTGAGTGTGGGTGACACCGTCATTGTAAAAAGCGACCACACTTCAAAGGCACACACCCCCTATCAACCTAATCCATTAACCATAACAAAGAAAAAGGGATCCATGATTACTGCATCACACAAGGGCAACCAAACTACAAGAAATGCCAGCTTCTTCAAAAAAATCCCTAAGCCACTAAGAAACTTCACACACGACGTACCTGAATACTCCTCATCTGAAGATGAGGGACACACGCATGTGACAGCATCACCAAAATCTAAAAAAACACCAGGGACAACACCCTTCAAACCTCAGACGCTCAGGCCGCACAAGACGGCCACCCAAAAGATTTGATTACTAAATGCTACAAATACCCCTGTACATAATAATGCATAATTATCATTCTCTTTCACTTAGGTTGACAGATGTTTCCCTCGGACTCAGCAACGCAAACACTCCAGTCACATCACGCATGAACAAACTCTTCGATGAATAAAAAAAAAAAAAAAAAAAAAAAAGCATTGTAATGTCCTTAACAAATAAAGGGAGATTACCTCAGGTGTCACAGGAGTTACGGCCCCTGGCGACATCCGGGTTTTCTCAGTCTGATATTCACCGAGCGCCATCTTTGTTCGTTCGTTTCTCTCTCTCTCATAATCCCCGTCCATCTTGCAACCTTGCCATAGTAATAACCGATATCTAGCAAGTATCGGTTACTTACTACTTGGACCATCACAATCGTGGTTAGACCCAAATGGTTGATCACGTTAGTGATAGACCTGAAGCTGGATGGGCTGCTGCCGAAACGACCAGGCAGGTATATAGTGAGTTTTAAAAGGGGTTGAGGTAATCGGCAGATATTCGCACAACCAAGAATATGTTCGATTGTGGTGCGCCTTACAAAAGAGAGGATCAAAGTGTAGTATCTGTTCGGATACTACACTTTATCTTTTCTGTCCTCGGTCAGTGAATGCGAAATCCTTTTAGACTGAGGTATTTTTTTATTTTTGTTCCAATCTAGAGTGCGTTTTTTTGCGAAGCTAGATTTCCCCCACATTAACAACTGATTTTGTGTTTAACTTTTCCCTCGTGGGGAGGCAAGTAAGTAGGAAAAAGGGGCTTGCTCACCATATAAGACTAAATCACCAGATAATCTATACATTAAACCCTTCTGGGGCGACTATCCCAGCTTGGAAAATAAAAAAAGGGAAGAAACAGAAAGTTAACGCATCTCTGGGAAAATAATGCGGACTTAACGAATGTCTTGCTCACCTCGTTGAGGGGAGATATATATTCCCTACATTAAGCTCTTCTGGTACGGGTATCCCAGCTAGGAAAAAGACGAAACGGAAGGTGAAAGCGCGTCTAGGAAAATAATACGGTCTTAACGAGGATCTTACTGACTTTATATGATTAAAGCGCCCGTTTTGGGGAAGGTAGACTTCCTCTATATTAAAAACCGACTTTGTGTCTAACTCTTCCCTCGTGGGGAGGAAAGTCAATAGCGAATATTTTTTTTTCTCCCGGAATTTAAAAGCCTCCTACTACGCACCTCCTCTCCTCGCGCCCTATCCGGTTTATTTACGCCACTTACATGTAAACAAGTGGGAAACGCAAAAATAAACGATGCGGTCGTCTGACCTGATAACCTAATTCGTATCGCTTTGTGCAGAACACTGTTTAGTACCTATTTACTTTCCTCCGCGCGAGAACAAGGTTAGACACAAAGTCGGTCTTTATGTAGGGAAAACTTAGCGCTTCCCCCCCCCCCCCCCAAAAAAAAGGGATGCTTTAATCTTATTAAGTGAGCGATACGTTTGTTAAGTACCAGATACACTTTCACTTTTCGTTTCTTGCAATTTTTTTTCCTAGCTGGGATACCCGTCCCAGAAAGGTTTAATTTAGGGAATATCTACACCCCTTCACAATAAATAAAAAAAAAGGTAGGGGCGCCGTAGTCTTATAAGACAAACAAGTGCGTGTTATTATCCCAGATACGCTTTCATTTTCCGTTTTTGGCACTTTTTGTTTTGTTTTTAATTTTCTTAGCTGAAATATCCGTCCCTAGAAGGGATTAATATTAATATCTAGCTCCCTTAAAAGGGGTGCTTTAGTCTTATCAGGTGAATAAGACGTTCATTAATTCCGTATTATTGTCCCAGACACACTTTAACATTCAGTCACGGAAACCTTTTTTTTTTCATTTTTTTTTTTTTCTTAGCTAGGATACCCGCCCCAGAAAGAGTAAATGTTAGGAATATCTTGCTCCCCCTAAAAGGGGAGATTTAGTCTTATAAGATGAGCAAAACGTTCCTTAAGTTTGTATCATTTTCCTGTATACGCATTCACCTTCCGTTTCGAGCATCTTTTTGTTGTCGCTTTTATTTTTTCTAACTGGGATACCCGTTTTAGAAAAGTTTATTGTCAACAATATTTAGCTCCACCCGAATGGGGCGCCTGAGTCTTATAGGACGAACAAGACGTTCTTTAAGTTCGTATTATTTTCTTAAACACGCTTTCACTTTCCGTTCCTGGCATCTTTATTTCCTAGCTAGGAAACCCGTCCGAAAAGGGATTAATGTAAATAATATAGCTCCCCAAAAAGGGGTGCGTTAGTCTTATAAGGTGCGCAAGACGTTCGTTAAGTCCGTATTATTTTTCCCAAACGCGCTTTTACCTTCCGTTTCGAGCCTTCCACTTTTTTCCTCGAGCTGGGGTAACCATTCCAGAAGGGTTAAATATAGGGAATATCTGTTTCCCCAAAAAGGGGCGCCTGAGTCTTATAAGGTGATTAAGACGTTTGTTAAGTTCGTATTATTCTCATAGACACGCTTCAACCTTCAGTTTCGGGCACCATTTTTTTTGTCTTTGTTTTGTTTTGTTTTTCGTTCATTTTTAAATAATTTTAAATAATTCCCACTACATTAATCTATTCTACTGTAAGCAAATGCATCCGAACTTTAAATTGGATGAAAAAACTCCTAGAAATATAATACATCATGAATTATATCAACTGTAATAATAAAATATGATTCATCATTTATTCTAAAAAAAATGAAAACATCAAACCGGTTAGAAATATTGTTAAGATGGCGAAATTTTAAAATAATGAATTAAATAATGTTAGGGAGATACATTTTTACACCTTAAAATATAACTTATCTCCCTTAGGTTATTTAGGTTCTTATTGAGCATTTTTAATATCTTTTTTCTCTTTTATTAATAAAAAGTGCAACCATTAAATCCCGAGTAAGAACTTGTCTATCTATCTATCTTTTTACTCTCTCTCTCTCCCTCTCTCTCTCTCTCTCTCTCTCTCTCTCTCTCTATATATATATATATATATATATATATATATATATATATATATATATATATATATATATATATATATATAGTAATCCAGGTAAGGTCTATATCCACAAGTTAAAATCCGGAAAATCTGTCTATACTATGTTTATATAATAGTGCTCAATAATATATAGAGCTATATATAATTTTAAAAAATATTTATAAAAACATCTGGCGGCTACACATCAAGACATGTTGCAATCATAGCTTTGACAAGTTAGATTTCCTCAAGCCGAGAAAAGTGCTCGCTCCTTATGATGTAGAATCTTTATCATGGAGCCATAAAGAGCGGACGCTTATATATTTTCCAGTCCTGGGGAAGTCTAGCTTGTCAAAACCATGATTAAAACATGTCTTGATGTGTAGCCACCAAATGTTTTTATAAATAATGTTTTAATTATATATATATATATATATATATATATATATATATATATATATATATATATATATATATATATATATATATATTAGGGGAGGTCGATTTTGAAACTGTAAATTATCGCACTCGAAGAAAGTTGCCAAATAATGTCAAAAGTTACCACAAGAAATATTTTTCTTCAAAACTTTGTATTTATTTGAGCATTGCAACTTTAAGATCAAATAAATCGAGATTTTTTATCACTGCCTAGATTTCACCGGCAGATGTGTCGCCTTAAATTAAACCCGGGTTTTAACAAAAAAAAGTAATACATTACTTAATAATAAATATTTTAAAGTTTATTATTCCTTTTCTTAAGAAATTAAATGTACATATTCAAATTAAAAAGGAATAAAACACTATAATATTTAATTTTATATATAAATAATTATTTATTTACATAGGCGTTTTATTTATTGGATATTTTTTATGGTATTCACCGGTTGAAAATTCAACGAGCGAATTTGAGTTCCCGTGTTGATTCTGTGTTTTGTAAACACTGTTTACACATTTAATTATCACAAATATATATTGAATTGTCGAGCGCTGGCTTATCTAATCCCACTTTTCCAACCTTTTGTCACACCTTACCTTGTGGGAGTTAGATAAATAAAAACTAGTTCAGCCAGGGGGTTTTACCCCACCAAATAAACCGGTATCGTCCGGGCCTTTGGGTCTGGATTCACGTCCGTCTATTGGGGCTTGTCCGTCCTGTGCAGTTCTAGGAGGTGCACCTCCCAGGTTTTGCCTTCCCTCTTTGGGGAGGAGTAAGTTTATTGCTTACTGTCTGAGGCGGCCCTACCGGGGAATGCCGACGAAGCTGTCCAGGCAATTTTTAAATGGCCAGAGTGCTCACCTCTCGAGCACTGGCTTTCTCATCCCACTTTCCTGACCTTGTGCCAATCTTACCTTGTTGGGGGTAGATAAATAAAATCTAGTTCAGCCAGGGGTTTTTACCCCACCAAATAAATCGGTATCGTCCGGGCCTTTGGGTCTGGATTTACGTCCGTCTATTGGGGCTTGTCCGTCCTGTGCAATTCTAGGAGGTGCACCCTTCCAGGCTTTGCCTTCCCTCTTTGGGGAGGAGTAAGTTTATTGCTAACTGTCTGAGGCGCCCCTACAGGGGAATGCCGACGGGGCTGCCCAGGCAATTTTTAAATGGCCAGAGTGCTCACCTCTCGAGCACTGGCTTTCTCATCCCACTTTCCTGACCTTGTGCCAATCTTACCTTGTTGGGGGTAGATAAATAAAATCTAGTTCAGCCAGGGGTTTTTACCCCACCAAATAAACCGGTATCGTCCGGGCCTTTGGGTCTGGATTTACGCCCGTCTATTGGGGCTTGTCCGTCCTGTGCAATTCTAGGAGGTGCACCCTCCCAGGCTTTGCCTTCCCTCTTTGGGGACGAGTAAGTTTATTGCTAACTGTCTGAGGCGCCCCTACAGGGGAATGTCGACGGGGCTGCCCAGTCAATTTTTTAATGGCCAGAGTGCTCACCTCTATAGCGCAGGCTTATCTAATCCCACTTTCCTGACCTTGTGTCACATCTTACCTTGTTGGAGGTATATAATTAAAACTATTTCAGCCAGGGGTTTTTACCCCACCTAAAATATATGTATTGGAGTTGATGGGAGAATGGATAAGGACACATTGATGTATAAGGAAATTGTGGATGAAAATAGACAGAGAATTATGAAAAAAACTAAGGGACCAGAACACCATTTAACTTTTACAAAAGAAACACCATGTGAAAGTAAATATCTGACACATAGAGTTCTTCCTAATAGTGGTGCAACAGGTGCTGTTCATGCAGATCAAGTAATGGATGTTTTGCATGAATTCCACAGTGAGAACAGTATCAAGGCTATACTTGTTGACAACACTAATACCAACACAGGTTGCGAAGGTGGAATGGTTGCAATTTTAGAAAAAAAACTTTTTAAAAATCTTCACACAATTGGTTGCTCTTTGCATCATAATGAACTACCTTTCAGAGCCCTTTTTAAAAACATAGATGGTTGCGCAAAGGGCCCTACAACATTCAGTAGCCCTCTGGGGAAATTATGCTCAAATGATTGCCATGATTTACCCCAAATATCATTTTCCACTATTAGCAATC
This sequence comes from Sepiola atlantica, assembly GCA_963556195.1. Lineage (NCBI taxonomy): Eukaryota > Metazoa > Mollusca > Cephalopoda > Sepiida > Sepiolidae > Sepiola > Sepiola atlantica. Next base: position 63,207,961 of record OY744516.1, on the reverse strand, counting down.
CTTTAGAGTCAATTTTTAAAATTGATGAAATACATGAACTTAGTTCTGAACAAAGACTCCTTTATGAATACACAGTAGGTATTTCTAGAGGTAAGGTTGACTCTAGATATGCCTCCTGGAAAATTGGTCCTTTAAACCAAGCAAGATGGTTAACTTTGGCCATCAGGCTCATGTGTTTATGGACTCGTGGTGCATACCCACAAAGGCACACAACAAAACTACACTATGTAGTAAATTTTATTGTAAATGTGTATGCCACTTCTTGGTTTGAAATTAAAAGAAATAGTAAATTCCACAATCAGTAAGTGAACATTTTTAATATGATCCAGAGGATTAAGGAGCAGCCTCAGGAAATCCAAGATATCACATTTAGAAATATACACGGTAATACATTTTGTTTACTGCCTGAAAACTTTCTATATTCCATGGTTAATCTGAGGAGATTGAAGTAAGAGAAGAAGCTTTAAAAAGAATTTTGGCCATTAGGTAAGTAATATGTATTCATATATCTCTGACTCAATTATTTATTCCAATTTATAGAATGATTTTTAAAGATTTTATCTAATTTCACCATAATTATTAAAGCAGTACAGATTGGAATTTTTTAATAATTCAATTAATTAATTTGTTCTTTCAGGAGTGAGGAGTCAACCAGAAAAAGATTAAAAAGAATACTACCTATTAATTGTAATGCCACACATTGGACACAATTAATAGATTTAAAATTATGCGGCATTTTTTAACCACCAATGACGGAAGATTTTACTGAATCTGAACTTCGAGAATCGTTGATGAATGGAACCAAGCTTGACTTGCCAGATTTGCCCTCACATTCTCAGGGTGTGGAACGGGCAGTTAAGTTAATAACAGAAGCTTCACAAACTGTATATGGTTTTGAAGCAAGGCATCAACACATTACTACCAAAGTTTTGAGTCAGAAATTGAGACCAGCATTTTTGTCTAAGGGGTCTTATATGGAGCAATTTGACTCTCAATATTAAGCTCCATTAAAATAGTGTTAGGTTTTTCCTTATTTCTTTGCTTGTTATATTTTCACTTATAACAGAAAAAAATCATTTTTTTAGGTATTCAAATATTACTGTTTAATTCATAACGTTAAAAGGTAGTTTACAAAAGCAGATACTGAAAATGAGGGGGGAGGCAAATTTTCAATTTGAAGATTTCTTTAATTCATATCATTTTTATAAAATAAAAGGACATTCCCTGATTTTAAATGCTAAAAGCTTCACAAACTGTATATGGTTTTGAAGCAAGGCATCAACACATTACAGCCAAAGTTTTGAGTCAGAAATTGAGACCAGCATTTTTGTCTAAGGGGTCTTATATGGAGCAATTTGACTCTCAATATTAAGCTCCATTAAAATAGTGTTAGGTTTTTCCTTATTTCTTTGCTTGTTATATTTTCACTTATAACAGAAAAAAATCATTTTTTTAGGTATTCAAATATTACTGTTTAATTCATAACGTTAAAAGGTAGTTTACAAAAGCAGATACTGAAAATGAGGGGGGGGCAATTTTCAATTTGAAGATTTCTTTAATTCATATAATTTTTATAAAATAAAAGGACATTCCCTGATTTTAAATGCTAAAATTATTTGGTTTTCACACCAATATTCAAGCAAATCTTGCAAAAACGAGGAATTTTCAGTATATTCTTGTCTACGATCTTTGATACCAAACGCTCAAAAAACCGCTGAAGTTTTTGATCTAATTTTTTGCATGAGTATTTAATAGGTCTATATACAACTTTCGGTACGTGCCTTTTTTTAATATTTAAAAAAAAGTGTAAAATCGACCTACCCTAATATATATATATATATATATATATATATATATATATATATATATATACAATTACTGAATATATATAATTACTAAATGAGAAACAATCAATTGCAATTCATACTTTATATATGAAGCTAAAAAGACAAAATTCTTGTTGAAAATTTTACAGTTACCTTCCATTGCATTAGTTTCGAACGTATTTTACTCGCATGTTTACACGCAAGTATGAAAAGATTATAAATGTAATTTGTTTAAACACAGGAAATATATACAGTAAACGAAATAATTAATTTAAATTAATTAAAAATACATATAAAATACATATTTGGATTCGACTTTCTGCGATCCTTAAAAGCAGCAATTTTAAAACCAACGAATATATGCACGTGGCAAAGAGGCCCCTTGAAAAATAACACCTGATAAAAGTGTCATATCCCCGAAATATCGTGAAATTCCGGAGTCACTCAAAACTCTAGTGATCGATGAGGGAATGCTACAAGCAAGTCAGATTTTTTTTTTTTCAAATCACCTTGATTTCTTTCTTGCAAGCCCTGCTATATTCTTCCCACATTGATAAAGCTATCTCTATATTTAGTTTTCTGTTGCACGAGACGACGTTTCTGGTTTCCGGTTTCCGGTTTCCTTTGGTGTCTCTCAAACACAACAGCTGTTGTTGAAAACTGTCTGGCTTCAGCTTAGGGCAAGGCGAGAACGATACCGGAAAAGGAAGATCATTAATATTTCATACAAACCAAACAAATATTATATGCTTTGTTTAACAGGAATATTCATCAGTTATGTGTGCTATAACCTGTTCATTACACGATAAACCTATGGTTTTGAGACATTGTCCGGGCTAAATCTTTATTCATTCCTTAAATATACCGGAAGACCACCCTCTAAAAAAATTGTCACCCATCTTATAGTTAATAAAATTAACAATGCTTTTTCTGCAACCCAACCATATTTGGTACAAATTAACTTCAGTCTATGTCTGACTTGGCCACCAAGTTTCAGTTATAAATGTGCAACAGTTTTTTTTCTCCCCGTTCAATAATATGTGGTGACACTTTGGTGATCGTCTCATCCGAAAGAGGTGTGATCCTGAATGGGCTTCACACTCACCGCAAGTTAACTCTTCCAGATTTTTATCTGTGGGCTTATTTTTAAAAAATAATAGCTATTAAAACAATCTCCAAGCTTTTCATGGATTGAAGAATGTTATCATAGCCAAAATCAGAACAGTGCCAATGGCAGTGCTGCCCTAGAGTACTTGACAATTTCGCACGTGTGATGAGATGGGCATAGATTGAAGTTAGTTTGTACGAAATGTGGTTGGATTGCAGTAAGTGTTGTGAATGTAATTAATAATTCCATATGTGGCATATTCTGGGGTGACGGAGGAGTCTTTAACGTATAATTAAAGTCATAGAGTAAATGTGGTATTTTGTTGATAGTGTCTAATTTAGAGTATGCAAAAAGTTTTTTGTGTTGTTAAAATAATGACATTCGACTACACCTACCCCTCCAAAACAAATAAGGCGTAATGCCTAAGCAAAAGAAAATGATTCATGTAATGTTATTTGTCTAAATAAATTGGCTTTTTTGGATAAGATAAATTGCTCTCAAAATATCAACAATATCACACGTTTCACTATCGAAGAAAATATAGCGTATATATGAGAAAACATGGCAATGCAAAATTACAATTGTATATTACAGAATATTAATTTATTAGAAGTTTTTAAAAACATAAATATACAAATTTAAAGAAAGAGGAAAAAAATGTTTTGATTTTTTATTTTGATTTTAATAAAATTATCTGCATCTAACACATGTTTTTTTACGGCATTTTCTTTCTTTAAGTTTAAAATTCCAAAGATACTTAAAAAAATGAACTTTCCCAAATGTATACTTACCAGCGACCATGCGCGATTTAAGTTCAATTTAAAAGAGACATTTATACCGTTAATCCACACAACATCGACTAGGAAGGATTATTACGAAAAAAGAAATATGGTTAATACCTTTTATTTGTCTAAAGCTCTGTCGAGGCTTGTTATATCAAGCGAAATATTAGATAAAAAAAGTCAAGAATAAAAAAGAAAAAAAGTTTTGATTTTTGATTTTGATTTTAATAAAAAATATCTACATCTAACACATGGTTTTTGAAGTCATTTTGCCTCTTTCTTTAAGTTTAAAATTCTAAAGATGCTTAAAAAATGAACTTTCCCAAATTTATATAAATATACAAATTAAGACCAAACGGTTTTTGTATGAATGTGGTTAGATTGCAGTAAGAGTTGTGAATTTAATTAATAATTCCATATGTAGCATTTTTGGTGGTAGGGAGGCATCACCATGTAGCTACAATACCACCAGAGTCACGCCTAGAACTTTTTATCGGCCATCATCCACTTCTATTGCCTCGTGACCAGACGGGCAATTTCAACCAACAGTAATTAACCATTTAACACGCTTCTGAACACGCTTCTCCGTTTCAGACATTTTCTACCTCATCTATGTAACAGGTGTCAACTCTCAGGTCCCCGAGTGCTTGATGACCACCCTCTTCTTTCACGTACGTAACGTGAGAGCAACGTAAGCCAGCAACAGTAACCCTCCACTTAACATTGTACCGGACTTCTCTCTCCGTCTCGCGTCTGTTCTACCCGATTTATCTAACAGATCTACAGTTTAACACCCATGTGGCTTTTCTCACCGATCTCTTAATCTCATCCTTTGCTACCAGATCACACCTGGTCTATATCATCTCCTTAATAGTCTTCCGGTGTAACGCCGACAGTAGGCTGTATAGCATTCTCTCCTTTTCTTGTATTTTTAACAGCTCAGTGACGTGCAGCGGTCTGATGTTGCCATGGCAACGCAACGGGTCAACTCCTTGATTCTACCCTCCCCCCCCCCCCAAAGACTCAAGTATAAGTCCTAGTAATGAGAAATATTATGAGAAAGTGAGATAGTTTGAATATGATTAAATCACTCCCCACTAATTTGAATGCCCGGGGAAACCGCCCCATTGCCTCGGCTCTCCTCCCCTACACATCACTGTACCAAAGTAACATGGGCCATCGATAGTAATCCTACATTTAACCTTGTTCCGGACACCCCCACTCTGTCTTTCCTGTTCTACTCCGGACATTTCATTTACATATTAGACTCTTGTCGTCCGTGCTGCTGCAATGGCGTCTCCGGTGATTTGGCCACGCAGCTGTACTTCCGTCTGCACCTCTGTCTCAAATGTGTTGGTAGGAAAACTGAATACATTGGCGCCAACAACCAAGGAAGGTCTTGCAACGCTTTCTGGCCCACGAGTGCTTTGTCTTCGGTAGTGTAATCGTGAGTGACTAGCCATCTCATGCGACCTTGCTTTGGATCGCCACGCGTGCGCTACTTTGATTCGAGATAACGTGCACACACCAAGGAAGAAATCGGCTATACCTTACCGCGATTAATACCACCAAAGGTACAAATAATTACTTCGATTTAATGGAGACTCGATTTCGATCTGCCTTTTTTCTGACTATATATATATATATATATATATATATATATATATATATATATATATATATATATATATATATAGGATGGCCCTATAATCGTTAATAAAATTCACAATCATTTCTGCAATCCAACCATATTATGTACAAGTTAACCTTAGGCTATGCCAGAGGCGTGCACACCAAGTTTCATATATGAAGTTCCAACAGTCTTTGTTTCATCAAATGACTCCCAGGCAACGAGGCAACAATAATCTTCCATTTATTCTGTGCTCTCTCTCTCTCTTCTCCCTCTCTCTCTTTAGCTCTCTCTCTCTCTCTCTCTATTATTTCTGTTTCATTCTCTTTCTCTTTCTTTCTCTCTCTCTCTTTATCTCTCCCTCTCTCTCTTCCGTTCTCTCATTCTTAACTCATTTTCACTCTCGTTTTCTTTGTCTCTCTCTCTCTCTCTCTCTCTCTCTCTTTCTCTCTCTCTCTTTTGTTTGTACGGGGTTAGCCAAATGGATACCGTTTCTGACTATAAACTCAGCTATACTGAGTTCGAATCCTATCAGGTCTATTGTGTCCAATGCAATCACGCACAAACACGGTTGTGAAAAATGTATGAACCCCGCCTCCCCAAGGATATTGATAAAACAATATCTTGTGTTTACCTAATTGTATACAATCAGTCGCTGACAATATGTATTGTATTTCGGCGTATTTAAATGACTCAAAAGGGGCTGATATTATTTCAAACAAACAAGGAGCAAAGTTTAGTGTCTGTTCCGATACAACAGATCATCATTTCTGTCCTCATTCAGTGAAGGGGAAATCCTCGTAAACTGGGGAATTTTTTAATTTTATCCTAATCCAGAGTGCCCCTTTCCCCACATTAAAATCTGATCTTGTGTTAATCTCTGTCCTCGTGGGGAGACAAATAAATAGAGTCAAACCAAACTGCCTTATTTTTCATCCTCCCTCCTACCCCCACTCCGTCACATTCCCCTCTATCCACACTTTTGTTATCTTTCTCAGCCGAAGCTTATTGATTTAATTAATCTTACTTTACACAGCAATCCCCGTTGTATAGGGTTGTAACCACTAGCTCTTCCAGATATTCGGCCCTCTCCAGCAACATACCCCTGTTGGCCCCCAAAACCCCCGAACCCTATCCCGAACACATATCCAATCTCTCATCGTTGCTCACCCTTCCACCTTCCCCTAAGTTGCCATATTTATATATATATCGCATCCCTTATTTCCCCTTGCGCTTCGTTCCCCTTTCGCCCCCACCCTACTTCATTGCTCGAAAGGAAACCGACTGAGTCAGTCAACTAAACACAACAGTGACATCCACAGCAACTGTTTCCAACAAATCAATACGCTAAAGAGATGCTCTCCACAACAAGGGCACTCCTTACTCTCCTTCGCATCTTCTACGAAGCCTCCTTGCTCTCCTCTTTCGTCCTTATCCTCCGTCGCTGTTCTTGTTCGCACACGCGTTTCCTCTAAACGCAATCATCGCCTTCCACACACTCTCAACCCTCACACGCCAATGGTGGTGTTCACTTCTATTCTTCCGCTTAATTGGATTGACTTGACTGATCGAGTAAAGACGTTAGATTTTAATCAGCTGTTTTCAGTTTAAGTTTGATTTGATAAAAACTGCCATCTGCCCCGGCGATTTCCGGCATAAATAACGTATGAGAAAGAGCATTTTAACGCATATATATATATATATATATATATATATATATATATATATATATATATATATATATATATATATATATATATATATATATATATATATATATATATATATATATATACACGGTGTTTCAGAAAATCACGTCAAAACATAATGTTACCGTCGGTTTCAAATCATCGATTTTTTTTTAAATAGCCGATTATCTTCAGTCAAACTGCGAAGTCCTGTTTGTGCAAATTGGAGTTCGTGCGTCGGGATACATTTCCGCATTATGTGTATTGTTTTTGTCGTTTTTTTCTTTTCAGTGGATTAATCCAGCATATTTTTCAGACAGATGTAGGTGTCATAAATTTAAATCAAATTTCTTCTGAAATAAAAATAATTCAAATAATAATATTAATAATAATAATAACAATACTAATAACAATAATACTAATGTTAACAATAATAACAATAATAATAATAGTAGTAATAATAGTAGTAATAATAATAATAATAATAATAATAATAATAATAATAATAATAATAATAATAATAATAATAAAAATAATTAACCCCCGATAATGATAATAATTATAGTCACAATCGTTATTATAATATTATCTTAATATTCTCTCTCTCTCTCTCTCTCTCTCTCTCTCTCTATATATATATATATATATATATATATATATATATATATATATATATATATATAATTTTTTATAAGAAATTTGATTTCAATTCATAACCCCCATATATGTCTGATAAATACGCTGAATTAACTGCCTTAAAAGAAAAAAAAAACGAACAAAATTAAAATAACGCGAAACTGTATCAGGACGCATTTTTAGAAACAGGATTTCTCGGTTATTTCTTACGATAATCGTCGATTTCTGAAAAATTGCTGATGTCAAACCGATGGTTTCATTCTGTTTTGACTTGATATGCGGTAACCACACACACACACATATATATATATATATATATATATATATATATATATATATATATATATATATATGTGTGTGTGTGTGTGTGTGTGTGTGTGTGTGTGTGTGTGTGTGTGTGTGTGTGTGGTTACCGCAGATTAAGTCAAAACAGAATGAAACCGTCGGTTTGACATCAGCAATTTTTCATATATAATATATATATATATATATATATATATATATATATATATATATATATATATATATATTAGCTGGTTTTGCCGGATCGTTTCGCTTCGCAAAGTTCGTTACTTGAAACATTAACTTTAGATAAAAACCATTTCATTCATAACTTTCTTGTAAACATAAAACAAAATATTTCTCATTTATTCATATAGATAGATAAACATAAACAATTTAGTAATTTCGATACAAATTTATTTATCTTTTAAATGTCACCGTAAAGAAAGAAAAATAAAGAAGAAGAGCTGAACTGGTCCTGTCCTCTTCTAACTCTACAAAAAATGCCTCGGCGAATCTTGTTTCCTTGATAGCTGCAAAATTGTCTTTTTGGTACCAGTCTTCAGGAATTATGGAGATAGAACTGATCCTCAGAATGATCGCCCCATCAGTCAACTCCAGATCTTTTCTAACATCTCTGAATCTTTAATCAATCTTGCGATAGTCCGGCACCTCGTTAATGCTAAACTTCTTTCTCATCGTCAGTATGGATTCAGGCAAGCGCGATCTACTGCGGATATCCTAACGGTCATCTCTGAACGCATATATCATACACACGACATGCAGGTGAAACTAGGGCGATAGCGCTTGACATATCACAAGCCGTTGACAAGGTCTGGCATAAAGGTTTTCTCATAAAAATTCACTAATATCGTATTACTGGACAAATATTAAATATAAATAAATCGTTCCTAACCAAAAGAAAGATCCAAGTTCCCGTCGATGGCCGTTCATCTAAGCAACATGATATAAATGCTAGTGTACCCCAAGGATCCATCATTGGCCTCTACTGTTTCTGATTTTGATAAACGACCTGCCTGATGACATTGAGTTAGAGATTGGTATATTTGTTGACGACACCACGCTCTACTCTCGTCATGTGGGTAAGACGGGCACGCAAATATCCGAGGCATTGGCTGAATCCTTAGAAAATGACCTCCAGTCTTTAGTGGAATGGGGTCATAAATGGAAGGTAAATTTAATGCAGCAAAGACAAAGCTTCTTTCCCTCAATAACTACAAGAAACCTCTTCAACCATCGATTGCCATTGAAAATAACAACCTGTCTGAGAGTCTAACGTCCAACCTCATCGGCCTAACATTCACAGATAACAGGAATTGGAACAAATACATTGGAGACATTGCCAAGGCTGCTGCAAAGAAGGTAGGCTCTCTCTACCGTGCTAATAAACTTCTCACACCTGACATTATTCTATATCTCTACAAATCAACCATCTGCCCATTCGTCTCTCTCTCTCTCTCTCTCTCTCTCTCTCTCTCTTAGATAAGATCCCAAAATGATTCGCCAACTTAATAAGTCACTCATTATCCACCGAGTTCCAGCCCCTGCCCCATCGCCGCAATGTTGCATCCTTGTTTTACAAGTGCTTCAATGGATTGTGTTCTGATAAACTTGCTGATTTAATGCCTCCTCGACATAAATACACTTGACCAACGTGACAATGAGACCCCCAGATGCTGCAGAGCTTTCTGCTTTCTTTTCTCGTGTTGCCGGCCTCTAGAACTTCCTCCTTGCTTCCTGTTTACCCGACTGTACCGACATGCATAAATGTAAAACTAATGTAAACAAACATCTCGCTACACAGCTCCCAACTTAGGATGACACCCAAAACTTACACCCTAATTCTCAGTAACCCCTTTACGTCTACAGTGGCGGCCTGCCTTGTTTGGGGTGAACTATAATAAAAAAAAAAATCAATTTACTTTTTCACTTGCAATTTAGAAGTAGATCACAACTGGTTGAAATCTAAGTCGGTTCTTCTAATAAAAGGAACATGGGAACACAAATGCTAAATATTTTATGGCGAAACAGAACCTTGTTAATGCTAAACTTTGTTATATTTGTTGTTATATATTTGTTATATTAAAATCAAAACAATCATTGAATTTAAAAAAACAATAACAAATAATAGTGAATTAATAAAATGTCCTTTTTCAAACCCAATATGCAAATTAGTTCATCTTACAACTGATATCGCATATATATATAAGTAGTATATAAAACCGGAGGGGGCGTCTATTGTGTAAAGTTGAATTCACTTGAAATGGGGCGTTTTGACTTTACAGTAAGTGCAAGAAATGGCCCCAACTTTCGAATTTATATACGCCGGAGGTAAAACTAAAAGCCAAGCACTGCGAAATGTTTTCCTTCGGTTTGGGCCATGCTGTATTTTCTGTCCATAAAAGTCAAAATGTCAATAAGTCAACCCTCCGGAAGAGAAATTGTCAAACTGTCAAAAAGTTGTCAATATTTCTTTCTGATTGTTTTATGCCGGCCGTCAATGTGTCGAGCATACGATTGACAACTCGGAGATTTTCTCGTTAGAAGCTACATGACGTAGGCCGGATTCGAATGGAAAAGTTTGAGTGACACTTTTAAGGGTCAGAGGTGACCTCAGCCGGAAGTCGTGAAACCACGTGACTTCCGGGGGATATTTTCTGTCTCTTGCTCTGGCGATACTTTAAGCAAGAAAGACATGTCTAAAGCGCTGTCTCCAATGGGAGGGGGAATGGGCAAGGGCACACAATGCAATAAGGTGTAATAAGACAAGTTAACAGTCTGTCTGTCTGTCTGTCTGTCTGTCTCTCTCTCTCTCTCTCTCTCTCTCCCACGCGTACGAAAGTAATATGTTGCTCTGATGTTTTCTGTGACTACCCTTCTCTTTGTAATAAACCTATATTACAAACTGAACATCGGCGTCCGAGCAGTTTTGTATCCACAAACAAGCAAGAACCTTGGTTCCCGACGATGAAACGGATGTATAATGGTTTATACACGCATCCTTAAGTGAAAATATAACAGTAAGATATTTAAGGCTTGTTTATTTTTAATAAATACCAATGTTTTAAATCTTTTGTAGAAGAACCCCGCCACCAAAATTACCACCACAAAAGAAAACACCGACAAAATACAGGTTGTAGTTAACAAAACTAGGTACTATGCGTAGGTACTTTCCGGATGTTTACATAAACCGCCGGAAAGTTCCGAACAGGGTTGCCAATCAAATTGTGACGAAATAAGCAGACATGCCAACATTTCAACTGATTGAAACGAATAAGCAGACGAGATGTTAACATTTTAACTGATTAAAACGTGATTGCAACTGATTGAAACGCGAAAGTACTGCAAAGAAGTTGCACGAGTTATGACTGGCTGTTGCGTCTCTCGAAAGAGTGATCAGGAAGAAAAACTGATCGCAAAAGAAAAAAAATGTTCAGGCAAAAAAAGCAAAAAACAACAACTTTAATACCTAACCCTAACCCCTTACCCTAACTCATAACCCTAACCCCTAATCCTAACGAAACCAAAAATAATTTTCAGTAACCCTAAACCCTAACGATGCCAGTTTTACCTGATTTCAAACCGAAAATAATGTTCAGTAAAAAAACACTTAAAAAATATAATTAATCACCTATTTATTTTTATTTATTTTATATTTCGATCAAAACATGAACTCATACAGATTGCTGTCCACCATTCTGCGATGCGTTCCACGGTGGCGTTTATTCTGCATTTTGTAAGACCAACCCCTAATTCTAGGCCAAACCCGAAGCATATCGAGACAGAACTTACAAAAGTAGATCAAAGACGTGTACACACATTGCACAACTATCGAATTACTGAAGACTTCTTCCCAGTCATGGCAGATGGAACGAGAGCATGGTACCCCGTGGAGTTAATAAAGGGTTCTTTTCGAAATTCCGTTCAGATTCCCGAGTTCGACAAGGTACACCTGTAGAAGGTCGGAGGTTACATCGGCCGAAACATTGTAATTAAAACTCCCAAGATGAGAACAGTAGTCCGAATATATCAAATTCTATATATATATACTTTATAGTTGTATTCCAATGACTACCGGAAAAGTCAATCCAAAATCATAATTTTCATATTCTCTTCAATTTCCTTTATTTTTATATTTCGGCGAATACCTATATTGCTTCTTAATTATATTATATAAATTATTATTATATATATTATTTCAAAAACAAGATAACGGAAAATGGGAAAAATCCAAGAAGATGACTTGAGCAAAAAACCGTAGTAACCCGAGAAAAACTCAGCCGAAGACTAGTGACGAAATCCAAGGACCCCCCCTCCCCCCCCCCAAAAAAAAAAGAAAAGTAAAAACACTGAAACTTGAAACGGCTCTTAAAACGGTCTTGGAGTTTTCCCATTTTCCGTTATCCTGTTTTTGGAATAATATATTTTTCTATTACTTGTAAATAGACTCCTTGCTCTGATTATCAGCAAAGTTTTACTGAAGTCTATACAGTTTCCCTTGCTCATGCTGTGAAACGTGCGTAAAAAAATGTTTTGATTATGAAAAAAAACAATAAAAGAAAAAAGAAAAATGAAAAAATAAAACAAAGGGTTTAGTTTGTCGAAAGAATTAAGAAAAAATACATGTATTTGCTTTTTTCTTTTCACGTGGTCATTGGAATGCAACTATATATATATATATATATATATATATATATATATATATATATATATATGTTTCGGAATTATTAAGATAAAGATTGATAATTTGTATTATTTTGATTATTCAGACTACTATTATCATTTTGGATGATTTCTTACATTTTTTCGGCCGAAGTAACCACCGACTCTCTTCAGAATTCGGGAATCTGCACTAAATTTTAAACGGAACCCTTTATTTAATCCACGGGTGGATGTGTAGGTGATTGCTCTCGTTCAGAAGACTGTCAACCATGATAGAGTAACTGTATTTTGCGAGTGCCGGTATTGAGGACTGAACCTTCAACTTCCAGAAGACTGTCGCTTAGAACTGAGTAAACTTAGCACTTATATCTGTTGCGCCACGTGCAATTCCAGTATGAAATTTAGGAGTATTAAACATATTCTTGTTTCAGATGTGAAGTCTTACATCTTATTTCTATATATTATTACTTAATTATTACGATCTCTCTCTCTCTCTCTCTCTATATATATATATATATATATATATATATATATGGTAAAATGAAAAAGGAAAACCAAAAAACTGGATGTTTTTTTATGTGTACATCAACGTTTCGTCTTTATTTATAAGACTTCATCAGGATGATGATATAGGGAAAAGATATCATGCAAGCACGGATACATGTAGGGTAGACATGTTGGGAAGAAAAATAAAATAAAATGAAAAATAATAGCAGCGTCTAAGCTGGACGTTCGTACTTGTTAGAGAATGAAAAATGAGTGGGAGAAAAAATGGGAAGGGTGGAGGGAGCAAGGACTACTGTGGCTGGCGATGAGAGAAAGAGGTGGGGGATGAGCAGGGGTAAAATGGATGGCAGAGAGAGATTGGGGGAAAAGGGGGAGGGGGTGTCTGACCAGATGGCTGCGGTCAAGACCGAAGGGGAAGAGTGAGTTGGAACGTTTGTGTGTGTGGGGTGTGTGCAGGGAAATGGGGATGGGCAGAGAGGGAGGGGGGGGGGGGCTGTGATCTCGGTGGATGGGCGAAAGCCATAGTCCCAGAGAGCGTTTGAAGAAAATGAGGGAATTTAAGAAGAGGCATGGGAGAAAACGGATGAGAGGGGGAAGAGGGAGGATTTGTCGTGATAGGGTGTGAAATATTTGAAATATTTGGAGAATGATAGCAATGAGTGGGGGATTGGAGTGGGTGGGGGAGGGGGTGATTGAAAGGGTGGGTGAGGAATATATTTGAAATATTTGGAACATGAGAAAGTTTATTTGGACTGTAGTATTAAAAATGTGAGGGAAAGAAAAATGAGGAAAAAATAAGAGAAGATACAGGGGGAAAAGGGAAGGGTGTGGGTGAATGGAAGAGTGTCATAAGGTTAGAGATGAAAATAAAAGTTAGCCATGATCAGGCAAAAGACTTTGTTCAGTGAGGATGATCTTGCTTATTAAGGGTGATAGGTTAAAGAAACCATTTCGCTGCTTGATAGTAACCTATCACCCTTAATAAGCAAGATCATCCTCACTGAACAAAGTCTTTTGCCTGATCATGGCTAACTTTTATTTTCATCTCTAACCTTATGACACTCTTCCATTCACCCACACCCTTCCCTTTTCCCCCTGTATCTTCTCTTATTTTTTCCTCATTTTTCTTTCCCTCACATTTTTAATACTACAGTCCAAATAAACTTTCTCATGTTCCAAATATTTCAAATATATTCCTCACCCACCCTTTCAATCACCCCCTCCCCCACCCACTCCAATCCCCCACTCATTGCTATCATTCTCCAAATATTTCAAATATTTCACACCCTATCACGACAAATCCTCCCTCTTCCCCCTCTCATCCGTTTTCTCCCATGCCTCTTCTTAAATTCCCTCATTTTCTTCAAACGCTCTCTGGGACTATGGCTTTCGCCCATCCACCGAGATCACAGCCCCCCCCCCCCTCCCTCTCTGCCCATCCCCATTTCCCTGCACACACCCCACACACACAAACGTTCCAACTCACTCTTCCCCTTCGGTCTTGACCGCAGCCATCTGGTCAGACACCCCCTCCCCCTTTTCCCCCAATCTCTCTCTGCCATCCATTTTACCCCTGCTCATCCCCCACCTCTTTCTCTCATCGCCAGCCACAGTAGTCCTTGCTCCCTCCACCCTTCCCATTTTTTCTCCCACTCATTTTTCATTCTCTAACAAGTACGAACGTCCAGCTTAGACGCTGCTATTATTTTTCATTTTATTTTATTTTTCTTCCCAACATGTCTACCCTACATGTATCCGTGCTTGCATGATATCTTTTCCCTATATCATCATCCTGATGAAGTCTTATAAATAAAGACGAAACGTTGATGTACACATAAAAAAACATCCAGTTTTTTGGTTTTCCTTTTTCATTTTACCATCACGTCGGATTACCTTCATCCTTCTCTTCCCATATATATATATATATATATATATATATATATATAAGAAAAATCCTGCCTCGATATATATATATATATATATATATATATATATATATATATATATATATATATATATATATATATATATATATATAATTATAAATATTCATTTATCTATATATATAGTCTCGGAAGTTTCTCAACCATTAAAACTATATCAAAAAAAAAAAAAACTTATAGTCCCAAGTCTTCCAGTGGAAAATCACTCATGTAAGTCAATTTATTTTTTACAGTTATTATATTAGTTTGTTTCTAACACTATTTTAAGGGATCATCAGTTGTTTACCATGAAAAACTGTTTCGGGAATTTAAATTATATATATATATATATATATATATATATATATATATATATATATATATATATAGATTATTTATAAATAATGGTTCACATATTGTATACAAGGATATACTACGTCTACTTTGGAGGCCATTGTTGCCTAACATATGCGCTGTTTCTTTGAGTCGTCTTACTCTCCATCGTTCTTTTAATGTCTATAATTTTACTTCGTCCCATAAGGGTATTTATTTACCTCTCTCCATGAGTTAGGCACAAGGCCAGTTTTATCTTACTCCCACAAGTAAGATGTGACCCAAGGTCGGGTCGGGAAAGTGGGGTTTGAAAAGCCAGCCCCCGAGAGGTGAGCACTCTGGCCATTAAAAATTGCCTGAGCAGCCCCGTCGGCATTCCCCGGTAGGTGCGCCTCAGGCAGTAAGCAATTAACTCACTCCTCCCCAAAGAGAGGAGGCGAAGCCTGGGACGGTGGACCTCCTAGAACTGCACAGGACAGACCCATAGACCAGCGTGAATCAAGCCCCGAAAGCCAAGACAATACCAGTCTATGGGATGCAGTATCCATCGGAACAGATACTACACTTTGATCATAGCCAATGTTCACTTTTCTCGAGTTCAATAAGAGGCAGCTGAAGAAAATCGGGAGGTACATCGATCGAAACGTTGTGAGAATAACATAATACATATTTCAATCACACAAAATACATGCAAAAATATTCATCAGCTTTCTATTTCTATTGTTCTAATTAGCCATAATTTGCAATTTACTCAGCGAGTGACTTATATCTTACAAAATGTCTATCTGTCCCTCTCATTCTTTCACTATATGTAGTATGGCAATCCAGTTTAAGATTGCGGCGTTGCCAACTGACATACATGAAGATATTTTGTCCGTTGATTAATCACGTTTCAAGATGGTTATAACCCGCATTAAGCTCGACTTTGTCGTCACATCAAGCCTTCGTGGGGAGGCAGGTAAACGAATGCTTAGGGTAGTCTTTAAAAGCGGAATGAAAGACGCCGGAGTCAGCGTGAAAAGACGAAGGTCCGAACGAACACTCAGTCGCGGTTGAAAAAGACGAACGAACACACTTACACAAACGGTACATGTAATTTTACCAACAACGCCTGGTCAATCTGTCCGAGCTTCGGACTAAGATCAAAGTGTAGTATAGGTCAGAAAATGAGACATCCCTCTAGACTGAAGCAATTTTAATTTTTGTCCCAATCCAGACTACCCCTTTCTTTCTCTTTTTCTCACACAGATTCTCTAATCTCTCTCTCTCTCTCTCTCTCTCTCTCTCTATATATATATATATATATATATATATATATATATATATCACTCTAGCTAGCTATCTGTCTTATTTTCTTTCTGTTTCACTCTCTTCCCTATCTCTCTCGCGCACTTCCCCCTCTCTCTCTCTCTCTCTCTCTCTCTCTCTCTTTTCTCCCCCTTTTCTCTCTCTCTCTCACACACAATTTCTCTAACACTTTCTTTTCTTCCTATATGTCTTTCTTTCTCTTTTTTTGTCTGGTTTTCGCTCTCTCTTTCTCTTTCTATTTCTCTCTGAATCTTTCTCTACTTACTACTCTCTTCCTCTCAAACACACACTTTTTCTCTTAGACTTTCTTCTATTTCTTTCCTCATCTCCTCTCTCTCTCTTTCTCTTTCTCTCTCTCTCTCTCTCTCTCTCTCTCTTTCTCTGTTCAGTGGCAATAATCGGCTGGACACGTTCACATGCAATACCGGTGCTACGGACTAATGCGCAAGTCCCAAATTATCTACACACACATATATATATATATATATATATATATATATATATATATATATATATGTGTGTGTGTGTGTGTGTGTGTGTGTGTGTGTGTGTGTGTGTGTGTGTGTGTGTGAGAGACTCGCACTTTTTTCTTACCTTCGGAGGCTCTGAAATACCCGACTAGTACACGGGCGAAGGCTGTCTCCTCTCGGTGCGATGACCCGTCGACCTTGTCAGGTCATCCATCTCGGAGAAGGAAAACTCTGATGAAAACGTGTCACTGGCCACTTACATCTTGGCAGCAATCAATGGAAGAGGGATGCCTCCTAGTCTTGATCAACAACTTTCCTAGAGCTCGAATTTCGAACAAAATATCCGGTTTGCAAACCTGAAATTGCTTAAGGAGTAGATGGACTTTTCCTCGCCCGGCCTTCGCACTCCTTCTCTGTTTATTAGCCAGGTGCAGAGGTACTAGCGCTGGGACGCCTCAAAGACACCCAGTACTTGATCCTTGTTTCCTGACTAGGACAATAAACGTCGTATTTCTTTCTCTCTATCTGAGCAACTTGGGGAAAGTTTTTTCGTCACTAAGTCTTATATGACTAGTCTGGGTCGCTCTTGTGCCAACAGGTTGAGGGTACAAGTTAGACAGCTTGTCTGGCTGCTGTTTCCGACTGGTAGTTAGGAGCCCTAACTCTTAGGTAGCGCTAAGAACGGCTGCTCCATCAACAGTTGTATAATATCGTGGGTAACTGTACGTGCCATGTCGCACATGAAAAGGGACCCTACAGTTATCCCCGGTTGACTTTTCCGAAGCCACTATCCTCATGGATCAGGTCACGACTAATGGACTGGTTGTGTGAGCTTATTGGAACAAAACAAACACCGACTATACCCTCCTAACTTTATCTCAAAACAAACATGACATTACAAATTAAAAAAATAAAACCTAAACCAGACATCCAACAAAAACAACTTCGCCTCTGTCCTTGAGGCTAGCATTCACAAATATCTGTAGACTTAGAACCAACATCAACGACGAAGTAACCTTTCTCCTGGCAAATTCCCCGGATATCTTAGCACTAAGTGAAACAAACCTTTAATCCTCAATCTCCACTCACCACTTTGACGTTACTGACTACCTCCCACGCTACCGTAAAGACTCTTACAAACATATGCACGGGTTAGAAGTTTATGTTCGGAACACCCTCCCCTTGACTAAATAATATAGGCTAGAATCAGATAACCAAGCTTACATGTGCTTTAGATTGACCTTACGACAGAGCGTTAGCTTCTTATATTTCTTATACTGTTCTCTTTCGCCCCAGGACTGTACTCTGCTTTACTCTGTCTCTGAAATCATAGATACAGCACTCTCATTTGACTCGAATGCCAAATTCATGTATTTAGGGGTTTTTAATGCACACCACCGTGACTGGATGGTGTTCTCTAGTTTTACTGACGCAGCTGGTAACTCTACATATGAATTTTCCTTAGCTCACTCCCTCTTACAAACTGTCCTTTTCCCGACCCGCCTCTCGGATCGTGTTGACCAGCAAGCCTTACTTCTCGACCTGTTCTTGACCTCACTGCCCAAGGTATTTGCTGATCACATTGTGGTAATGATTTATATCGCCCTAAAAACTCGGCCCAAAGCTGATGAACCGTTGCTTAAAATGACGAGATACTATGAGCAGGCTGATTTTGATTTCATCAGAGATCACATCAGCGACGCCCCATGGAGTGAAACCTATTTCACTCCCTGCTGATCACTGCGCAAATGAGTTAACCGTATGGGTCAAAGCTGGCATTGGAGCATATGTCTCCATGCGAAAAATTCTTCAAGTGTTCACCTCAAAATGTACAGCTGCTATTGCATTGAGGCAGCAAGCATTCCGACAATTCGGCCGTTATAAGTAAACTGCAAATAGACAGAAATTTATAGAATCAAAAAATAATTGTAAAGTAGTAATAGGTGAAGAAAAAAAAAGGTATACAAAGATATCAAAAAAACTAATTCAGTCACAGAAACTAGGTACTCGCGATTTCTGGAAAGTCTGCAATAGTGTGGTGAACAATGGACAATAAACAATTTCCCCACTATGAAGTTGTTTGCACGGCAACTGATAAGGCTGAACTATTTGCCCAGCGTTTCGCCTTAAACCCAACTTTGTACTCAGCAAACCACCCCCTCCATAAATTCCCATTGCAGACAGAAGCCACACTTGAAAACCTGGCCATCATCCCATTTCAGGTCAGGGACATCATAAACAACCTTGACACTTCCAAAGCGTGTGGGCCTGATCTTATACCAGTAATAGTAATAAAGACATGCTCTGTTGAACTAGCCCCTGTCGTCTCCGAACTATACAGCAAATGCCTCGCTGAACCTTGCTTCCCTGGTAGCTGGAAAATTGCCTCTGCGGTACCAGTCTTCAAGAATTCTGGCGATAGAACTGATCCTCAGAATGATCGCCACTTCAGTCTACTCCAAATCTTTGCTAAAATCTTTGAATCCTTAATCAATTTTGCGATAGTCCGGCACATCGTTAATTCTAAACTTCTTTCTGACCGTCAGTATGGATTTAGACAAGCATAATCTACTGCGGATATCCTAACGGTCATCTCTGAACGCATATATAATACACTAGACAAAGTAAGTCAGGCTAGGGCGGGACCGCTTGATATATCCCAAGCCTTTGACAAGGTCTGGCATAAAGGTATTCTCATAAAAATTCACTCATATGGTATTACTAGACGAATATAAAATATAATTAGATCATTCCTAACTAAAAGAAAGATCCAGGTAATCATCGATGGCCTTCCATCTAAGCAACATTACATAAATGCTGGTGTACCCCAGGGATCGATCCTTGGACCTTTATTGTTCCTGATTTTCATAAACGACCTCCTTGATGACATTGAGTCTGAGATGAGTATATTTGCTGACGACACAACGCTCTACTCTCGTCAAGAGAGCAAAACGGACGCGTACATATCCGAGGCAATAGCTGAATACTTAGTCTATAGTAGAATGGGGTCATAAATGGATGGTAAATGTAATGCTGAAAAGACAAAGCTTCTTTCCCTCAATAACTACAAGAATCCTCTTCAACCAGCGATTTCCATAGCAAATAACACCCTTTCTAAGAGTCTAACGTTCAAACTCCTCTGCCTAACCTTCACATGTAACATGAATTGGAACAAATACATTGAAGACATTGCTAAGGCTGCTGCAAAGAAGGTGGGCTCCCTCTACCTTGAGAGAGAATGTAGGGATCGCTGCGCGCGTAATTGTGAAGCAAGGATTGCGCAATCTATAACCACTTCTCTCCTGAATCGACACTGCTTGAATCCAGTGGCAAGGCGAAGTCCAGAACGACTGGAAACAATGTTGAGGTAAGCGGAGAGCAAATACAGCACATGGTATTCCCAAATAGTCATCTATTTTAGTACTGACCAGGCTCAACGTCGCTTAACTTCGGTGATCTAACGGGAATGTGATCAACGTGATTATGAAGTATAACCTGCTAATCCACACATATGTTAACACAATAGTGCAATCGGCCCCAGAGCTGAAGTTCTGTTCTCAATTATGTGGCGAAGCTCTCCGGAGAGAGTAGGGCATTCGTTCTTTTTAATTCAGTTTGTAACTATCGAAGTTACATGGTTGCGAGAAAAACGCACACCCTTGAAGTTTTGTCGTAATTGTATTGACATAGTAGATATCTGGTTGCAAATTCGACATCGGAGATTTTTGAAAATACTGAATTTAAGATTAAGTAGGATTAATCTGCACTGATCTGCAATAATCTTTATATGTGTTTTTCTAATACATTACGTTACGTAGCCATAATAAGCCGTTCGTAACGTTTGATTGGGAGAATCCTTTTCACCTCACACAAGACTAATACGTGTAAAGTTTCTTTAAGCTGGAGAAACACCCAGATGCAAATTTTACAATCAACAAATCACAGTAAAAAACCTGATGATAGAGTGCAAAAAAAAATGCAATAACATACGAAACAAATTCTCCAAAAAAAAATACTAATTCAGTTTTTAAAAAAATAAAACCTAACAAAATCATTAGATACTTAAAAGAAACAAACCCCTTTAGCTTCTTCTAGAAAGATTTCACAAAAAGAAGTATCGTAAGTATAAACTTCTTGGCTCAAAATGACTCAACATTGGTTGATGAGCGGTTAAACAAAATCGAATAATCAACCAATCAATCAGATGACCCGTAATATTCTCGTTGACAGAAAACAGCTGTTCGTCTTATTGAGCGTTGTAAGTAGTTGGCTCAAAGAGTCGCCACGTCTAGTTGTAAAGGTAGTCGTAGTAGTGATGTAGCAGCAAACGTTTCTGTGTATTCCTCTTTTTCTTTGTAGCTGTAATAATGTAAGAAATAAAAAGCAACAACAAATAACTCCATTACTAATCTTTATTAATCTCCTTTTATGTTCGCCCATGACAAACTGCGAATAAATTAAATGTTATTGTAATCCAACTGTTTCTGTATCATCCTTATCTTTTTTACAACACAAAGTGTAGCTTTGCTTCAGAAGTTCTTCGATCCTCACCAGATAGCTCGTAATTTTCTAGTTGACAAAAAACAGCTGAGTCTCTCATTGACACGTTGTAAGTAATTGCCTAATCAGTAGTCGCGTCTAGTTATTAAGGTTGCCGTAGTGGTGATGTAGCAGCCATAGTTTTTGTATCTTCCCTTTCCTTTTCTTCTGGAATAGGGTAAGAGATCAAGAACAAACGCAAACAACATTCTAGCAAAATGGCGTCGCGTTCGTTGATTGTTATTCTTTTAATTAAGTAAAGTGGTCGAACATGGTCGAAGGCGATCCAAAGACTCACATTTTATTAGCTATTACACCGAGATGTAATATAGGGTTTAATTTCTTTCCCTAGATTACTACACTTACCCGTACGTCTTACCTTATAATGCTAAGTATTTAGCAAGGGAGCATCAAGTACAATTTTTTAAGTCTTTGGTATAACTAAACCGAGGATTGAACCCCGATCTCTATTAGTGAACACTCTTATCATTATACCAAATGTGTCGGTTACATCAGAGTTACTATTACATTTTGTTAAATTAAAATACACTGACGTAACTGTTTATTGTTAAATTTAAAACACTAACAAATAATAAAATGTTCATATTTTCCTCTTTTCTCTTTGTGACTGTAATATGGTAACAAATATAGAATAAACGTCAACAGTATACTTGTTCAATGACGTCATGTTTTTTATGCTTTATTCTTTTACAGCACTTTTGAGTTACACATTACGTAAGCTATTCGTCGCCCGCTCCTCACATGTGTGGAGGTGACAAACAAAGAAAAAGCTTTTAAAAAGGCGTCCGAATCCAATCAGCTAATCTGACCAAAAGAAAGTCTTTTCTTTCTTCATCGCTTAATGTATGGTTGAATGTCAGTTGAATGAAGGTGAGAGTTCGGTCGGGGTCAAATTACTCGACTTGAGGGTGGATATGCTGGACTGTGGAAATCGATGGAGGCAAATGTGGTGTTATATGACCCAGAGAAAGAAAAAGAGACAGAGAGACAGAGAGAGAGAAAAGAGAGATTCAAGCAGTTTGTTGGTAGCACTACGAATGTGAACATGTTATTTTAAAATGCGCTGATAAGATATGATTAAACAGTGATTTGGAACGAAGATCAAGTCGAATAAATCTTATCTGCATTCCAACAGTTTTATCTTTACTTAAGATACAGCGCTAGTATGAATGGAGAGAAGGAAATCCTTAAAATCACTCTGACGATATGTGAACAGCTGGGTAATAAAATCTCAGGTAGTTTTTACCATGCCCTAGGGGTAGTAATAGAATTACTTCTCAAGTGACATAGGTAATTAAGATATATATTTTTTTATTGACGCTTCTCAAATGTAGATCAAGCCTGATGACGGCCGTAATTTGGTCGTCAGAGACTAAGGAGTAATCGGTTAGTTGCTAGCCAGGAGTGCTTTTATGAACCCCCATAGGAAGAAATAAATTACTCTCTGAAGTAGATAAGGCCGGGACCGAATTTGTTTTTCAGAGCCAATTGGAAATCCATCGGCTGTCAGATGGAAGTGCTTTTATGAACTGGATCAGATGTCAGGATAGGGTTGTTTTTTAGACCGCCTCTGAAGAAAAATAAATTATTTCTCTGTGTAAGATAAGGTCATAATTAGTTTTCAGAGACAAAGGAAAATTCGGTCAGTGGGTCCCAATAAAAAAAAGAAGACAGAACAGTCAGTCAGTCAGTGAGACGGTTCGCGGGAAAACCGGGCGAAAACCTCATATCAGTCCGTGTGTATTCTTTTCTCGCCAGAACTTAGAACAGATTTTCGCTGACAAACGAACAAGTCGCCCGAATTACTAGAGGCCGTCAGTCCAACAAAATAACACAAAGTTGGACTTTAATATTACCGAACTGCCTTGCTTGGTAGACAAACAAGTGTAAATTATTTTTCTTTATTTTTTAAAATAATTCTTCTTCTAAGAAAATAACAACAGACAAAGTTGTTACAGACTTAATTCCTTTTATTCAACTGTTCTGCATGAAATGACCCTTCACTTCACAGCGATACCAAGTTGCGGATTCAACCCGGCTGATCGCTCACGGATCTAAACAAACACAACGTGGGAGTGAGTGATCGCTGGACAAGGCGTTTCGGCATCTGCGACCTTCATCAGAGCGGCAACTTTCCCGAGCAGTACTGTGTGAACACCGAACCTAAGAACGGCCGAATTGGTGACGTCACGAAAGCTGGAGGAGGAGGGTACATAAATATTTTTATGCTGTGAAAGTGACATGAAATAAATAACATTGTTTGGGGGGAGCATTAAATAACCCAACCAAAAATGCTTGATATGCCGTAAAACTATATGGGGTCTTATTGTACCATAAAAAGGACAAGTTTAATAATGAAAAAAAATTAAAATCGTCTTTTGACGGTAAATAATCCAACTAAAAAAGGGTTGATAATCCGTAAAAAATCGATACACAGAAGTGTTGATATGTCGTAGAAGCAAAATGTTTAATCATGAAAAAATAAAAAATAAATAACATTTTAGCATTAAATGACTCAACCTGAAACGTATTGTTATAAAGTAAACAGCGGATAAACTAAAAATTGACCCAGAGACGTGTCAATATACCTTAACGCAGAGAACCATGACCGGAAAATGAACAACAAAAAGAAGACAGCATGAAGACGCTATAAATCACCTGGGCAGGTGTAGCAGTTAATCTGGTCCTGCTTTTCCTAGCTACATCCTAGTCGACAGCTTAATTTCATCGAACACACAACCTTAAAAAAAAACGCCAGGGTATCTCCTCCGGGGCGTACAAACGTGCTGATTACGTGATGAATGCAGAGAGGAGAAACATACCTACGTAAGAAGAGGAAAACCTGACCAAAGGTTAGGATTATAATTTTTCACCCCCCACCCCACGTAGCCAGTTCTCCCTCTCCGCATTCGTCATGTAATCCTGTTAGGGTTTAGATGTTCTCCTTCGTACGTAGCCAGTTCCTCCTCTCTGCATTTGTAACGTAATCAGCAGTAACAGACTAAAGAAAATCCTATTTCAAACTTTAGCCTGACAAATTGACGAAGAAAGCTACTTGAAACTCAAGCGTGACAGACGAACTGTTGGACAGATCCACTTATAGAGATGAGTGGACGTAATTAAAATGAGATGCGTCCATCCAATCTGAGCGTTTATCGACTGACATGCTAGTTAAAACTGCAGCGTGACGAACCAACTCACCGAGGAGTGGCGGCTCTCATGTGCGCAACTTAAAAGGACGTCAGGATATGGGCGAAAAGGATGTGGATTGGAATTTGAACGGACGCTCCACCGAAGCTGAAAAGTTGAATGCACACACTTACACAATATGATTGAGAAGAACAGAAAACAAAACGAATCACTCACCTGGCCCACACCATTCCTCTCTTCCACTCTCCGATCTCTTTCCCCTCTCTCCCTTCCTTCCTTCCTCCTTTCCCTCAATCTTGTTCTCTTTCCCCCTCTATTTATATATATATATATATCTTTTTTCTTCTCTTTCTATCTCTCTCGCCTCCTTACCTCCACTGCCTCTCCCTCTCCCCTTTCCCTCCCTTTCTCGCTCTCCCTATTTCTCTCAATCTCTCCTCTCTCTCTCTCTTCTACTCTCTCTACCTTTTTCTTCTCCCTTCCTTTTTCTTTCCATCTCTCTTTTCATCTCTCACCCTCTTTCTCTCTTCCCCTCTCTCTCTATCTATTTTCCTCTCTCCATCCATCTCTCTCCCTCCATCTCCCGTCCCCATCTCCCTCCCTTTTTCTCTTTCCTCCTTTTTCTCTCCTTCCGTATCCATCTCTCTCACCCTCCTCTTTCTTCATCTTTCCCCTTCCCTTCATCTCTCTCCCTTCTTCTCTTTTCATCTCTATTCCCCCCTCTCTCCCTCTCTCTCTCTCTCTTTCTCTTTCTCTTTCTCTCTTTCCCTCTCTCTTTCGCTCTCTCTCTCTCCTTCTCTCTCTCTCTCTCTCTCTCTCTCTCTATTTCGGTTCAATAAAAACAATAGGTTGGATTTATTTGCTTCCACAGCAGCAAGATCTTGCGCAAAGTCCGGAAGGTCGTAACAACCAGAGCTCCCTCCCCACGAAGATAGAGTTAGACACAACGTCACAAAGTATTGTTATCACATCTGCGCTGGTGCACTTACCACTAATCTCTCACCCTTAGACAGGGTCCCCCCCCCCCCAAAAAAAAAGTCTCTAATCTAATAGGTACCTCACTGTCCACCAAGCTACAGCCTCTGTCCCATCGCCGCTATGTTGCATCTCTGTGCTTGTTTTAATGGAATGTGCTCCGATGACCTTTCTTCTCTGGTGCCTCCTCGACGTAAATCAACCCGACTAACCCGACAATCAGCTTAATCCCATCCCTTCCTATTTTAATAGCTTCTTTCCTTGAGCTTTTGGAATTCCCTCCCTACTCCCTGTTTTCCTAACTGTACTTATAAACAGAAAATTAAATGTAATGCGAACAACTATTTCAGTACACAACTACCGCTCACTTAGGATACTCCCTATAAATATGGGTCCTTATTCACATAGCCCCTTACGTCAGTGGTAATGTGCCTTGTTTAGGGTAAGTCAAAGTAAATCAATTTTTTTTTTTAGTTTTTTGTACCAAATATGGTTGGTTGCAGTAAGGATTGTGAATTTTGTTAACGATTTCACGGGAGGGGGGGTCATTCTGTATATGTGCATGCATTTTTACATGAAAGCAACGCCAATCCAGCTCCTCAAAAAAGTTGCCGTCTGGATTCCGATAAATGAAAAATTGGATCGGTCCAGAAGAATCTCTCCTTTACTGACCGACGACAGAACAGACGAAAAAATGTCTAACAAAACGATCTCTAGACTATTCCTGAACTGAAGCGGACGGACCATCACAACCAAAATCAGTCGTATGAAGGTGTGTTTGCAACACAAAGGAGACTGTTGGGTATTAATAACTGAAACTTGGCGGACAAGTCAGGCACAGACCGAAGTTTATTTGTACCAAATATGATTGTATTGCAGAAATGATAGTGAATGTATAAACGATTGCATGGGTGGGGACATTTATTTTGGAGTGGGGGGCATTTTGGAGGGCGGTCACTCGGTAATACAAAAACGCTTATAATCTTGCTTGTTCTTTTTGGGGGGGTTTTTTGTTGTTGTTTTTTTGCTTTGTTTTTTTACACATAAGTCACCGTTCATCAAGGCCCGTGGGCCACTCGAGGATAAGAGTTAATTAGGTCGTTAGTTATATGATGATCGCCGCCGCGATAGGATTGAAAACAACGGATAGAATAGATAGAAAATTACTTCAAGGGAATTTATTATCCAACAGGACGGTTCCACAAGTATTTGTTTACATTAGACTTGATGACGACCATGCTGTAGACGGTTGGAAAGCATATTCGCGGTATCTTGTTCTACAGATTGTATTTTCTAGGAAATAAACTTTGTTCATAGAAGTTCCGTTTGGTTTTGGGTACAGAGAAAGAGAGAGGGGGTCTTTGCTGTGGTTGTAGGAAGACGAGTTATTTGTACATTGAGTGATGTAGATTGCTGTGAATGTTTTAGATTTAAAACATGAATTTTAGAGATCATCGAACATGCTGTTTACAAACTCAAGCGTGGCTGACCAATGAAAACGCTATTTAAAATTAAAAGCTATAGATGAACGACAAAAAGTGGATGGGAAAATATGAAGATCCGAACGAAGGCTCAGCCACTGGCGAATAGGAGAACGAACATACTTACACAAAACGAGTGAGGTAGGTTGCAAAGCTATAATTGCTCCATCTACTCTCTTTCTCTCTCTCTGTCTCTTTCTCTTTCTCTCTCTAGTTTATTTTCTTTTTCTTTCCCCTCTCACTCTCTCTCTCTCTCTTTCTCTCTCTCTCTCTTTCTCTATATCTCTGGTTTATCTATTCCTCTCCCTTTCTCTATCACTCTCCCTCTCTCTGCCTCTTCTCACCACCCCTCTCTGTCTCTCTCTCGTGCGCGCGCGCGTTTCTTCCTGGTCTATGTCTATGTCTCTCTTTCTCTAGCGTTTCTTCCTCTTTTCTCTCTAGTTTTTTTTTCTTTTTCTTTCCTCTCTCTCTCTCTTTCTCTATATCTCTGGTTCCTCTATTCCTCTCTCTTTCTCTAGCTCTCTCTCTCCCTCTCTCTGCCTCTTCTCACTCCCCCTCTCTGTCTTTATCTCCCTCTCTCTCTTTCTCTCTTGCGTTTCTTCTTGTTCTGGCTCTGTCTCTCGTTCTCTCGCGTTTCTTCCTCTTTTCTGTCTGTCTCTCCCTCCCCGTCTCTATCTCTATCTGGTTTACTCTCTCTCTCTCTCTCTCTCTCTCTCTCTCTCTCTCTCTCTCTCTCTCTCTCTTTCTCCTTTCATCTCATTTCTCTCTTTCTCTTTAAGTTCAATGACGACAATCAGTTGTACACTTAATCACCTGAATCAGTGCGACGTTACGGACATACCCGCCTCAACCTACGGTACGAGATTACTCATTTTGAATAAAAACAATGTTATTCTTTAATCACAAAAAACTCAAAGAAGTATCCAATTTTTATGAGATTTTCAGCATTTATTCACCAAATTATATCTATATGTATTACAGAACATCAGAACAACATCGGTACCGTCGGTTTCAAATTAAAACAAACGGGGGCCTATTATTGGTCTCCTTATTATTGATCTCATTTACTGGACTCTCTTCAGAGGCTGAAGTAAGTCCAGTAAAAGAGATCACTTATAGGTCCCCTTTGTTCGCATTTGAAACCGACGGTACCGATGTTGGTCTTATCTTCTGTAATACATATATAAATAAATATTACGCTCTTATTTTTTTATTGTTCTTAATAATCGAGCACTCTACTAGGGTTCTTCCCTACTAACCTTTTAGATATATATATATATATATATATATATATATATATATATATATATATATGATTTTAGTTTTCTCCTTTTTATTTTTATAAAGGTTCTATTGATAGTAAATAAAAACATAATAAAATGTGTATTTATCACAGTTACGTATAAGCGAGAAACACACACACATACACATGAGATCCTCTCTGCGAATCTTATTAATACTAAGATGAGAAATGCAAGTTCTCCCATTTAACAATGAAAGCAGAGTTTGTTTCTC
Source organism: Sepiola atlantica (assembly GCA_963556195.1). Classification (NCBI taxonomy): domain Eukaryota; kingdom Metazoa; phylum Mollusca; class Cephalopoda; order Sepiida; family Sepiolidae; genus Sepiola; species Sepiola atlantica. The sequence goes on along the minus strand of OY744516.1, from coordinate 63,179,105 downwards.
TAAGTCTTCCTTCCTATATATTTTAATTATGCCAAATATATGCTAAACTATTCTCAATTATGGGATTGAGTTATGTTTGAACAACTTCCTCCTTAATTGTTCTACTTATCCGTATGTTGTAATTAATCAATCTCTTACTAACTTTCTATCTATCAATTCCTTCCACTGTATATTTTTTAACACCCTCCTTCTTATTTTATACACACTCTCTCTCTCTTCTCTCTCTCTCTCTCTCTCTCTCTCTCTCTCTCTCTTTCTCTAAATAAGAAGTAACCATTTTCTGTCCGTCACCGCTTCCTTTAACAATCTTCCTCTCGCCGTTATTGCCATGGCAGGTGCTCGACTGAGCTCCAATCTCTGCACCTTGCCCTGTAAAACATTCATAGCAAAAACTCGTCTGACTACAACCACTGTAAATAATTTTCTTTTCTACCTCTGTTTACCCGGAACTAAACGGAACTTCAATGAGCAATATTTCTTTCCAAGGGCTACCTTTCTTTGGGACACAATACCACGTAGCTGCTTCCCAACTGATTACAACATGGTCCTTTTCAAGTCAAATGTTAATAAATTCTTGTTGAGTCGTCCTCTTAAATTATCAAATTCTAACCAGTTTCAACCATTGTCTCCAATCCTCACGGTGTTTGTTTCACTGTCCACTTGATAACCCTTATCCTCGAGTGGGATTTAGGCCTTGATAAGCGGTTACTCATCAGTATAGAAAAAAAACGAAAAAAACGACCAAACACAACGGTATATATTTCTTCGGATTTCTCAATGAACTGATTATTCACCGTTAAGTACTGCAATTGTTTTTCTCTCACGAGCTGGGATTAAGTTTACAGATTAGCAGCCCAACACTACATTGGAATACGATCGGATACTTCCGGCATCGTCCGGGATCAATAAAGTCGGTTTTTCTTTTATTGGGGGAAGAGGTGGGGGGGTTAGGGTTACTTTTCAAGCTTTTTTTTTTAACTCTGTGTTTTCGGATGAACGAAAATGCCATTTTAATCTCAAATGTGACAGACCAACGAACAATCTATTCCATACCTAAGCGAGACAAGCCAATGAAAATACAATTTTAAACTTAAGCGTGACAGATCAATGAACATTCTATTTAATAGCTAAGTGTGACTAACGAAAAGGTTATTTCAAATTTAAACGTGACAGACCAATGAACGTTATATTTCATACCTAAATGTTACAGACAAAAATGCTTTATAAAAACTTAAGCGAGAATGAAACAAGCCAATGAAAATGCTATTTCAAACCTAAATGTGACAGACCAATTAACATTCTATTCCATACCTAAGCGTGACAGACTAACAGAAATGCTATTTCAAACTTTAATGTGACAGACTAACGAACAATCTATGTCATACCTAAGCGAGACAGGCAAATGGAAATACCATTTTAAACTTAAGCCTGACAGATTAATGAACATTCTATTTCATATCTAAGCGTGACAGACTAACGAAAATGCTATTTCAAACTTAAACAAGAGAGAAGGCATACCAATAAAAACTTCAAACTTAAGCGTGACAGACTAACGAAAATGCTATTTAAAACTTACGCTTGTCAGACCGATTGGAATTCTATTTAAAACTATAGCGTGAATGACTAAAAATGCTATTTCAAACTCTAGCGTGACAGACCGACCAGCGAATAGAATCTCTGATAAAAAATGCTTGGGCGTATCTAAATTAAGATGCGTCCATTCAATCTACGCGTTCAGCGTGACAACCCGACTGACCGGAGGGCACGATCTGTCATAAAAATAAAAATATGTCAGGATCCTGGCGAAGAAAGTGTAGATTGCAACGAACGCTCAGCCGCAGCCGAAAAATTTAACGCACACACTTACACAATACGATAGAGGAGCGCAGAAAGCGAAAAGAATCACGTACCTGGTCTATCCTCCTCCTCCTCCTCCTCTCCTCCTCCTCCTCCTCTCTCCTCCTCTCTCTCTCTCTGCCTCTTACTAACTCTCTCTCTCTCTCGCTCTCTCTCTCTCGCTATCTCTCTCTTTCTTTCTCTCTGTGGTTTCTTTTCTCTCTTTTTCTCTCTCGTGTTTCTTTCTCTTTTCTGTCGCCCCCACCTCTCTGACTTACACACACACTCTCTCTCTCTCCTCTCCTTCTCTCTCTCTCTGGTTTCTTCTCTCCCTGTTTCTTTCTCTTCTCTTTCTCTCTCTGTATCCTCTCACTTATACTTATATTGTATAAAATGTATACGCTCCCTTATGGTGGTATCACACTGGTGAAAGGGAACAGCGTTTCTTTCTTAGCATTTAGGTAAACGCTTCCCCGTAAAACGATATTTGAATTCGTTCAATTGTCAATATCGCAAAAATAACAACAAAATGACAAATTATATTTTACATATATATATATATATATATATATATATATATATATATATATGTGTGTGTGGGGGGGGGTGCAAGATTAACAGATAATCCAAGCAGAGTGCTCGATTATAGAGAAAATTTTAAAAAATGACAGCGTAATATTTATTTATTAATGTTTGTATTACAGAAGATCATAAATATATATATATATATATATATATATATATATATATATATATATATATATATATATATATATATATATATTCATGCAAACACTGTTAAAATAACAGAATTCGTCTGTTTAACAATACTTTTCTTTAAATTTTGAATTTTTCTCGTGGTCATTTTTATTAAAATAAAAGAAAAATGATAAATGTTCTATAGGTATCACGAACGTTTTCAATTCTTGGGATATGGAACATTCATCATTTTTTATTATTTTGATACAAAAAATGATTATTAGAAAAAATGAAAAAATAAAGAAAACAGTGGAATTCTGTTATTTATAATAATGTTTGCATAAATAGAAAAATGCTACCTAAATACACGCACAATCTCTATATATATATATATATATAGAGAGAGAGAGAGAGAGAGAGAGAAAGAAAGAAAGAGAGAGAGAGAGAAAGAAAGAAAGAAAGAGAGAGAGAGGATTATTAGAAGGCTATCACAATGCAAGAAATGGAAACATGTCGGCGTTGAGAAGTAAGATAAAAACAAGTAATTTTTTTATATATAGCAAATCTTACTTGATTAAGCAAGACTTCAACACTGTGATGTAATGTGTGTGACCGTGTTCCATAATATATTTCGAGGAATACCTCTTTATCAAATCGTGGGTGTTTCAAATCTCAAAAACACGTGCGGATTGCAATATTGCTTATAACGCAGTCAATATTAATATCCACAGCAAATGGAATAAAACTATAACTGATTGTTTTTTTATATATTTTTTTTTCCTGAATATTTCATATTTTACTTAACTGATGAAGTGTTATAGTTGTTTAAATGAAATTAACTATTTAAATATATTTTTTGTGGGGGCGGGTAGGGATATGGGTAACAGTTCATTAATCTGTCAAGCTTTTTTTCCTAATATTATCTATTTAATATTTTTTTTTATTATATACTATTAATTTCATTATTATATACTATTTATTTCATTCTAAGAAGAATTTATTTATTTGTTTTTCTAATAATTTTTTTTAAATTTATTTTTATGATTAACGGCTTAATATTTTTTTATTCATACCCTGGCCAGATTGTGTGTAGCACGCAGTATATGTAGTAAACAAAATAAATTCCTTTAAATGACGGAGTAATTCTTGTTTTATTTATCTCTAAATACAATCATTATCTACTTACTCTGAAACTATTTAATGCTGTTATGATTTAAGTAAAATGTTATTAAAATTCAGAGTTTAATTTATTAATGATGATGATTGTGTTTGTGTATGTTGGAACATACACAAACACAAGCATCATCATTCTTCAAGCACCTTAACACGTGCAAAAAGACTAACAGACTTATCAAAGTTAACATCTTGGCCACGGAGGGGGACATTGGAAATCTTTTAATCTTCTAATACTCCTCTATATACATATTACACACAATGCTTCAAACTACATCTCCTTATATATATATATATATATATATATATAGTGTGTGTGTGTGTAGTGTGCGTGTGTGTGCGTAAGGTTAGTAAGAGAGAACCAACCCAGCAGAGTGCTCGATTACTAAGAAAAATTCAAAAGTAAGAACATATGTATTACATGTATTACAGAAGATCAGATCAACATATATATATATATATATATATATATATATATATAGAGAGAGAGAGAGAGAGAGAGAGAGAGAGAGAGAGAGATTGAGAGAGAGAGATTGAGAGAGAAAAAGAGAGATAGAAGAAAGAGATTGAATGGACACATCCTATATCAGAGTATATGATTATATGTACAGATTAATTTTTTTTGTCATTGTTTTTGGCGATAGGTGAACGAGTTCAATCATTTACGGTGCAGCATTTACCTAAATGCTACGAGGGTTTCAACCTTCCTTACACACGCTATCGTACTCTCTCTCTCTCTCTCTCTCTCTCTATATATATATATATATATATATATATATATATATATATAATGATAAAAAATATATATAATAAAAATATATAATAAAAAAAAATATATATATATATGATTAAAAAAATAAAAAATATGTATATAATAAAAATAATGACACGTCCGATGAAGGGTGACTGAATTTAATATTCTGCATATTCTTAACTGCTTAGGAAGTGGAAAAATACTAAAGAAAATAACACTGTTTTATCGCCAGTAAAAACAATAACAAAACTACGTAACTTGACAGACGATAAAAAATCGTACATACTTCGGGCAAAGCGTCATAAGCGGATGGTAAAGCATCAGACTATAGACATTTACATCGACGGTTAGATCCTTGCCCAGGGTAGCTATGCTGATGTCGGTTGATTGATAGCCAGAAACACGTGTCCATGGATTTCTTTTACTTTAAACAAATCTCTCGAAATTCTCAAAAATCCGAACTAGATTAAGAAATCTTATTTTGGATAAATAAAGTGCTCGACACCCGATAGGATAGAGTTAGATTAATAATTTACTGCGGTTCACGGTATCACCGATAATTTTTTTTAAATCTGGCATTAATCGAAAAGAAAAACCTGAAAAATGAACAGTATTTATACTCGTGAGCGGGTGTTTCGCGTGTTTTTTTAATGCACGTATTTCTCTCTCTCTCTCTCTCTCTCTCTCTCTCTCTCTCTCTCTCTCTCTCTCTCTCTCTCTCTCTCTCTCTCTCCCTCTCTCTCTCTCCCTCCCTCTCCCTCTCTCTCTCCCGCAAGCGCGATCTCTTTCTCTCTCACTCGACGTGAGTGTGTTTGTGTGTGTGTGTGTGTGTGTGTGTGTGTGTGTGTGTGTGTGTGTAAGGGCACAATGACTAAGATGTCGGATCATAACAGTCAATGGTGACTGATATAAGAGGTCCGAGGTTCGAGCCATGCGGTCGGCGGGTCAGCTGTATATCAGCACACTTGCGAGTCTTAATAAATAAGAAACGAGCTTGTCTGCAGATATTAAAAATAATTTAAATATATATATTATTATTATTATTTCATGTAGACACATAATATTTTAAGGAGATATAATATATTATGTATATATTTTCAGTATTTACTTCAACAGTGCTCAATACGTGAGTAGAGCTAGGTGGTAAAGTATGAAAATATATTTATGGCAATTAAGCTACACAGATGCGTCCGCGTTTCATTTGATGTAGCTTAATTGCCATAAATATATTACCATACCTTACTATATATATATATATATATATATATATATATATATATATATATATGTTCTCGATATTTCCCGTTTTTATATTGTTTTTGTATCCCCCAGCAACTTGAACTTCTGCTACAAGACGAACGCACAGACACACCCGGATCGTTTCGCTGTTCGTTATAAAATCATGATTTCGTCACCAAGAAAAATGCCACATCTACCAGAATAAATCCAGAGACAAATACATTCGTCTAACTCTAAGAATTTGGCGCTATACATCCCTTTTTTAATATAAAGAAAGAACACAAAAAGCCGGGATGAGCGTCTATTTAATCTGCGCGTATCGCAATTAAAATTTAATTTGATTGAAATGCTAACGTATTCAAACGTATACGTGACAGCCCGACGGAAACGCTATTTTAAACTTAAGCATAAAAGACCGTGACAGACCGACGAAATGTTTTTTTTAACTTGAGCGTGACAGACCGACGAAATGCTTTTTCAAACTTAAGCATGACAGATCAACTCAATTACGCGCCTTCTCTGTAGCACCTTATAGAGAGATCTGTATGTATCTAGAATAACTTGCGTCCATTCAATTAAAGCGTTTAGCACTAAAAAGTGGTATTTCAAACTTAAGCGTGACAGACCGACGAAATTGCTATTTTAAACTTTAGCATGACAGACCAAGATGCTATTTTAAAGATGACCACAACAGACCGACGAAATAATTTTTTTTTAATTTAAGCGTGATAGACTGACGAAATGCTTTTCCAAACTTAAGTTTGACAGACAGACAAAAATGCTATTTTAAACTTAAGTGTGACAGACAGACAAAAATGCTATTTTAAACTTAAGTGTGACAGACAGACAAAAATGCTATTTTAAACTTAAGTGTGACAGACAGACAAAAATGCTATTTTAAACTTAAGTGTGACAGACAGACAAAAATGCTATTTTAAACTTAAGTGTGACAGACAGACAAACATGCTATTTTAAACTTAAGTGTGACAGACAGACAAAAATGCTATTTTAAACTTAAGTGTGGCAGACAGACAAAAATGCTATTTTAAACTTAAGTGTGACAGACAGACAAAAATGCTATTTTAAACCTAAGTGTGGCAGACAGACAAAAATGCTATTTTAAACTTAAGTGTGACAGACAGACAAAAATGCTATTTTAAACTTAAGTGTGGCAGACAGACAAAAATGCTATTTTAAACTTAAGTGTGACAGACAGACAAAAATGCTATTTTAAACTTAAGTGTGACAGACAGACAAAAATGCTATTTTAAACTTAAGTGTGGCAGACAGACAAAAATGCTATTTTAAACTTAAGTGTGACAGACAGACAAAAATGCTATTTTAAACCTAAGTGTGGCAGACAGACAAAAATGCTATTTTAAACTTAAGTGTGACAGACAGACAAAAATGCTATTTTAAACTTAAGTGTGGCAGACAGACAAAAATGCTATTTTAAACTTAAGTGTGACAGACAGACAAAAATGCTATTTTAAACTTAAGTGTGACAGACAGACAAAAATGCTATTTTAAACTTAAGTGTGACAGACAGACAAAAATGCTATTTTAAACCTAAGCAATATAGATTGACTAACGGACAAAGCTTCTTACATAGGTAATTGGACCCATGTAAAATTAGATGCATCCAAAGCGTGACAGACAAACCAACGGACTGGCCTGTTATGCATGGACGCATCTACAATAAGATGCGTCCATTCAATGTTTGTTTTTAGCGATTTAAAACTTGGGCGTGACAGACTCACGAAAACACTGTCAAACTTGAACGTGACAGACCAATTGACTATCGACACGGTCTTTTATAACGAGGCTTTGACGCACCGAAAGTACTTGAATCTAATTCAAATGCTAATCCTTCGCCTTTCTTCCGATTTATTTGACTTTATAAATTCGGTCAACGATGGAACACTATTGCGTCCGCTGCTAAGACTTGGAAAGTGTTCACCTTGTTGTCTTAGTAGTAGACTTAAGAGAACGCGAGACCAACAGGAATCTAAAAGGAGAGGGGGCGGGGAGAAGAGGGAGAAAGAGAAAGGAAAGGATTCCTCTTCTTCTAATAAATTGGGTCGAATGGAGCCGATTTACCATTGCTGCTGCCACGACTGGATGTAAACACAACAAAGCAGCTACGTGAGATACTGACAGATGTAAGAACACTTTACAAATGTGTTTTTCAAAATGTACGCGCGTGCGCACACTTACACACACACACACACACACATATATATATATATATATATATATATATATATATATATATATGTGTGTGTGTGTGTGTGTATAGTATACATTATTTTATTTATACAAACATTATTGGCTACATATGTGCATACATGTTTCAGCTATCATTTCTTTCGAAAGAAATGTCAGATGAAACATGTATGCACATATGTAGCCAATAATGTCTGTATAAATAAAAGAATGTATACTATAATACAGCTCTACTTGTTATTGAGCACTATTGTATAAACACCGGAGTTTGATTGGAACAACATCTAGGAAACATCAACACAATCACTATATATATATTTTTTTTTTTATTATTTTACTTCTGGTGGAAGTTCTCAGAAATAAAATGTCTCTTTCCTGCAGCTAACACTTGATTTCTATTTGAGATACATAGATATCCGTGTCTTCAATTTACCTGTCAAAAGTTAAGTTAGTAAAGAAGTGAAGAACGTTAATTTTTCTCTCCCTAATTGACCAGTTAACTATGCTGTAGTATATCTTTCTTGTGATTTCTTTGTCTTACCAGATCCCAGGACCAGAATTCATCTAGTCTGGTGGAGTATCAAGCTAAGTGCTGTTACTTAAGGTAACATTACGAGAAGAAGGTGCACCATTTCTCGTATGAGCCAGTGCATAGCTATGTCGAGGGGATCTTATTTGGGCTGTGAATACTATGCTATTTTCCTCTCCCCAATTGATCAGTTAACTATGTTATAGTGTATCTTTTTGCGCTCTTTTGGTCTTGCCAGATTCCAGAACATTATATATATATATATATATATATATATATATATATATATATATATATATATATATATATATATATCTGTGGATGACAAAATATGCTCCCCTTCTTGAGTTGAGCTTTCAGGTAAGTGAAATCGCCAACTGCCACTGGCGTATAACGCAATGCTCTTTGTTTAAACAAATAAAGCTTTCAACATTTGACAATGTTTATCATTGTGATTTCGATTATTCTCAACAGCAGCCAGATCATAGTCAAGTGGTTAGAAGTGACAACTGTCGTCTAGACGGTAGAGTTTCGAGACAGTTGCTTGCCTCACCGCACTGGAGAGCTGTGATACAGCGAGAAAGTATGTAGATGATCATATATATTTGTATATATATAATACACACACACACACACGCATATATATATATGTGTGTGTGTGTATATATATGTATAATACACACACACAAACACACATGTATATATATATATATATATATATATATATATATATATATATATATATATATATATATATATATATATATACAAACGCACACTAGCAAAACTTACCCGGTCTCCGGGTAGCAATTAATTGGAAGAGGCCGTTAATTACAAAAAATGCTTTTTACTCAGAAAATTCCATAATTTTAACAATAAACTTTGGCAAATCTGTAGATTAACATCCTCAGCTAAGTTACGCCCCCCCCCCCCTTCATCCTTAAAAGTTAGATTCTTCTTTTTAGGGTTATTCTAGATTTCTAGGGCAGTTAATATGTTTTGAACACTAACACTAAGTTCAACGTGCAAAGGGCGTAAAACAACACACAATCGCCACAAAAAGATCACCCCCACCCCCAAAAAAGAATCAAGGGAGGCGCGAGAGCGCTCTATCCCTTAATAGACTTCAAAAACTGTCTATGTTAGAAATCTCATTTCTTTGATCAATCATAACTCAAAAACCAATAAACCAAACTAGTTAAAACTTTGCACAATTTTTTTTTTTTGATATGTTCTATAAGTGTGTAGAATTTCAGAATCATTAGTCAAGGCAACCCAGAGATCCAGAAAGGTCAGGCATGATTTTGTGTTATCCGTGTATACGTACGTACGTATGTGCCACCCTGTATCTCATCAACTATTTGATGGATTCAGCTGATTTTTGGCAGAGATAGAGGTTCTAGGGTCTAGTTGATGGCATTTTAATTTCAGTTTACACATATACCTTAGTTTTCCAGAAAATTAAAAAAAACTTTGAAATGACCATTGTATTGAGGCATAGCCTTTACAAAAGTAGTTACATTCCATGATAAATGCCAATATACTGAAATCATATGCCCTTAATAGGGTTAAGATGAAAATTCATATACACTAAATGTACAAAAGCAAGGAAATTCGCAAATTTTTAAACCTTTATTGTCATTAAGGGTATGCGAGCACAACAGGGCTATGTATTTTACTGGTAGAAATTTTTCTTCAGCGCACCTCATCAACCATGCATAGAGATTTATACTGTAGTGATGTGATAATGAAATGGTTTGGTTGATATGTAGTCATACCCTTAATTAATGACAATAAAAGTGTAAAAATTTAGGAATTTCCTTGCTTTTGTACATTTAGTGTATATGAATTTTCATCTTAACCCTATTAAGGGCATATGATTTCTGTATACTGGCATTTATCATGGAATATATATTTATATATATATATATATATATATATATATATATATATATATATATATATATATATACAATCATGAATTTTAGAAAATAGTTGCTAGGCATAAGGGACCCGAATATGAACTATGTTTAGTTTTAGTTCTATTGTAGTATAGTAAAGGGTATTTAGGGGGCATAAAAATTATAAATATTCAGATTTACATTAAATTTGTTCCATAGTTATAAGATACCAATTAAACAAGATTCCTTACATTTCAATTTCTCCTGAAGACCCCTTAAGCTTAAGAGTTACATTTTAGACATTTTCTAGAAGCAAAATCATGTAATTAATTTTTATCAAAATAGACATAAAGTTTCGAATCATTATATCTGGTGTTTAATCTTCATCAGCGAGCATAAAACTGTTGCAAAACTGTTGTCTTCGGGGAATTAACTTTACCCGTACTTGGACAAGTATTCTTATGGTCTCTCTCTCTCCCTCCCTCTTTCTCTCTTTCTTTCTCTCTCTCTCTCTCTATCTCTCTATCTCTTTATATATATATATATATATATATATATATGTGTGTGTATGTGTGTGTGTTTACAAAGAATATATATTTAAAATAAAGTTAAAATCCTTAAAATATATGAAATGTATCCAATTGTAAGCTCAATGAAGCTGTATTCCAGGATTTAGAGCATATATATACCTTGTATGATTTTGGTTATTCGGACTACATTTCTTATCTTGGGTGTTATCATCACAACGTTTCGGCCGATGTAACCTCCAGCCTTCTTCAGGTGTATCTGTTCGAACTCGGGAATATTTCTCTCGAACTCTGGAATCTGGATGGAATTTCGAACGGAATTTCGCACGGAACCCATGCTCTTGTTCTGTGTGCCATGACTGGGAGAAGTATTCAGTAATTCGCAATTCTTCGTATCGCCCGCACCGAAATATTCCCGAGTTCGAAGAGATACACCTGAAGAAGGCTGGAGGTTAAGCGGCCGAAACGTTGTGATGATAACACTCAAGCTGAAAAATATAGTCCGAATAACCAAAATTATACAAATTATTAATCCTCATTTTAAAAATTTAGATATTCGGCACATAGACGGTAAGGTAGAGATTTGGGACTACTTCCATTTTCTTCCTCTGAAGCTTTTTTTACATATGATACAAATTTCATCAAAATAGGATATATTTGAAGTTTTAATAGAGGTTCGTCACGTTAGGAAAGCACTTTTTATGATATTTCACCTTAAACAAGGCAGGTCGCCACTGTAGACGTAAGGAGCTACTGAGAATTAGGGAGTAGGTTTTGGGTGTCATCCTAAGTTGGGAGATGTGCAGCAAGATGTCTGTTTACATTAGTTTTAAACCTCTGCATATCAGTAAAGTCGGGGAAACAGGGAGCAGAGAGGAGTTCCAGAGGCCGACAGCACGAGGAAGGAAGCTGCTGGAGTAGAAGGCTCTCTGACATCTAGGGACCTCCACAGTGAATGGATGGGCCTAGCTGATTGTCAAGTGGTTCTAATGTATTTGCGTCGAGGAGGTGCTATAACAGCTAGTTCAAACAAGCACAAGGATGCTACATTGCGGCGATGGGTCAGGGACTGGAGCTTGGTTGACAGTGAGGGACCTATTAAGTTGGCGACTCTTTTTTGGGGCCTTGTCTAAGAGGTAGATACTAGTGGATGGTGCGCCAGCCCAGATGTGACAACAATACTCCATACATGGGCGGATTGTGGCTTTGTAGAGATACAGGATAATGTCAGGTGTGAGGAGTCTACTAGCACGGTAGAGGGAGCCCACCTTCTTTGCAGCAGCCTTAGCAATGTTTTCAATGTATTTGTTCCAATTCATGTTACCTGTGAATGTTAAGCCGAGGAGTTTGAATGAGTAACTCTCAGGTGAGGTGTTATTTGCCATGGCAATCGGTGGTTCAAAAGGTTTTTGGTAGTTATTGAAGGAAAGTAGCTTTGTCTTTGCGGCATTAAAAGTTACCAACCATTTTTGGCCCCAATCTACTACAGCCTGGAGGTCACTTTCTAGAGATTCAGCCATTGCCTCGGATATGTACGCGTCCGTTTTGGCCACATGACGAGAGTAGAGCGTGGTGTCGTCAGCAAATATACCTATCTCAGACTCGATGTCATCAGGGAGAGCGTTTATGAAAGTCAGGCACAATAAAGGTTTAAGAATTGATCCCTGAGGTACACCTGCATTTATGTCATGTTGCTTAGATGAACGGCCATCGAGGACAACCTGGATCTTTCTTTTTGTTAGGAAGGATCTAATTATATTAAATATTCCTCCAGTAATACCATATGACTGAATTTTTAGGAGGAGCCCCTTATGCCATACCTTGTCAAAGGTCTTGGATATATAAAGCGCTACTGTCCTAGCTTCACCTACTTTGTCCAGTGTATGATATATGCGTTCAGAGATGACCGTTAAGATATCCGCTGTAGATTGTGCTTGTCTAAATCCATACTGGCGGTCAGAAAAAAGTTGCCGGACTATCGCTAGATTGATTAAGGATTCAAAGATTTTAGCAAAGACCGGGAGTAGGCTGATTGAGCGATAGCTCTGAGGATCAGTTCTATCCCCAGAATTCTTGAAGACTGGTACTACCAAGGCCATTTTCCAACTATCAGGGAAGTACGATTCAGCGAGGCATTTATTGTAGTTTGGAGAGGACAGTGGCCAGTTCTGCAGGACATTTCTTTATTACTATTACTGGTATAAGATCAGAGCCATAGGCTTTGGGGGTGTCAAGGTTTTTTATGATGTCTCTGACCTGAGATGGGGGTGATGACCAGGTTCTCAAGTATGGCTTCAGTCCGCAATGAGAATTTAGGGAGATGGTTGTTTGCTGAGTCCAAAGTGGAGTTTAAGGCGAAACGCTGGGCAAGTAGTTCAGCCTTATCAGCTGCCGTGCAAACGACATCATTGTGGTTTGATAGCGGGGAATCGTTGATTGTCCATTAGAAAATGCTATATGCGCTTATTTTCAGGTTGATATTTTGAGACGCATTTGTTTTCCCCAGTACATTTTACATAATAATACACTTTAAGATTTTATGTAAATTCTCTAACATTTTTTCTATAGGAAATACAAAAACATTACATACGCATATATTGAGTTTTATATAGATATATATGTATATATGTGTGTGTGTTGAGCTTCACTATAACACAACTATATATATATATATATATATATATATATATATATATATATATATATATATGTGTGTGTAGAAATATATATATATATATATATATATATATATATTTAACAACAAGTGAGAGAGTCTCAAAATATCAACCTGAAAATAAGTACATATTAGCATTTTCTAATTAAAATTCAAGGCTTTCATATATGGTCATTAAACGAATTCCATCAATGGCGATTAAGTATATAACAAATACCGCCGAACAAAACCCAAATATTTTATTTATGTCAGAAGATTCCCTTAACCATAAAACTTACTTCAAATGCTAACACAATAAGTAAATCTGGCAAAAGTCATATATATATATATATATATATATATATATATATATATATATATATATATATATATTAATACATAAACATTTACTTTTTCGCAAAAATAAATAAACATAGTCTGTTTTCACATAAATAGATAAATATTTAAAAAAAATTACATAAATAGATCAATAGTAACATTTTGATTATTTTGCTACAAATGTATTTATCTTCATATTAAAACCGTAATGGAAAGAAGGACGAAATACAATTCGCCTGAGCGAGTGTGTGCGAGTGTGAGTGAGTGTTTGAGAGAGAAAGAGAGAAAGGAAGTAAACAAGTAGAAACACCTAATCTATGAAAGCCAGCGATGTTAATTTGATTTAAATTACCTCTCTTGAATATTCACGAACACGCATTTTAAGAAAGGGTTTCTTAATTTATCTTTTTTCAAATCACTTTAATTAATTACTGTTAATGTCGACAAAACTATTGCAAATAAATATAGGACAATAAAATTCTAAATGAATATTAATGCATTATAAACTTTTTAAACATTGACTCCTCTCGGGCCTTTAATCTATACTATATATATATATATATATATATATATATATATATATATATATATATATATATATGATCGTTTTTATTCAAACAGACATGTACAAAATCTGCGACACTGGCAAGTCGATGTCATCGATCTATAGCTGTTAAAAGCTGAGATCTCATCAGGAAGAATTAGAATTTGATCCTTTCCATAGATCGTATTTGGGAATAATAAAATGGAGGAAAAGGAGAGAAACGGAAGTGAAAGAAAAATTAAAAATTTGGAAAGTCACGTGGTCAGACTTGAGATCGTTTAAATAAAATGAAATATACTTGTTGAGGATAGGGGAAAGAAAAGAAAGGAAAGAAGAGAATGAGGGAGAGAGAAGGGAAATCATTGTAACAAGTGTAGACGTGTCAAAATGTTAACTTGACAACTGGGTTTGCGGACAGGCATATTTCAAGTCTGTGTTAGATGAACGTTTGTGTCTGGGTTTTAAAACGTTTAATATTTCTTCCTGTTAGTTTTTTTCTGTTTCTTTTTTCTTTACTTTGCTGTTTTATTTTTTTATTTCCAAAAATTACTTTTGTTATTAATTAACTCAATTTATTATTTTTTGTTTTATTAATTTTTTGCGTCAAGGACGACTGGGAATTAGGGAATATAAGAATTTAGATAATTATAATAATTTGAATAAATCAAATAACCAAAATAATTTAAACATTACTAAAGTTTACTGACGTGATGCAATGATGGTTTTAGCAAGACCAGTAATAGAAATAATAATAAAAATAATAATACCAATAATATCACTACTACTAATAATGATAATAAGAAATAATAAGATGATAATAATACTGATAATAATAATAATAATAATAATAATTGTATTTATAGCTAATATAAGCAGATAAAATAGATTTTTAAAATTGGAATCATAATAATTATAATAATCATTTAGAAGGAAGGTATCATAGTAATTAATAATAATAATAATAATAATAATAAAATTACTAACGATAATAATAATAGTATAAATAATAATACTAATACTACTACTAATAATAATATGAAAATACTAGTAATAATAAGTTGTAGTGATAATAATCATAATAATAATAGTGATAAAATTGATAAGAATGCTAATAATGATAACAATAATAATAATGATTGTAATATAGTAATAATATTAATAAGAAGAATAGTAGAAATAATAATGAAGACGGTTATGACCATGATGATGATAGTGATGATAGTAATAAAGGTAATGATAATAATAATAATAATATTAACGATGATAATAATAATATCAATAATAATGATGATAGAAATGATAGTTATTGATGATGATGATAATAATTATAGTAATAATAATAATAACAATAATAATAATTATAACAATAATAGCGTTAATATTATTATTAATAATAATTGTAATAATAATAATAATAGTAGTAGTAGTAGTAGTAGTAGTAGTAATTATAATAATAGTTATAATAATAATACTTATTCGCAGTTGTTAATAGCGTCAATGGTAATAGTAATGTATTGTAGTTCTAATTCTAATAATAGTAATAGAAAAATAAAATATAAATATAATAATGATAATTATACCGAGTATGGTATAATATATTATATATGAATGTCTAACAATGTCTGTATGTTTGTAGATATTTAAGTTCTATATATTATAATAGGGGCTATAGTGTTTCCGTGTTTTGGTATTGCATAGTGGGGGTAATTACTTCTAGGGGATTTAGTAGATACTACAGAATGATGGGTTTAGTTAGGGTTAAAGGATTTTATTTTGTTAATGTTTACTCTATTTTCCAATAGAAACATTGGTTCAAGAGGTTATATGTAAATTACTAAGGTGTGATCTGTTGTGCCTACAGTTAATTGAGTTTTTTTTGTTTTTTTGTTTAGATGTTTACCTCTATCACTAAGTCTAATTATCTCCAGTTTTTCACTTAGGCATAAGTAACAGGGTAAATTTAGGGAACTGCAGGTACTGGTTTTTCTAATAGTGTTTTAAATCATTGTTGGTGATTCATTGTTATCAGCTAGTTCCCAGTTTTATAGAGAGAGTGAAGTTCTATTTTTGTAGTCAGAATTATTGAATGAGCATTTATGGCCGGTATATTCTTCTTTGAAAGTGTTACCAGCCATGCCTATATAGTATTTTTTCTGGGTTCGGTTTTTTTTTTTGGTTGAAATTGTGGCCTGGTAGACTATTTGGGTTATTTGGCAATTTTGCTTCAGGGGACATTCTGTTCTATTCAAGCTATTACAAGTCTTAATTTGTGTTAGTTTTTTATCTTTTAATTTAGTATTTTTGCCGACATTTTAATTATTTTTCTAGGTTCTCGCCACAACTGTAGCTTAATTTAATGGTATTTTTACTAAAGATTGTATGTAGTAATTATTAGGAGGGAAATGTAAGTCAATTAACTCTAGGAATTTTTTTGTCAACTTTAGTTTTAACCATGTGATTAAATCGGGGGGGGGGGGGTAAACCAAATAATTCTCCTACTTCTTACTTTTTGATGTTTATTGTTGAACGTTGTAGGTTGGATATATTTAATTTGGGTGTTTTTGTATCCACTCTCATTTAGTGCTTTATTGTAGAAGGACATATGTGCATTAAAGATTGCTTCATTAGAGGAGTTGTTGTTGATTTCTTTTCAATAGATTTGGGGGGGGTTAATTATGTTTTGGATGGTTAGAGTGTGGATGGACATCAATTGGATAGGCATTATCTTTAGTATAGGGTTCGAAACTTTCATTTTTTAGGTTAAGTGTTACATCTAAGAAGTTAACGAGTTTGATATTTGATGTTATTTCCACCTTCAGACTTTTCTCTAATGATAATCTTTTTCATTCTTTTTTGCCCATTTGAGTCTTTTTACCACTAGTAATCCGTCATCTCTGTATACTCCTATGTCTTCTGTGTTAATGGTTGTTGTAAGGTTCTATAGTATGTAGAGTCCAACTAGGTCTGCTACTTCTGCTGAATATAAAGAGCCCATGGAGACATCAAAAGATCCCGATTAGTTATTTTTAGTCCATTGTTCTTCTATACTAATTAGCACAGTATTTCTGCATTTCTCAATAATATTGATTTCCTCTTCAGAGATATGAAGGATAAGGGTAGAAAACTCAATAACAATTTCGAAAAGTTCTTTAAAAATAAAGGGGTAATAATTGATGACGTCGAATTGGATGAATGAGCAGTTTGTTTTGTTTTCGATTTTGCAGAACCAATTTATAGTTTCGGTTGTGATTGCCCACGGATTTAGTTTGTAAAATGTTTTTATTTGACCATTTACTCTTTCCAGTAGGATTTTACTAATTATTCCGATGTCTTGTCTTGTCGAATTTATAAGTCGTAGCTGGTTTTGTTTGGAAGTCAGGCTTATGATCTTTGAGAAGAATATATGCTTCTTTTTTTCTTAGTTTACGTACTCTATCGGTAATTTTAATTTTATCAGTAATAACTTTACTGTTCATGTTAATATTTTGAACTAAGTCTGTGTTAGATCTTTTGTAGTTTTTAGTGATGTTATGGTCAAGTAATGTATGGTATTCCTGTTTGGTTAGTTTGTAGAAGTTTTGAGTTTTGTCTGCTTTGGCTAATATGTATTCTGAACCGTTAATTTCCTTAACGATTTTGTCTAGCCTTTTCTTAAATAGTTTTTATGTGATGGAATGTAATTTCTCTAACTATATTCCTTAAGTCATTTTCAACCCCGTTAAGTAGATCAACACAGGTAGACGTATCTTGGTTTTTAAATCCATAGTATTCCCTAGACTCGCTGCCAGTAGATTTCTCCAGAAAGAAACTCGCTTTCCACTTGATTCTTCTCAAACTTTCTTCCATCTTCATTCAAAGATAATTCTGGAATGTTTTTAGGGAGGTATTAAAGTTGGTATTATCCATGTATGCGAAGCAATAATCCACGGTTTAAAAAGTGCTCAACTGTGTGTATATATATATATATATATATATATATATATATATATATATATATATATATATATATATATATATATATATATATAATTATTTATCATAAATAATACATGTGTTTCATGCCTAACCTGCACTCATCATTATAGAAGAAGACAATCCCTGCCGGTCACACGGTTTGAACCCAAATACGAAAGTCATATTAAACTCAGTAGGCTGAGCGCGTACACACACACACACACACGCATATATATATATATATATATATATATATATATATATATATATATATATATATATACACATATATATATATACATATATATATACATATATATATACATATATATATATATATATACATATATATATACATATATATATACATATATATATACATATATATACATATATATATATATATACATATATATATATATATATATATATATATATATATATATATATATACGAGAGGCGTTCAATAAGTAATGCCCCTGACCCATTTCCCATAGCAGTAGATTAATGAAACAGTTATTAGTCTTTCTCTACATAAGAACCACCCAGAGTTATTCATTTCTCCCATCGTTTGATGCAGCTCTGGACACCGTTTTTGTAGAACACCTCAGGTTGGTCCTCCAACTACGTCGTAACTTCAGAAATCAAGGCTGGATCTTCAGGGAAACGCTTTCCTTTCAAAAACAACTTCATGGCTGGGAAGAGATGAAAGTCAGAGGGTGCAAGGTCAGAAGAGAAATGGGGGAGTATTTCATAGCCACACGCCCGTGCCTCTGATCTGGCGACATGCGAGTTGTAGACCGGAGCGTTGTCCTGCAGGAGGAGGATACCTTTGCTGATCTTGCCCCGCCTCTTGATTTTGATAGCTTCTTTTAATTTCAATAAAAGTGAAGCGTAATAGGCTCCTGTAATTGTGGTACCCTTTGCCAGGAAATCTGTCATCACTACTCCGTCATGGTCCCAGGAGACTGTGAGCATGATCTTGCCAGCGGATGGCTGCACCATTGCCTTCTTTGGAGGTGGTGAGTCCAAGTACTTCCACTGCATTGACTTGGCTTTGGTCTCTGGATCATAGTGATGGACCCAAGTTTCATCCTGTGGAATCAGTCTTTTGAAAAACTTTGACTCATCTTCTTGGCACATCTCAAAATTCATCCTCGAGCACTCGACGCGTTCTTGCTTCTTGAAAGGTGTGAGCAACCTGGAAATTCATCTGGAAGACACCTTATGCATATGCAAATGGTCATGAATAATAGTTTCCACAGACGCTGTACTAATCTTGACCTCTTGGGCTATTTGACGAATAGTGATGCGTCGATCTTCAAAAATTGCAGCCTCAACTTGACGGACAGATGCCTGATCAATGGCAGAAGAGGGATGACCCGGTCTAAAAGCTGTTTCCACAGACTTCCGGTCATGTTTGAATTTGCGATGCCAGCGTTTTACAAGGTCATATGATGGGGCATCATCACCATAAGTTTCTTCAATTTCATCAAAAGTCTCCTTTTGGTGTGCGTCCTTTCAAATACAAAAACTGGATCACTGCGCCGCACTCAACTGGCTCCATTTCACACCTGACTCAGTTCAAACACCTGTAAATCAGAAACCACAATTAGTTCAGAGCTGTTTTTGCAACATAACCCATACATATATAAATGTTTACACATGCAAAATTTCATCTATATCAGACAACTGGAAGTGGGTCAGCGGCATTACTAATTGAACGCCCCTCGTGTGTGTATATATATATATATATATATATATATATATATATATATATATATATATATATATATATATATATATATATATACGTTCAGTCTCGACAGACAATGGACACCCCCTGTAAGGGTGCCTACGCGTGTAATAATGAGGTCGGTGTTGCACAATCCCAAATTATTCCTCTCCACAGTCAGCACTGTCTGATTCCACTGTCAAGGAGAAGTTCTGGGCGACTGGAAACAATGCTGAGGTAATCGGAGAGCAAATACAGCACCTGGTATTCTCAAATGGTCAGTACTGATCAAGCTTAACTTCGGTGATCTAACAGAAAGCGGCGTGTCAACTTGGGTATGCCATATATATATATATATATATATATATATATATATATATATATATATATATATATATATATTACGTACAGTAATCCATGGACACATGTGTCTGGCTATCCAGTCGTCATCAGCGTGGCTTATTTAGACAAGTTTATTCTCTTGCATGCAGAAAACTGAATCACGTCGCCCTTAACAGGACTATTTTATTTATATATATATTTTTTATTTTTTACATACATAAAAGTAATCCATGGACACGTGTTTCTGGCTATCTAACCGTCATCAACAGTGCTGACTTAGACTAAGGTTGAATCCACGAGTTCTGCATGCAAGAAAAGAAACTCTTTACCGCTTAGGAAGTGGAAACAATACATACGCTGTTATTATTGACAGTAAAAAATAACAAATTCATAACTTAATATTTAGGCCATAAAAATCGTGCATATTTCCAGTCAAGGCGTTGTAATCCAGAGGTTAAACTTTAGACGACAGGCTTAGGAAGTAAAAAAAATACAAAAGTAAAAACAATAACTAATACATAACTGCATATATATATATATATATATATATATATATATATATATATATATATATATATATATATATATACTAGCTGTACCCGGCCACGCGTTGCTGTGGCTGTTAGTTGAAATGAAGAGGTGGCCTTTTGGAGTTCATTTTGATCCAGTTCCATAAGTAGCCATTTAATATGAATGGTTTAATTTTCCAATACTTGTGGATACACAATATTCTTAGTGGTTCCCGTTTCAGTGTAGATGAAGAGATTGTCCGGTTTGCCGACTCTAGAACATGCAACGTATAATTGCCCATGTGAGAAGCAATCAGTATGTAAATATAAGCCACAAAATTGTAAAGATTGTCCCTGTGCTTTGTTGATTGTGATAGCAAATGCCAATCGAATTGGGAATTGTAATCTCTTAAATTGAAAGGGCAGATCTGTTGGAATCATGGGAATGCGCGGAATTAGGACATCTTCACCTTTGAAAGGCCCTGTAAGAATTGTTGCTTCAGTGATGTTGGTCATTAATTTTTTTACTGAAAGACGTGTGCCATTACAAAGCTTAGGCTGGTTAATATTTCGCAGCATGATAATTGGTACACCAATTTTTAATTGCAGTACATGTGGTGGAATCCCTGGCAAATCTAGCGAATTCAAAAACTCTGAGAGATAATTGACTGCTTCATCTGCTTCAACAACAGTGTCGACTGACTTGTATGTGACTAACTCACCATGAATGTTCAACTGAATATTATTGTTGAGTTCGTTGACATCTTTGTTCTTCGGTGCAAGAATGGCTCGTTCACTCAGCCAACTGTGATTCTTAAAATGAATGTGGATGTCCGGGAATACTTTTGTAATTAATTCGTCTTTTGATGTAACTAAATTACAGAAGTTGTGTGGCAATGAAATTCGCCCTGAAGTGAGATTAGCCGGCACTTTTCCATTCCCAATTTCCAACAATTGTTTTGAAAAGAATTCTGGTGATAGATTATTTTGCTGCTGGACACGCATATTTATAGTCAAATTTAATGTCTTAACATGTCGCCAAAAAGTGGAGTATTTGAGGCAAGCATTTATTTCATCTGCTGGTGTTGATCGAGCAATTATAGTTAATGTTTGCCTGAAATCTCCAGCTAGCAATATCACTGCATTCCCAAATAATCTACCATTTCCACGCAAATCTTGCAATGACCGATCAAGAGCCTCCAGTGATTTTTTGTGTGCCATTGTGCATTCATCCCAAACAATAAGTTTACATTTTTGTAATACCTTTCCCATACCTGATGTTTTGGAAATATTGCACATGGGAGTTTCAATAAATTGCATGTTTAAAGGTAGTTTCAAAGCTGAATGAGCAGTTCGTCCACCTGGTAGAAATGTTGCAGCTATTCCTGAAGATGCAAGAGCTAAGGCTATGCCGTTTTGTGATCGAATGGCTGCCAAAATAAATTTAATTAAGAAGGTTTTACCAGTTCCTCCTGGCGCATCTAAGAAAAATATATTTCCCACTCCATTATTTACAGTCTGCATTATTTTGTTGTAAATGGCTTTTTGCTCAGGTTTGTGAATATTTTCTTGCACATACAACAAAAGATCATCTGTGTTGTAATTTTGTTCCCTATGTAATTCTACATCAAACAAAGCAGCAGCAGGTCGTGTCGGTGAGGTAATTCCTAATTGATTGAGAACTTTGTTTGCAATTTCTAAGCACAAATTTTCAATTCTTATCAATGCCTCATTATAGATTTCTGATGTAAAATCCAGGTAGGTATTTGGATTTTCATCGCGTATTTGATGGAAAATGTCTTCGGCCATGTGTGATTTATATTTCTCCCATAACTCTTTTGGAGATGAAGGGGAACAATTGGTCAAGATGATTGCAAACAATGCACGAATATTATTAGGATGGGATGTGTTGCACGCATCATTAATGCATTCATCCCAGTGTCTGTCATTTTCCAATAAATTCAGAGCTTGACATGCACTGCGAAAAGTGGCATGTGTAATGCTATTGACAATTTTTAATTGCTGGAATGATGTTGGATCAGGCACATTTACCAACAACATGCGAAGAAAGAAACATTCATCTTGTTTGGGATGGATAGTATACAGTCTGCCTATTGTGTTTTCTTTGAATATTCCAGGTTGTCCTTCAACTTGCTGTCCTCGTTTGCGTCGTTCAAATGAATGTCTACTCCTATTCCATGTGTAATACTGAGGCACTTCCGAATAGAGGAGTGTTTTTGCAAATGTGTCAGTTTGACATAACATGAAGAAAGCCGTTAATGTTGTAGCCGGTGGATTCAAAGCTATTTGTTCCACATTCGAAGCTGTAAAGTAAACACGTTGTCCATTTTCTAGATGTACCGCTAAGTGCACAATAGCCGGACTTCGTTCATGTATGGGAAAAGAAAGAATTCGCTGCTTATGTATCTTCCAGCTTGATACTGTGTGATTTCATCAATATGTAGGCTTTCATTCAGATCATTTCTACGTGTTTGCACGGCAAAAACTGCCATATCGCTGCCTTTATTCACATACTTACAAATGTATTTGATGGACTTAACAGAGTTACAGTATTCCACATTGATGTGTGATTTGTAGGTTTTTGATAGCAAAGGTGAATATGGGACAACCCATCGGTTATCAACTTCTATATTGCCATTTCGCATTTGTAAAGTTGCTAATTTACCGCCATCTTCTACCGACCTTCTTTTGTATAAAGGGTATCCATCATTTCCGGTAACTGTGTTGGGTAGTAATGCTCGGGGATATCGCTTTGAGCATTTTCCATCAAGCATGCATGGTGAATTTGGATTAATTATACCGCAAGGTCCGTGTATCATATGTTTAATTACAATTTCATGCAAATCCTTGTCAATGTCAGCATCAGGTAATTCAGCAGATATTACATTGTCGATTTCGTTTGGACTGATTTTGTTGTAGAGCCAGATTAGGATATGGGAGTTTGGCAATCCTCTCTTTTGCCATTCCACTGAATACATCCAGCAGCACACAGAACCAAATACTTTATGTTTTACAATGAAATTTATTAGCGATTTAAGCTTTTGTCTGAATACACGCGCTGTAATATCATGTCTATCTACTGATGATTGGCCAGGAAGTAAAAGTTGTTTTATATCATTCCAAGCTGGGTTGCATGTAAAAGTAATGAAGAGGTCAGGACGCCCATAGAGACGAACATATGCAAATGCATCTTGAGTGTACTCATGCATATGACGTGGACTGCCTAAATATGAAGATGGTAAAATTGTTAGTCTTCCAACATTAGTTGTATTACCATCATTTACAACTGCATCTCGCAAATGAACATATTCTTCAGAACGAAGTTTGGACTGATTCAAACGGGTGAATAGCAGACGTTCAGTTTCAATTTTTGCATACATGTCTACAATGTATTGGTGGAACAATTGGCGGCATTTCAGAATGTGATTGTTTTCGTTCTCTCGAATCATAGTTCGGTATGAGTAATAATTCATTGCGCTGCATTTCTTATCCGTTTCTTCGCCACTAACTGGATTTATCATGGTAACATTGAAATGATATCCATCAGCACCATCAAAAAAAAGGAGTGGATATTGCAGGGCATCGTAGCATCGATGAGTTGCAGCAATGTTTGTTAATTGGTCATTCCTCCTATGAAGAACAATATCCCTAGGTTGAAATTGATCTCCAACTATAACAATTGCCACTTCATCTATACTTGGAGCATTGAATCTTCGCACATGTTCTCCAGCAGGCGTTTTGTCAGCATGAATAATAATTTTGTGTGTATCAGATGGCATCATTTCAATGGCAGTTTTGAATAAAAGAACTAAATTGTTTTTATTATGGAGCATATCTTGCAGTTGGGAAACAATGGACCTTTTTATACTGGTTGAAATTCCACAGCGTGCATTCAGTTCATCATTGTTATCACCGATAAAATACATTTGTAGAAATTTATGTTGAGCATCTGGATATGGAAGCAGAGATCCAACTTTATGGTAAATTTGTCCTTTTACTTTAAAAGTTGGCATGAATTGAGCTGTAATAGTTTCTGCAGCGAACGACGTCATTTGGAAGCATGAGTTGTAGTTCCTGATGTTTGATAAAAAATGCTTTGATTCAGCCGTATTACCAGCAAGCAAAGTTTTTAATGGTTCTGGTGGATCTGCCAGTTGAGGTAGTTTAATTTTCCTTGCGGCACAACACAATCCTTTAGTTTCTCCCTTAAATTTCAGAGCTTTGCAATAGGGACACACTTCAGTCATAGTGCCTATGTGAACATGGTGGCTTAAACTATAATCCTCATGAGGGTTGTAATGAAATGCTAGGCGATCCCAATCCAGGGATTGTTGAGCATGGAGCCTTGTTTGACGCCGATCTGCTAGTCTCAGCCTCTCGCGTTCGTTACGTTGTGAACGAAGCAGATCTGAAGATGCCTGACGGGATTGTTGTACCCGCAACCGTTCCTCTTCAAGTCTGGCTGCACGTCGCTGTGCTGATTCATTCGCACGTACTTGAATCATCCTTTGTCTAGCTTGTTGGTTTGCAGATGCCAGTTGTTCATGAGTTTGATTTGCAAGTAATCGACGCCTTGTTTCTGCACGGCGAGTATGACGACCTAAGTTTGATCTTCGGGGGGGGGGGCTGTTTGTTAGTTACGTATTAAATTTTACCTGTATAAATGTAACAGTAGGAAAGAATAATTGTATAAAGGTAAATGGATTAAAAAAAACAATCAATTATAACCAGCTTCAGGGTTGTCGAAGAAATGCAAGTATGGTTTTTTTTTAGATGAAGCATGTTAAAAGTAAGAAAATGAGGAAGAAGGCAGGTTTAAAAAACAACGAAGTAGATAGGAAATGAAATTAAAGCACGTCTGTTAAGTATTAAATCGTACCTGAAGGATGGTTAAAGTCTAAAAAATGAGTAAATGCGAAATGAAATTAAAGCACGTGGTTTATGTATTAAATCTTACCTGTAAAAATGAAACAGTAGGAATGAATAATTTTATAAAGGTAACTGGTTTTAAAATAAACAATCAATTATAACGCGCGAGTAAGGGTTGTGTAAGAAATGCAAGTAGTGTTGTTTTTTTTAGAGATGAAGCATGATTAAAGGGAAGAAAATGAGGAATGAAGCAGGTTTTAAAAACATCGAAGTAGAGAGGAAATGAAATTAACGCACGTTTGTTAGGTAAGTATTAGTGTAAACGTTTGTTTAGGGAAACAAACAACGAATAAGGAAAACACTTTTTACGTATGAAGTAGATACGTGACAGCGGGAGGAGGAAGGTCAATCCGGAAGTGAAGTTGGACATGCAGGTTCGCAGAAACGGATTGTAAACCGGAAGTGCAACTTAGTAGGAACGAATTGTAATAAAAAGTGTTTTTTTATGTGTAAAGTAAAAATTATGTTAATAACATAAAAATATAGCTCGGATGTAAGGATTTGCTATAAAAAAATTTCAGTGGTAATGGTATAGTGGAAGTATATTTACATGGGAAACGAACAAACCAACTTTACATTTTTATATATATATATATATATATATATATATATATATATATATATATATATATACATATATATATATATATATATATACATATATATATATATAGTCATTCACAAGCTTCACGGAGTGTTAGTAGCTTGTGTCTTTGTTAGTCACTGGATGGCATCAATTTATTTAAACAGAGGTGCAGATAAACCTGCACAGTTGGTGGCGCCACTAGAAGATGACGTCATTAATTTTTTTTTAAATAGATGAGGATAATCGTGCACAGTAGATTACGTCATAAAATAATGAGGTTATCCATCAAACCAGGAAGAGGGTAAGAGATTATTCATGATATTTTATCTGGACAATCTGTGACTCTAAGTAAGAAAGCCAGACGTAAGCGTAAAGCAAGATTCTTCTGTAAAAAGAATTGAATCCTCTAAGTTATCAATACCGTCAAAGGGTAAACAAATGAAGACAGAATTGATTTAAACACGATATATATTTCCTCCATTAACAGCAACAGGCAAGCTAGCTTAGACGGTAGTCACTGACGTCTGAGATTCGAATCTCGCTGAATCGAGCCAAACCGATTAGTTTTGATAAAACGAAACACCCGTCTCTGTATGACTATACTCCACTCTATAATAAAGACGCGGGTGTATTCATGTGTGTATAAATAAATATATGTACCGACATCCCATCACGCCAAAATTAGTGAGTAAAACATGTTCCTATTTCTGGCTCCTGCACGAAACCATTTTAAGCGGTAAGGGAAGCGAGAAAGAAAATAGAATGTAAGACAGCCACCTTAGACTTACCCCGCCGCCTGAAATGTATTCGAGAAATAAATCCTCCACTCTATAATAGAAACTCAATAGTTGATGTGTTTTTTACTTTAGGTCATCAGAAACGATAATATTAATTTATAAATGAAAAATTAAATTACTGATGTCATTCTATGATTTTTTATGAATCTTTTAGTAATCATACATAGATAAATAGCGAGTGTGAACACTGACGAAGCATATTGTTTCCGCCATTTTTGACGGAGGGCATACACTAGTAAGATATATATAACACACAAAAAGGCTGTAGCACAAATATCGATTGGTACCACAAAAATTGCAACGGAAAGTCTGAAAGCATTGATAGACCGAGGAGGGATGGCACTAATCAGAAGTCTACTGGAATGGCATGGAGAGTACCGATATTCCGAAGAGGATTACTGTCACTCAACTTCCAGAGGAAATCACTTGCTGTTAGCAGCTTTGAATCACTGATCAACGTCTGGTTAGTGAACACCAAGTGAATTACAATAATAATTGAATGGAATGGGGAACAATGGAAATTTAGGGAGATGTGCTGTCATCCATACTCCAGGGAAAACCACTGTTTATTACCAGCGACTAGCACTAACTGGAATGAGGACTTCTTGTGTGTAAGATATATCTAGCTTACGTCGAAACTTTAAAGGTTTTGACCTAATGGACTTTTCAGAAGTCAAATACTCTAACTGGGATCAAAGTGCAGTATCTGTTCTCTGCTCGGTCGCTTAGGGGGAAATCCTAGATTGAGCCAAGTAAGAAATGATTCTCAGTCCAGAGGATCCCTTTTTGGCGAGATGGATTTTTCACCCACATAAAAAACGACATTGTATCTAACTCTGAATTGCCGATCTTTTATAAAGTACTGCTTTGAATAAGTTGAATTAACTTATTTATTTGCGTACCAGTCGAGGATTCGTCCTTAACAATCAGTCCTAAGGTGACTTTGTTGCTGTCGGGCTGAAGTATGGTCTTGTTCAGTATCAGAAGGTTCACTCTCCCAGACTTTCCATTCTTTTTGAGAAGGGATTAGTTTATCGCTAATCTCCTGAGGCACCCTACCAAGGAATGCCGACGGGCTGCACAAACATCTTTTGTAGGCCAAAATGCGCTAATGGTAGTGCACTGGCTTTTCAACTTAAACCCTGACCTTGTGTCTAACCTCCTGGAGAGGTAAATAAAATAAAGGACTGCATTGATTGCAATAGACTATTGTTAAAGGAAGCACCGTCTGGACTACAGAACCTCGACACCATTCAATTGTTCAATCTTGTTATTTTCTAGTGAAGAGTCGTCGTTTTGAGTCCTTGATCTAAAAGCGAAAAATTGGAACTTTGACCAAATTCGAAAGCTTGCAGATCGTTGGTAGATGTGTAGCAGACAAAAACATTGACATTTATTTTCTCTTGTTGAGAGCAGCCCCTATCAGGCAGTTTAGTCACATGATAGTCTATCAGCCTTCATGGCAGATTAATTTCAACCAAGGACTACTTCCAAACCCCGTGAAATTTTAACAGCGGCCCCAGAGATCTTACCGGTATCTAAAAAGAATAGCGTTCTCACTCCTGCTTCTGTCACCGACGCTGAGCAAAGCTATCTTCACTGGAAGATATATTGCTCCACGAAGACTGATTTAGAAAAAAAAACTTTGGCAGTCATCGACATTACCATTTATTATCTGTCACGGAGAGCAGCCCCTATGAGGTGGTTGGGTCACATGATAGCCAATCACTCTCCAGAGTTTATTAATTTCAACCGATTTATGAAGAACTATTTCGAAACCACGTGGAATTTGATAGGAGCCCAAAGAGTTTTCTGGAACCAAAGAGGGACGTTTTCTCTCTCTCTCTCCCAATGCTTTTGTCTACTGGACACCCGATCACCGGGTATATTCACTTGAATATAAACTGCCCAGAGTCTTTCAGCAGGCAAACGAACTTTATTACTTAATTCCTTTCTTCATTCGAACACTGCCCTATTTTTCGCTAACCTACACCAA
>OY744516.1:63129816-63144816 GCA_963556195.1 Sepiola atlantica | reverse complement strand
ACAATGATTTACTGATAGATTATAATCTTTTTCAATTTACTCAAGTTGGCAATTTTACTCAATCTCTCAGATTTTAAGACCCAAGATAACTAGGGCAAAACTCTTAACACGTGTGGTCAGTGGAAATGAGATGCTGATTTGAAAGACGCTGGAGGTGAAAAGGATTCGATGTGAGTTTGTTTTGATTTTCGGACATGTATTTTTATCACATCGCAATGTATAATTTTTTTCGAATTGAGAAATTATTTGGTCTTTCTGATGAGTTCAGAGAGGAAAGACCAGATATTGACATACAAGTGCTGGTTGGTTCACTGCTAAACGAAACGGAACCGTAAAATTGTACCAAAAGTGATTCTTTTGAAAAAATGTTTCGTAAGATAAATAAAATCTTGGCTATTGGAATGTAACAAAATCTTATTCATTTATACATGCTCTCTTATTACAAGTTGACAATCATCGAGCTTTCAATTGGAAGAGGTTGGTATGCATAAAGAATAGAAGGTATATGCTAAAACATATATTTTCGTACTCCTATATATATATAAATATATATATATATATTGTCTAATGTAATTGTCGACTCTGTCTGAAATAATGAATCTTCCATTGAACTAACCCTCCGTAGTGTTCAGACAGCGAAAACGACATACGTTATTGACATCTGTGTATAATAATTTATACACACCGCAGACAAACGCTGTGTAACAACATAAAATCAATGAAAACCTTTGCTCCTAAGATTAGAATTAATATTAGCAAAATTCTTTTTAGCAATAAGTTAAATTTCTGTGGTACTTTTTTCTATAAACCAGGTCCATATTGGGGGGGCATGAGTTGCTTATCCCTGGGTTAACTGAATGATTTCTTTTGATATAATAGTTTTAGAAATTGAATACTATATTACGAAATCAAATGCTGTACAAACCTTTGGTAGACCGGAAATAATTTTAAGGATTCTTTTTTTTATTGCGCGTGTGTAAAAGACACAATTGGAAATTTTCCATATAACTTTAAATTAAGTAACAATTAAATTAAAAATTGTATTAGAAGTTAAGAGTAGAACGAGAATTACGTGTACATGAAGTTGCATCATGGGCGGAAGTCTGAAATGACACGTAACGAAGAAAAGGAAGAAAGTCCCTATTTACTTGCCTCCCCACGGGGGCGGAGTTAGACACAAAGTCTCTTCTTGATATGGGAAAAATCCTGGATTTGGACAAAAATAAAGAAATTGCCTAAGTCTAGAAGGATTTCTCTTTCACTAACTGAGAACAGAACAGGCAAAGTGTAGTATTTAAGCAGATATACACTCTGCCCTTTGCTAAAATGAAGGGAGGGACGTCTTTCTCTTTGGCAAACTAATTGTGTTCAGTCGTACTTCTTGACGCTCCGTCATTGTTATCTCCTCCTGGACGATGAGAAACTTACGTATAACCCTACAGTGATATGAGAAAATGAAAGAATAAAACAGCATGGAACATAGGCCATAGAGCGACGAGGTTGTTTGAGTTTTTTTCTTCTTTTATTTTGTACATAATGGCAGCTAACAGGTGAGAGAGGAAGTCGGAAATTTCAGCTGCTACATCAGCACTGCGACTAAAGAAAGACGATCATGGGAACTACAGACAAACCGTGGAGATCGAAGACCACCACATACTATGATACATTTATAGCATCGTTTGTTTCCTCGAAAACTTGAAATGATCACTCTAACTACAACCCTACATTATAGAGTATAAATGTGTTTAATTGTGAGAAGAGTTTGAAACTCAGCGACCATCTAACATGTGAAAGGGGCTATATCCCTACATCCTCCACCTTAGAATCGCCAGTATATTACATTGGCGTCTTTGTATACGGATCGTTAGCATTTAATCTGAAATACGTCCCAAGTTGGAGTACTGCTTGCTACATCTGGGGAAGTATTAATTTCCCTCCCACGGCGGGAAGATATGACTGAACGTTGGGGAAGTGGGATTTGAAGCTAACGCTCTAGAGAAAGAGAACTCTGCCAACCCCCAAAAATGCCTGGGCAGCACTGTTGTCATTCCCCGGTAGGGGTGCCTGGAGCGATTAGCAATAAACAAATCCCTTCTAAAAGGGCGATAAAGTAAACCCTGGAAGGATGAACCTCCAAGAACCGCACAAGACCATACCTCAGCGAATCAGGGCATAATCAGCATAATCTGTCAGTCTTATTTTTGGTATGAAATAACTGCCCCAAATGGCGACTGTCTGGAAAGCCGCCGCTCAGATTACTTTTTTTGACCCTGTAAAAAATCGAAAACTAGTGGGAGATAAAGTCTTCTTGGGTTTTGGGTTTTGGGTTTTTTTTTATAGAAATCGCTCCAAACAAGGCATGAAGCCACGATGTAAGAAGCTAACAAGAACGAAATATGATTATCGCAAAGACAGGAATGCTTATTGGCCTTAGTCTTGAAAAGAACAAGGCTATAGACAGGAGGAAAATGATTAGCAGAAAGAGAGTTCCACAAGCCTGCAGTTTTGGGAAATAAGCTACTGGAATAGGAAGTGTATTATAATAAGGTATCAAAACAGCGAATTGGTTGAGACCACTAGACCAACGAGTCAAACGAGCTGGAACAAAAGAAGCAGGGAATAGATCACACAATTCTGAAGAACACATGATACAATAGTATTTATAGAAAAGCCTGGGACTAACAACATCACGCTGTGAGAGAGAGAGGGAGGGTGCAGAAAAGAAGAAAGTGTTTCTGCACCTTATCAAGAACCCTCAAACGTTACAGAAATTCACCAGGTGAAATATGACAGTAGATTTTTAAAGATAGAGAATAACCTCAGGTTTGAGAAAATGTTTGGAGCGATAGCGAGAACCGACTTTACGAGAAGCAGAAATAGCAATTGATCTAATGTATTAACTCCAAAAAGATTTGATGAGAAAGAACGACCAAGAAGTTTCAGAGTCGATTTCTGCTTAAAGGCAGAGGCATCTATGAGAATTTCAGGAAGAAAAGGGCACGACTACGATTGAAGGACACGAGCTGAGTTGTAACTGAATTAAACGAAACAAGCCATTTCGTACCCTAATCCACAACTGAACCCAGGTCAACTTCTAGATCAGCCGCATATTTCAACTGATCCGAGGGAGATGGGCGATAAGCAACACCAGAATAGAGAGTGGTATCATCAGCATAGATGTTAATTTTCTGAATAATATTTTCTATGCGATCATTTATATAGAGAAGAAACAGGGTTAGGGATAGAATAGAGCCCTGAGGTACACCAGCATTGATAGAAATGAGAATGAAGAGACACCGTCCAAAGTTACTAGCAAGCTTCAGTCATAAAGAAAAGACAATAATCTCAAGAACCTCACCACCAATAACATAACACTGAAGTTTTTGTAGAAGACCAGAATACCACACTCTGTCCAACGTCTTCGAAATGTCAAGCGCAATGTCTCTACCTTCTCCTGAATTGTCCATAAACCGACAGATCCGTACAGTTCCAACAGTTGTTCCTTGTAGCCTCTTTCTCAACGAAGAGACGATGTTAGATTCTTTCTACTCTATCGTAATTTACATGGAAGGTCCTCAACTGAGCTCCAATGTCTAGTATTGCATTCTCGCTTACCTCATTGAGCTGAGTGAACCCGGGTTTCGTCTTGCTGGCTGATGTATCTTGTGTTCGTCGTTGCGGTTAATGCTCGCACTGTTAAATGCGGCGTTTACAGAAAATACAGGCGGATGCTGTTGTTGAGTTATTTTAACCGTTTTATTGATCAATAAACGTGACACATTTTGTGTGGTTGTTCTGCACGGGAGAGGGAGAGAAAATCGGAGTTTCTGTGAGATATATACTTAGTCATCTGTACGGGCCGTCAGTCAGGAAATGAGATATCGACAAAGCCTCCCACCATCGTGCCGTCACTTATGACTTCCGTTTTGGATCCTAGCCCTTTTACTCTTTGAACCCACCACTATCTAACACTGGTTCCTTCTTATAAGACATTCAGCAAGAACTCGTTTTCAACCACAACGTGATTCTAGTGCTAGGCGGGATTTCTATGAACAGAACTTCTTTACGAGCCCGCCGGGGGAACACATTAACATGAGACTGCTTCCGTACAGATTACAACATGTTCGTCTTCAAATCCAAAGTCAACAAATACTTGTCATAGACCGTCTCCATGTGTAATCAAACTTAGTTCATTCCATGAAATATTTTCAATCCTCTCATAATATTAGTCATTATTCAATTAACAATCATTCCGTCTCATTATCCCTTATCCTGAGTGATTTTTAGCCTGGATAAGAGGCGGTTCATTAGTAAAAACAAATATCAAATGTTAACAAGCTGATTTTTCCAGAGTAGCATTTTGTGATGCTGGTAACAATTTATTCTATCTCGTAGTGTCATCGGCTCCGTACAGTCTTGAGAGGCAATGGATACCCCGTGTAATTGTAAACCAAGTGTTGCGAAATCACCAACCATACCTTTCTGATTTCAATGGCAAGGAGAAGTCCAGGATGACTGGAAACAATGCCAAGATAAGCAGAGAGCACACACAGCACCTGGTATTTCCAAATGGTCAACCATTTAGTACTGACCAGGCTCAACGTCGCTTAACTTCGGTGATCTAACGGGAACCGGTGTGTAAACATGATTTTGCTGTATATATACAAGTGTACACCGTCAAAAATTACGGAAAAAATTGCTTCGGCAGTGTTTGAACTAATATTCATATATAATTATAGAATTACGTTAGTAATTTAATTTGTCGTATATAAATTATCATTATTATTATTATTATTATTATTATTATTATTATTTCTGCTGACGTAAAGAAAAAAAACACCACCCGTTAACTTTATATTAAGAGTAGAGTATCTCTTCCTGAATTCTTTTCATACGGCAGGGGTTGTCTGACTTGCTATTCGCTCTTTTACTTTCTCTCACCACTTGAAATTATTTCGTTCGGGGCTAGAAAAAAGAACATTTATTACTAGTCTCATCTCAACACTTGAAATCGTTACGTTCGGAAGCTATTGAAAAGGTTACGTTGTTTACTCGCTAACTTTGTGGGACTGTACTGATTTATATGTGTTATATACAAATAAATGCACATTGATCTTTGGGGTAGTTTGAATTACCTACTAGTCACCATTCACGAGTGTCTTCGGTCTCTCTTTACAAGGTTTGTCAGGACAACCTGATATGAGGATACTTCACTCTACAAGTAAACCCTGACAAAATATTCAAAAATAACATAGTATTCGAAGCCCAAATAAGATCCCCTCGACACGGCTATACACTGGAATGGTGCACCTTCTCTGAGTAATGTTTACTCAAGTAACAGTATTGTGCTGGATACTCTACCAGACTGAATTAATTCTTATCCTGGAGTCCGGTACAACCAAGAGACTACAATAAGGATATACTATAACATAATTAACTGGGTGGGGGGAGTGGAAAATTAATGTTCTTAACTTCTTTACTAACTCAATGTTGTGTGGGTAAAGGAGAACTTTAATCGAATATTCGGATATCTATGTATCTCATATAGAGATAAAGTCTTAGCCCTAGGAAGGGATCCTTTGATTTATGAGAACTTCTGACAGAAGTAAAATGAAAAAAAAGATATATATTTATTCATGATATATGATTTATATTTATTTAAATACAAATAAATACACATTGGTCTTTATTATAGTATGGATGATTTTTCTTTTTTTCCCTATTCTATTTCTATCGATATCTATCTATTCTCCACATCTTTAAAGTTATCGTGTCAGATTTACAAAGTCAGACCCAAGTAACATTTAAGCTGATAAACCAAACTTTCTGTCTGACTAGCTATTTTACATTTGTTATTATTGCCCCATGTTATTGGCAATATAATAATGTTCTTCGCTACGATTTTTTTCAAAAATAACTTAGTTCGGCTTAGACAATCTATAATATGAAACATTTTTAACTGATCACGGAAAAATCAAATTGAACAAGGGAAATAACTCATGTTTTAATTGAACAATATAAAAACTTTTGTCTCCCTTAAAACAAAAATATTATTATCTTTTCCTTATAAGTTTTAAAGATGTGCAAATAAATAAGAATTAACAACTAAAATGACGTCACTGCATCCCGGGCAACGTCGGAAGGTGCAGCAAGTAGTCTATACTATATATCCGTATGTCTCTCTGGAGATACGATTGAAAACAAAATTCTATACTAAGATCAAATAAATTTTCTTGAATACCATTTTACGAATAGTCTAATAGTAGTACACATTTTGTATTAAGGGTTTTCACAATAATATTGTGGGGTCTGCGTTCGCGCCAGACATCAATATACAGCAAAGACGACCTTTTACTTTATTTTATTCATAACTTTTGAATGGACTACACTCCTAAATCTCGAGAGATGCCTCTTTTAGGTTCTAGAGACAATGGCTATCTACTGCAAGGGTACTTGCGCGGAGAGTCTGTAGTTGAGGAGAGATTGCACAATCGATAACCGCACCTCTTCTGAATCTGCAATGCTTTACCAAGACGACCGGGAAAATGTCGCGAAAATCAGAGAAAGATGTTATTTACAAGTTTTCATTCTCCTATATTAGTTGCAAAAACATGGCTTCGGAGTCTAGTTTACCTTACTATTTAATTCATAGTTGAAGGGAAAATGTATTGGTTCACACTTTTCTAAAGGGTATTAGTGACAGTGATGCAGTAGCTTTGATAGAATTTGAACCCGGACGCCGAACATACAGTCCCCGCCCATAACCACTACACCGTGCCACTTCACGACTTCCTGTATTAAAGAGTATAATCGAAATATGTGTGGGACAAGCAGATAAAATAATGCTTTGGTAACAGGCCTCCCAATGATATCCCCGGTAAAATCGACACTAACCCAATCCCGATTAAACCGGCGTGACCCCTTTTCTTTCGACCATATCTGCCCGCGCTGTGAAGCAAATAAAATACGCCGTACATAATTTATTGATATTCCTGCCTCGGACCAGTGCTTGCAAGTGTCTTGCGTACGTGTGTGCGTTCTTTTTCAGCCTCGTTTATTTCTAGGAATCACGTGAATAGCGTGTCGCAGTAAATCACCGGTTTGACTTGTAATGTTCGAATATATATATATAGTCTTGGAAGTTTCTCAACCATTAAAACTATATTTTTTAAAAAATAAATAAATAAATAAAAATTAAAAAACCGTAAGTCCCAAGTCGTTCAGTGGAAAATCACTCATGTAAGTCAATTTAACTTTTTCAGTTATTATATTAGTTTGCTTCTAACATTATTTAAGGGATCATCAGTTGTTTACCATGAAAAACTGTTTCAGGAATTTAAAAACAAGACAGTATTTAATTTCATGGCTTCCCAGCAGAGTTGATCAGACCCCACTTCCCTTAAAAGACAAAAACATAAACGTTCCGTATACTAAACCAAAGTTTTGTTCCGTATAAATGTTTTGCTAACTTATATTAGTTATTAAAAAAAAGAAGAAAGTCCTCCTTACCTGTATGTATATATATATATATATATATATATATATATACATATATATATATATATATATATATATATATACATATATATATATACATATATATATACATATATATATATATATATATAAATGAAAGCACAAATGAAACTATAAAGATACATATTATATCTTTATATTATATTCTATCGAGAAAAGTCAATGCTCTTTCTCATATATCATTCATTTTCTTTATATATATATATATATATATATATATATATATATATATAGGGCAGTGCGTTAAAATCTTGACTTACTTTGTATAAAATTAGAACTATATTAAATGTCTTGTGTATTTTTCTTTGTTTCAGATTTGTATGACAACAAGCTGTTAAACTAAGGGCAAATTAAGCCAAATGTCCAGTGAACTCGAGTGCTGTATGGCAATTATTGTGGTCTTATGTTGTGACCGCGCGCCCAATGAGATGGTTAAGTTTTTTTAATTTCCTAAAATCGACCGTGTACGACATTGTGAAGACCTTCAAAGAGTCCGGTAAGGTTGGAGGTGAGTCCCTGACTCCTCAGAGAAAAACACACAATAAATCTGAGGGTTGCAAGAGGAATAAGGACTTCCTGAAATAGTTTCAGGTCCTTATCGATGCAGACCCTAGCTCGTCTATGGACACATTGGCGACAAGGCTGGATGTGCACAAGACAACGGTCATTCGTGCTATCTATGAGGATCTCCGATACAACAGCTATGTTCTTAAGTTGAGGCAAATTCATTCATAGCCCATGAAGATTAAGAGAATTGAGAGATGTGAGCTGCTCATCATTTCCTTGAAGCACAGAGCTGCTGGACGGATCCGCTTCGAGAAGATCTTCAGCGTCGATACAAAAGTCAATCGTAGGAATGATAAATGGATTTGTAAGGACGCATATGATGTTCATGTGATTTGCAAAACAACGTTTCCTGTCAGACTCAATGTTCTTGGAGTGATCTCCAGTTAAGGGGGTGTCATGCCTCCTCAGTTTTTTAGCAACGGTCGGCCTGTGACGTAGGAAGTCTACCTAGATGTTATGAAGAATATTGTGAAGCACTGGGTTGTTTATGTAGCTGCAGGGCAGCCATCGAACTTTCCAAAAGGGAGGGGATCCTGCTCATACATCTAATTTGGTCTAAGATTGTTGTGACGAGAATCTAGACATGTTCTGATCAAAAGAGTTCTGCCCCCTTCACAGACCAGACTTGAATCGTTGTAGATATTACTTGAGAGACAGTCTAACAAACATGCACACAATGCTGTCGACTTCCTGAGGACTGCCATCATCAAGGCCGTGACCAACTTTCTCATGGAGTAGGTGACCAACGCCTATAGAAGGTTTCGGTCTCGTGTGGAAGTTGTCGTTGAAGGTGGCGGGGGTTTAATTGAATATTGTAGAAGGCGAGAGATCAGACAACAACGTTCTGAAGCAATTTTCCATGTAAATACTTTTAATTCTAAACAAATACAATTTTTCTGTCATGATATGCTTTTCCGGATTTTGGGTTCTCAACCCTGTATATAGGGAAACTGAAATGTTTAGTTGTATCTTAAGGAGACACAAATATCTCACCTCAATCATATAAATATTTTTTACATGAAGTATTCCAAATCTCTGAGATACTAGTGAATACTGCAGGTATCATTTAGCTCAATGAGTAAAACTTTAAATCCCACATAGCTCATATATTATAACTCCGTAGAATACATATTTAT
Organism: Sepiola atlantica; assembly: GCA_963556195.1. NCBI lineage: Eukaryota > Metazoa > Mollusca > Cephalopoda > Sepiida > Sepiolidae > Sepiola > Sepiola atlantica. The sequence continues at coordinate 63,135,577 of OY744516.1, read as the reverse complement.
GACGTAATCAATATTATCTAATTATGCTCCAAAACGTTAACATCAATAGATATTTATGTGTACATATGTTTCAGAGATTTTTTAATAATCACCTCTTAATAATTTCGTGACAGGTCCAGGTAACAAAAGGGACCTGTAACAGAATGGTGAGGTGATTTATTTTGTGCTAAAGAAGAAATTATAAAACATATATATATATATATATATATATATATATATATATATATATATATATATATAAAAAGTTGTAATTCATAGGTTCTCTCCCTTATCAAAGCTTGATGGGCAATGAATCGTACTGATAAAAATGCGGTATATATTCTACTTATTTCTACAACTGAATCGTCAGGCGTATGGATAAAAACATCGGATTATGCGACCTGATGTCTTAGGTTGGAACCGTTCGTCCGCCGTCTCAGCTGTATACGTAGTATCACTCATGAGTCTTAGATAGACGAAACAAGCGCTTGTCTATTGCTATAAATATTTAATTATTACATATATATATATATATATATATATATATATATATATATATATATTAGTATTTCATGTATCCACATAACATTTTATAAGGAGATATAATTTGTTATGTATCAATTTTCAGTATTTACTTCAACAGTGCTCGATACGTAAGTAGAGCTAGGTAGTAAGCTATGAAAATATGCTTATGGCAATTAAGTTACACAGAGGCTCCCGCGTTTCATCCCCTTGGGGGGGGGAATCTTAAGGCTAAAATGCATGGAGTTATTTTTGCCGGGTGTTTTTATATACACGGCTAGCTAGTTAACCAATCAGATTCTTTGTTGTTCTCTCAGCCAATCGTTGGGCTTCCAACGAACAAAGGTCTTGTTATTGTTACTTTTTATATCCTGTTCTATTGTTCTGTTTTCTATAGATTGGCCTATATCCTGTATCCTTTATATATATATATATATATATATATATATATATATATATATATATATATATATATATATATATATATATATATATATTTCGGAACAGAACAGTTTGCACCACTTTTATCTCTAGTTACGAAGATTAAAATCAATATATAATTCTCCTAAACCTTATCTAGAATCCTTATTATAATTTTGACCAAACTATATTACATGATTTTAATTCTATAAACTTTTTTATATTCAAGACTTAAGAGGTCTTAAGAAGAAATTGAAATTGAGGAAATCTTGTTTAACTGTAATCTAATGACTAAGGTCAGAGTTAATACTTTGAAGAATTAGAATTTTTATGTGGAAGGTTGTGCCCATATTATACCGTCTAAAACACTTTAAAATCTTTTTAAAAGACTGATATTTGGGGAGCATTTATTAATTTTCAGGAAGGGCTTCCACCCCCTCTTTGTACCCTTTGCATAAACTAAATTAAATTAAATATGACCCATATTACTAACCCCTTACGCCGAGCAGCTATGTTCCAAAATTCATAATGATTGGATAATTGGTTTAGGAATAAATGCTGTATATACGAATATAAAAACATACACACATACCTAACTTTATATATATATATATATATATATATATATATATATTTGCCTATATATATATATCTACTTGCCTATCTGGTACCAAAGGTACTTAAGCTTTTTTTCTTTTTCAATGCAACATTTATTCCTATATAATTTTATTGCTAGCTACCATATCGCAGAATGGTTCTTGGGTGTAGTGTTTAGATAGTATTAATATTATTATTGTTATAATTAATGTTATTTGATATGCAAATTACCATATCACACGGTAGTCTTAAGGGTAATATATTATTATTATTATTATTATTATTATTATTATTATTATTATTATTATTATTATTATTATTATTATTTATTTATTTATTTATGTATGTATATATTAGTTAAATTTAAGCTGAATTATTTCTACACTTGATTATTGGGGAAATGGTCGTTTGATCAGTACCATTGGAGAGCCATGGATATTATAACTGTCCTGTTTCTAAATTTCCGAAACAGTTACATGGTAAACAGTTGATGATCCCCGTTTTAATATTTCACGCTTAAGTTAACGTCTCGTTTTTGTTTCACTGTTAGATACTTGAATCCCCTTTTTTATTTATGAATTTTCCAACGTATGCTAAGTCTGCGATATCTTGGATTTAGTTAGTTTCTCTGGAAATTTAAACTGCATTTTCCATTTTTTTTCTTTTGTTTAAAATGACTCAAAGCTTCTTTAGACATATATATATATATATATATATATATATATATATATATATATATATATATATATATATATATATATATATATATAATACTAATTTCACAGTTTCTTTTCAAGGGAAGCAACTCTACCTGACTCTCACCTCCTTACTTAGTTACGAGTTAATTCCTTTACATTTGGCTTACATAAATTATAGATACACGCACATTTTCTGACAATAATTTCATAAATAAATTAGAATTACATTTGAAAAGAAACACAAAACAACAATAGAATCATTACTGGTAAAATATCATAAAAATAATAAAATAATTTTAAACATATATGCCAGCTCACACTTCGGCAATGACTTATCTATTTTCTGTGAAAATAATTAACTATTTTTTGAAAATCTCATGCAACAGTTATGCATTAACTTCCGGCTTCGTGGTAAAAACACACTTGAACCGAGTGGCTACACATATTTGCTGTCTTCTCTTTCTGAAGATGAGGTCTACCTCGAAAATTCAAAGAGCATAACACCACAGATTACAATCATTGTTCAACACATTACGTTGGTAAATAAATAGGCAATCGAACATTTTTAAGATCTTTCAATATTGTCACTTATTATGTTTACCTTGTCTCGTATCCAACGGTGTTTTTCTACCAAACTTACTTGTCAGAACCTTCAAACACAACATATATATATATATATATATATATATATATATATATATATATATATATATATATATATCTTTAGGCGGATGAATGAGTATGCAAAATAAAAGATTGGTGAATTTATTAAGAAGACGTTTTTAAAAAACAAAGTTCCATCTACCAACACTTGATAACACATAGCATCCTCAAAAATGAATTCAGGAATATTTTAACCAGGAACACGGCCATTCTTGGGATCTCATATTGCAGTATTCGTCTCCCCATAATGGAAGCGTTGTTTATTCAAGTAAATAAACCTAGTATCAACCATGCTCGTTATGAGGGGGGGGGGGGCGAAGGTATGTTGAAGTGTTGTTGAAGTGGTATTGAAATGTTTTTTAAAAACGCCTTCTTAATCAATTCACCAATCTTTTATTTTGCATACTCATTCATCCGCCTGAAGATGACCGACGTCGGTCGAAAACGTTCGCGAAAATATGGCGATTTTTTTATACAACATGGACGACAATACCAAATCGGTCGTGCCACAAATCGAAAAAACGAATCAAAAAATAAATAAACAGAAGCTGTCACTACTGTTTAACCAAACATGCATATATATATATATATATATATATATATATATATATATAGTATAAGACTCACCAAAGCCAAATGCCACTCGAGGACAAGAGTTAGTTAAATGATGCAACAGTATGATGAAATGATTTAAGACGATGTTTGATTAATTCACAACTCGACAGATATTTTTAAACTAGGATGTTCTAGACTGTAGTCGGGAAGATCCTGGAAAGAAACTATGTTCATGGAAGTTAAATTTGATTTCAGGTACACAGAGGAAGATATAAAAATTCTCTGTGCTGAGAATGTTTCCCGGGGTGGTTGACCAGATATTGGATCTCAATCAAACATCTACCATGGACAACCGATCGAATAGAGAAAGACTATGAACGTCTCTTCTTTGAGAAAGGCGTGGTAGAGAAGAGACAATATCATTTTCCACTAGATTGTGCAAATCGATTTTATACTCTGTCGAGGCAGGAAAGGGTGCTCTGCTATGCCCTTCTCCAGATGAGGCAGCACTACTTCACGTTGTATCTGACTCTTTTACAGGTAGATGATTCCATCATGGGTGAGGTACTTTCTGAAGCGGTAGAATGATCCAACCATTCTTCCAGCGATTTTAGCAGCAGATTTGATGTAAGTCTTTCATTTCGGATCTGGTGTGAAAGTCAGTACCAGGAGTTTGCCAAAGCAAGGGGCTTCCTCTATAAGAGGGTCATTCATTTCAACTGAGGCAAAACGAGGATTCGATCGTTCATGGTAAAAAGAGAGAAGCTTGGTTTTAAAGGGGGTTAAAAGTAACAAACTATTTTCCCCCATTGCATCACTTGCTCTAGATCGGAGAAGAGAGAAGCAGCAAAGAGTTGACCATCAATGCTCTTCAAAGTGCTGCATTAGACAGTTGTGTCGTCAGCATAGATGCCAATAAATTTGGAAGATCATTGATGAAGATCAGGAAGAGGGTAGAGCCCAGAATGGAAACTTTTAGGCATGCCAGCATTGATTTTATGTGATTATATTTTATAATATATGTTTATATATGTGCTTATATATTATTATATGTGTGTGAGAGAGAGATTCTGTGTTTTACATGTACGGAGGCGAAGACGGAACTCTTTTTATCTTCATTTGTCGTCCGTTTTGTTTTCTCTTTTCCTCGCTCCATCCAACAGATTTATTTGAGACCTTTTCCCATCCGATTGATCTCCTTTCTGCGACCATCATTCAATCCCAATCAACACTCGAACAGCTTTACGGCTTTCCCTTTGACCAACCCGCTATCCTTCACTCACCCCTCTCTCTTCCCCTCTACCCTCTCTCTCTCTCTCTCTCTCTCTCTCTTTCTCTCTTTCTTTCTCTCTCTCTCAAACTATCTCTCTCTTTTCATTCTGTCTGTTTGACTCGGTGTAGCGATCGATCACTTTCATCGGGTTAGTTATCTATATATCTATGTAGCTATTTATCTAGCTATTTATATAGCCATTTATCTAGCTATTTTTCGATTCTTTCTTACCTTTCTTTTTACTAGCTTTATATCTCTTTATCGATTTCTGCCTTCTATTTATATATATATATATATATATATATATATATATATATATATATATATATATATATATACTTTTGTGTGGAAAAGATAAACAAAAACAATTTTAATACAGGAAAAAATCACCAAGAAATGAGAGATTTTTACCAGTTTCGTTCGGATCAACGAACGTCTTCAGAAAAAGTGAAGATTTTAAATTTATTCGATAACGGTAAAAACGTAGGAAAACGAAAGAACGCACAAAGAGACGTCATTGGAACGCGTTTAACAATTTGAAAAAAAGTAAATTATTATTCTTTCTTTTTTTTTCAAATACATTTTTACGCATAAATATCTCATCATAATAATACACAAATATATACCTAGACAAAATATACAGACATATCAACATCAACATATTCTGATCTCCATATAAAATACACACATGCGCACAAATCTTTTGATACACAAGTACACACATAGACATATATATATATATATATATATATATATACATATATAAAATAAAATAAACACAAATATATCCGCATATATCCATACACAGATATACACATATATACACATACATATCCACACACACACATATATATACATACATATATATATATATATATATATATATATATATATATATATATATATATATATACGTATATGTATATGTATATATATATATACATATACACACATGCACATACATACATACAAAGACACATGTAAACATATAGATTAAAAAATACACATCCACTCACACATATACATACATACACACACTGCCAATGGATGCATC
>OY744516.1:63002316-63127316 GCA_963556195.1 Sepiola atlantica | reverse complement strand
CCTTCGTAAAAATGACTCATAAATTATTATGTTTCGCAACTATTACCACTCGCTATTTATCTATTTACTGAAATATTCATATGAAATCATAGAATATATAAATCATCATTTTTATCATTTCTGATGACGCAAAAAAGGAGAAAACACCAACCGTTTACTTTTTATCATACGGTGGAGGATTTTTTCCCGAATTTATTTCAGGCGGCGGGGTAAGTCTGATAGACTCGTCTGACTTGCTACTTTCTGTCACACTTTCCCTCACCACTTGAAATGGTTATGTCCGAGGCCTAGAAAAATCCATGTGTTTTATTCACTAACTTTTGCGTGACGGGATGGAAGTAAATATATTTATTTATATACAAATAAATATACATTGGTCTTCATGTAATAATATTTAGACGCACGTTTCTTAATATAGGGTTAGTATTGAAAATTTCTACGTAAGGTTAAAAATGATGCAGAGTAGAATTTCCCAAGTAGAAGTCGTAAGGACTATGTATCCCTGTGGTGACATCACAGAGGCCGAAAGACGCTAAGCTTACATGGCGAATGGGTAGAGAGGATCTTCTCTTTTGGCGTGATCAGCAGAAAGAACGAAGTTAGATAGCTGCTGACTCACCCCATATGGTGTAGTTGGGTGTTTTATGCGTATACATGTGTAAGATAATGAAGAGTGACAAAAATGAATCGTGGACGAGTCCATTGTGAGTGGGACGTCGAGAAAGAAAAAATGGCGACTTGATAACTGTTAAAAAGGCGAAGGTTCCGCAGTGCAAAAGGGACTTGAACAACGACGGTTTCAAAAAACACGAAAAGCCAAAACGCTTGGTGATCGGAGTATCGATGTACCGGAAGAATGCGAGTTTACCGATATTTATGGCACCGATGAAGCTTTATTGGCTATGGTACCCAAACCCGTCTTGCTGTTGGACTTTTGTGTCCGGTAACTAAAAATGCGGCTGATAGGTAAGTTGGTACGATGAAGGAACCCCCTGACTTGTACTTCACCAAAGTGATTGTAGAACAATTGCTTCAGTTCACGCTCGGATAGACAATGCAGAGCAAATTGCTTTCCAATCGGATGTATATACGAACGGGTTTCTAGCGGAAACCAAGTCTGTGACCTCAGCAAGAAAAAGACTTTCATGAGACAAAAGTATGTCAAAAGATTGTTTAGTATGTGTGCGTAGCCGGCGTAAACCATCCGGTAATGGCAAATAAAGAAAACCAAAGTTTTTCATATACGTTCTGTTCTTTGTCATTCTTGTTGGATCTTACCGGGTACCCTGAAAGAACGGGTAATGCAACACATGTACGCTATGAAGAAAGAATAAAAACCTGAAGAGATTTTTAAACCCAATTTCATTCGTCGATGTTTCTTTATTGATAGCGTTATAGAGAAGAAAACAACGACAGAGAAAAGAGAATGTGGGAACTTAAGCTACCACCTCACCACTGCGACTACAGAAATTCCACCAGCTTATTCTGCCGACAAAGTAGGCGCCACGTCGGTTTTAAGAACACCTGAGCTACGTTTTATATATATATATATATATATATATATATATATATATATATATATATATATATATATATATATACCAAACAAACAATGCCGCGTCCCCGAGCAAACACCCACCTTGCGTGATGATTTTACTTGCGGTTTACTTCAACGAAGAAAAATAGTTGGGTCAGACGGTATAATTGTGTCTTAGTGTGTGATACGTGCGTTTCTAACTAACCAATCATTATCAATCTTCAAATTTAATGTCGTGATTTCTTCAAAAGTGCGTGAACAATGCTAATCAAATAATTTAAAACACCTTGGAAGTGGCCATATTTGAGGACACTCGCATAAATAATATCACTCATCTAAAGTTGTTCTTTCACAACCCAATTAACTTAAATTACTTTTTAAAAGGAAAATCAATAAAATAAAAAAACATTTTTAATAGATATATCTTCTACACAGTTTATAAATTACAAGAAAAACGATTTATCCCAATGTATATAAAGTTAAGTATGCATATATGTTTATATATTTGTACGCAGAGGATTCACTCCTAAGCTAATTGTTCAATCATTATGAATTTTTTTAACACAGTTGTTAGGCGTAAGGATCCAAATGTGGGCTATATTTAGTTTAATTTCGTGAATATATTTGTGAAAATGTAGATACTTCTGATTTTTGTGAGATTTTAACAACAGGCATTAGACATTAATAAATAAATATTCACTAAATTTCAGTTCTCTTTGAAGGGTTATTTACGAGAAATAACATGTGCACAATCTCCCACTTTAAAATTCAAATGTATCAGATTCGCATTAAACTTGATCAATGGTAATGAGACGCCAATTAAGCAAGATTCTCTTAATTTAAATTTCTTCTTAAGACCCCTTTATGCTTAAGCCTTAATTTTGAGACATTTTCTAGAATAAAACTCATGTAATGAATTTTGATCGAAAATGAGGAGGGATGTGTAGTATGTATTTGCTAGTATGCATAATATTATTTAATGTATATAGAATTATATTAAGAATGCAGACCAGAGAAACCTGAGGCGAGATTTTTATTTTTATTTATGGTAGGTTTTACTTATATGATAATTACAGTACCAGTTCCCCATTGGTCCTATCTAAAAGGTTATGGTGGCTGGGGTGACCAGTTGATTTTGTAATTACTTTTATTTATGGTAGGTTTTACTTATATGGTAATTACAGTACCAGTTCCCCATTGGTCCTATCTAAAAGGTTATGGTGGCTGGGGTGACCAGTTGATTTTGTAATTACATTTATTTATGGTAGGTTTTACTTATATGGTAATTACAGTACCAGTTCCCCATTGGTCCTATCTAAAAGGTTATGGTGGCTGGGGTGACCAGTTGATTTTTTAATTACATTTATTTACCACAAACAAGGCATATTGCCCCTGAGACGTAAGAAACTACTGTGAATTAAGAGCAACATGTATAGGAAGAATCCCAAGTGAGGACTTGTACAGCGACATGTTTGTTCACATTACATTTAAATTCATGTATGTCGGTACAGTTAAAGAAACAGGGAGCAAGGAGGAAATTCCAAAGGCTAGCTATTCGAGGAAAAAAGCTATAAAAGTAGAAAGTCCTCCGGCATTTGGGGACCTCTACAGTGAATGGATAGGAGTTAGCTGATTGTCGGGTTGGGTATTTAGGTCGAGGGGGCACCAGAGCAGCAAGTTTATCGGAGCACATTCCATTATAGTAGTTGTGAAACAAGCACAGGGATGCAACATTGCGGCGATGGGACAGGAGCTGGAGCTTGGTGGAAAGTGAGGGACCTATTAAATTACAAACTCTTTTTTATCCTGTCTAAGAGAGGGAGACTAACGGTTGATGCACCAGCCCAGATGTGACAACAATACTCCATGCATAAGGGAAGGTGGCCTTGAAAAAATATATATATATATAAGATATTTGCAGGTGTGAGAACCTTTCTATGACGGTAGATTAAAAGTGTCTGTGTTTTTATGGCTACATCCCTTGAACCCCCCCCCCTTTGTTTATGCAATTCCTTTATGCAAATAAAATAAATATATAAATAAATAAATGAAAATGAATTTTACAAATACAAATTAATACTTCGAAGAATTTGGGTAGCTAATATGAAGGAACTCACTTAAAGAGACTTATCTCAGGGGTTTATCGAACCTCCCTATTTTCTTTTAATTTCTTTTGTCCCCTTTGATCCCCCGAGGGGATATTTATCCCCTTCTCCTTTTCACTTTTCTCCCATTTTTTCTCTTTTCCCCCTTCTTCCCTTATTGTCATCGTCTCTTTTTTGTGGTGTATAAGGTTCTTGCGCATTTCCCCTTGATTTAGCGAGGGGGTATTTTAAATTATTTTGGAGAATTTAAAAATCATTCCAGTGGCAGTTTTTGGAAGGTTTTAGGAGTGCGACTCTGCGAGTCGAAAACGTTTGCAAATATGGCGAGTTCTTATTCACACTAGAGCACAACATTAGATCGTTGGTCCACCAAACTAAAAAATTCACTCAGAAATTGGACAAATAGAATCTTCCACTTCTATTAAATCAAACATATATCAAGGAATTAATATATATATATATATATATATATATATATATATATATATATATATATATATATATATATATATATATATATATATATTATTAAATAAATATTTTTTTATATCAATAGACTTATGTATGTTTCGCGTTTTTATTTTACGCTCGTCAATATTCGAACCCCGGAGCCAAGTATTATGAACCCTAGTCTCGTACCTGGTCGCCCATCAATTTATTATGTTTCGAAGGGGCTAACCTTTATAGGAGCTTAATATATATATATATATATATATATATATATATATATATATATATATATATATATATATATATATATATATATATGTATATATATATATATATGTATATATATATATATATGTATATATATATATATATATATATATATATATATATATATATATATATATATATAAGCAAGCATTTTTATGTTAAATATAACAGAAATCACTTGCTTAATAATACCTTTTTTATTTTTTCAATTTTTCTAATGATCTTTTTGTGTTAAAATGTATAAAAAGAAAACATAACGTATGTTCCATATGTAGCACAAACATTTTCGATTTTTCATCAAATCATCATCAGGTTAAAAAGCAAATTCACAAAAAAAAACTATAGAAAAGAAGAGAATTTTAAAAGATAGCTGAGAAACGGGCACGAGAAGTCAGTTAAGCGCCAAGAGAACGTTTTATAATAAATAGTATCATATTTATAGTGTATTAATTGTGTAAATTCCAATCGAAGTAATTTTGAAAGGGTTGACTGTAAAGGTGTACGATTTAGGTTTCTGAAGAGAGACTCCCATATATATTCTGAAACTACATCATCCAGTAGACTTGGAATAAAGAAAAACCTCAAAAATATTTATTTTAGTAAATTTATTATTCAACTTTTGACAAAATATGGTCATTAGATTTAAATTTAAACGCTTAAGTGCATTCTCGGGTTGAATAACAACCAAATAAATAACTTATTTAACAATTACTTAATCTACTTATGTTCCGTGTTACCAATTTATTGCTTTTTGCCATTAGTTCGGAACCAACTCGGCGTGTCAATAAAAAGGGAGTGATGGGTAAGCGACGGCGATGGCGGCCGCGGGCGAATTGCAAAACAAAAATTGCGAACACGCGCGAGCGCGCCAATTTCACAGCGCGTCCATTGGTTTACTTCTCTTTCGTTGTTCGTGTTATGAACGCCATTAAAAACACAAGTCGATCGTTGACGCCGAAGCCCGGAAGAACAGTGCAAATACAATCGCAGACTCCAGTGTCGCTTGCCCATTCACTCCTGCACGCCTGGGCAGGCGGACATGCCTTTCTCGGAATAAATTCCTGCGCATTTTTCTGTGCGAAATTTCTCGTCACGATTTGCACCGTGTGCGTCAGAGGTTGTATTTCTTTTTTTTTTCTTTTTCTTTTCCTTTTTATTTTCTTTTTGTTTGCTTAGTCGTGTTTCTCAATTAGTTGGGAACGGTAATAGCTTTAAAATCTCCCCTAACTAAAATTACCGTTACTTTTTGTTTTGTCTCTTTTTACGGCACATCGACCCTTTTATGATTAGTTTAGTTAATAACTGAACACAATGGCTATTATCTATATAATAACAACTTAAGCAATGGCATTTTCGTACGTGCGTTATCATCCTCCAACAACCCCCCCCCATTTGAAACAGATGATTTAGCCGGATTGCCGAAGATGTTATACAAAAAAGTATTTTTAATTTAATCTAAAATAAACTTTTTTGGCCTTCGGATTAGAATGTCCTCGGCCTTTTCCAAATTGCATTAATCTTGAAAAAAAACCCACCCATTCCTCAAATTTCATCCCCCGTTTTCTTTTTTCTCCCACCTAGATCCCACTCCTATTTAGAGATTGAGCTGCTGGTTTTCGTTTCTGAACAAACCGGAAAACAGTGGGGGTCTATTATTGCGAAAGGTTTTCGAGAGTCTTAATAACCGAATTTACCCACTCCCCGTGTTATTCCAATGAATTTTTGTATGTGAATATAATTTTGGAAAATAAACTTTTACAAATAATTTTGCGATATCTATAATAGGACAGCCCCTAGAGAAGAGTGGTGACTAAGATGATCCTAGTTAAGAGTAGGACGGACATTTTTTATCAAGGATGACGAACGACCCCCCCCCCTATTTCCCCCACATATTTGATAGCCTTGCGCCTAATTTGTTCCAATATAATTTTTTATATTTTGTGCAAATAAATATTTCAAGGTGTAATTTATGTTTTGTCCAAGACTGGTACAATAATATCGTGGGGTATGCGTTCGTGTCGGATGTCCATAGAATGGAAATATGCCACAAACTTATACAATGATTTTGGAGACAGACCCTCCCCCCCCCCCATAACCAGATATATCCTGAAACCCCATTAAGGAGTATACTTATATAAGTATGCTTCAATTTAAACAATAATGGTGCAATAATATCGTGGGGTTCGCGCCGGATGTCCATAGACTGGAAATATTTTTAGTATGGCAACAATATGAAACATATAAAGGGGTTTCTACAGGCCACGCTAGTCTATATAATCTATTATATGAAGAGCAGTTATTTGGAGCTTTAAAGGTGTTCTGTCCCCATGGATTACTTAGAGTTGGATGAACGTAGATATTCGCAACATAGAGTGTAGCGTAGAGATTCGGGGCCACTTCTATTGTTTCCCCCGGTGAATTTCATACAAATTTAATCAAAATAAGATATATTTGAAGTTTTAAAAGAGGTTCAGCCTTCATAGCTCTCTTGGGTTAATAGGACACTTAGAGTAGAGATTTGGGACCACTTCCATTGTTTTCCCCGGTTAATTTCATACAAATTTAATCAAAATAAGATGTATTTGAAGTTTTAAAAGAGGTTCAGCCTCGATAGTTCCCTTGGGTTAAGTGGACACTTAGAGTAGAGATTTGGGACCTCTTCCATTGTTTTCCCCGGTTAATTTCATACAAATTTAATCAAAATAAGATGTATTTGAAGTTTTAAAAGAGGTTCAGCCTCGATAGTTCCCTTGGGTTAAGTGGACACTTAGAGTAGAGATTTGGGACCTCTTCCATTGTTTTCCCCGGTTAATTTCATACAAATTTAATCAAAATAAGATATATTTTAAGTTTTAAAAGAGGTTCAACCTCCATAGCTCCCTTGGGTTAAGAGGACACTTAGAGTAGAGATTTGGGATCACTTCCATTGTTTCCCCCGGTTAATTTCATACAAATTTAATCAAAATAAGATATATTTTAAGTTTTAAAAGAGGTTCCGCCTCTATAGCTCCCTTGGGTTAAGAGGACACTTAGAGTAGAGATTTGGGATCACTTCCATTGTTTTCCCCGGTTAATTTCATACAAATTTAATCAAAATAAGATATATTTTAAGTTTTAAAAGAGGTTCCGCCTCTATAGCTCCCTTGGGTTAAGAGGACACTTAGAGTAGAGATTTGGGATCACTTCCATTGTTTCCCCCGGTTAATTTCATACAAATTTAATCAAAATAAGATATATTTTAAGTTTTAAAAGAGGTTCAACCTCCATAGCTCCCTTGGGTTAAGAGGACACTTAGAGTAGAGATTTGGGATCACTTCCATTGTTTTCCCCGGTTAATTTCATACAAATTTAATCAAAATAAGATATATTTGAAGTTTTAAAAGAGGTTCAACCTCCATAGCTCACTTGGGTTAAGAGGACACTTAGAGTAGAGATTTGGGACCTCTTCTATTGTCTCATAGTCTTCACCAGAAGATTTTATGCATAAGATTTAAATTTCATAATAACACGATATATATGATTTTTAAGGGCTTATGTCCCCATAGACCCGCTTAGGGGGTGAACTTAGAGAGTCGGGAATACTTTCACTGTCTTCCTCAATAGATTTTACATAAGAATACACTTTTAGATTTTATGTAAATTCTCTTACCTTGTTTCTATAGAGAACATACAAACATTACACACACACACATACATACACACAGACATTGGATATAGAGACGTTTATAGCTGACAATGAAAATTATTTTTAAGGAATAATTTAATGGTGATTTTACTTAATAGCATCTACCTTGACAGACATTTTTATTTCAAAAGCAATATTATTAACAGTAAATTATAAAGATGTATGTAGAAGGTACCACAGAATTTCCATGGAGTCCCGCTATTTACTACTACTACTACTATTATTATTATTATTATTATTATTATTATTATTATTATTATTATTATTATTATTATTGTCATCGTCATCATCATCATCATTATTTATTATTATTATTATTATCATTATTATTGTCTTCGTAATCATCATCTCATTATCATTATTATCATCATCATCTATTATTATTATTATTATTATTATAATCATCATCATCATTATTATTATTATTATTATCATTATTATTATAATCATCATCATCATCATCATCATCATTATTATTATTATTATTATTATTATTATTATTATTATTATTATTATTATTATTAGTGTACACCCTCTGTTGAAAAGAACAGAAAAATAGTATGCTTCGTCAGTGTTCGCATTCACTATTTATCTACAAATGTTAAAATATTCATATAAATTAATTACCTTAGTAATTTAATTTTTCATACATAAATTATTATTATCACTTCTAATGATCTAAATAAAAAAACATCCATCGTTGACTTATTATTTTGGGAGTATACGATTTATTTCTGAATTCACTCCAGGGGGCGGGGTAAGTCTGAAGTGGTTTTCTGACTTGCTACTTACGTTTTGGAGCCTACAAGTTACCAACAGACAGACGGACAGACACCTAAAAAGTGGCCAATTATAGTATAGATCTCATTTATAAAACGTGTGTACGTGTTTTAAGTTTTATTCTGAAATGGATAACTTTTGATAAACATATGACGGCTGCCCAAGTTAGAAATCGATACGTCAATTGTTGCCAACGGAAAGTCGAGTCGACCTTCCGATCTCGCAATCAAAACTAAACATGTTAAAAAGAAAAGAAGGGGTAAGAAATAACAATAAAATAGAAAGAAAGAAAGAAAGAAAATATGTGTCCTGACCGAGATTAAAATATCATTGGTTTGATTTATTTGTTTTACGGTATATTAACACTTTTAAAGAGTGGTTTAATGCCCAATCCTTAATTTCAAAAAAGTTATTTATTGCATACATGTAATTAAAGCAAAGTTGTCATTTTACCAATAGCTGGTGCAGAAATATTGGAACGGAGGCGTGTTAAAATAATGTTAGAAATAAAATTTTCCACGATGAAGTAGATTAAGTAAAGAGGAATGTTACATTAACAGTTAAAGTTAGAAAATTAAGCTAACGTGTAAAGAAATGACGTCATAACAAGAAGTGTGGAGTGATATGTAGCTAGATAAACAGACCCTTCCGAGAATGACTAAAAAACGGAATCAAGTAAAGAGGTATTTTCTATTAGAATAAAAGTTGTAAAATTAACCTAACATGTCAAGAAAATGCGTTATATCAAGATTCGATGTGGCAAAGAAGAATGCTTTCAAGTTGTAGACAGAATTAAACGTAGGTGTGTTAAAATAATTTTCCATGTGTTCCATTAGAAGTTAAAGTTAGAAAACTAAGCTAACATGACAGGAAATAACGGCATGACAGGAAGTGTGGAGTGACTTGTGGCTAATAAGATAATCAGATCCTTCTGAAAATGATTACGAAAAGTAATTTTTCTACTTAGTGGTGAATTAAATCAAATGGAATTTGACATTAGAAGTCAAAGTAAGAAATGTAAGCTAACGTGCCAGGATATGACGTCATGGCAGGAAGTAAATGTGCCAAAGAAAAAACTAATTAAGTTGTAGCAATATTTGGACGTTGGTGTGTTAAAAAATGTTACAATCGCAATTTTCCACGGTAGGTAGATTAAGTAAGGCAGAATTATCCATAAGCAATTAAAGTTAGAAAATTAAGCTGACGTGTCAGGAAATTACGTGATGAGAGGAAGTGTTCAGTGACACGTAGCTAATAAGATAATACTATCTTTCTGAAAATGTCTAAAAAACGGAATTTTCCAGGTGACAGTAGATTAAATAAAGAGGAATTTTCCATTAGAAGTTAAAGTGAGCAAATTAAGCTTATATGTCAGTAAATTACGTCATGACAAGAAGTTCGGAGTGCCATGTAGCTAATAAGATTATTATTGTAACAGCTTAAATAAAAATACACTTTTAAAATTGGAGAAAAATGTTAGATCGAAGAGTTGTGTACTGTTGTTATTTCCCCAACCTGTAACAACCATTAAGGTGACGCTGCAACAAAAAGAAAGAGAGAGACAGATCAACTCTACACACTGCTACGGTCATTGTTACTGCTAATACGGTTGAGACGTAATAACGAGACACTAACTGTTTAAGCAATGAGCTGCCGTCCAGGTAATCTGGTGGAGGCAAAGAATTGGCTAACCATAAAGCTACACCGGTAACCATTAAGCCATTAGCACAAACACGTTCGCCTTCAAATAAAGAAAGAAAATAGTATAAGTATTTTCGAAGTTGAGGTAGAAATCCCAAGGTCTTATGAAAAAAAAAGGTCACACAAAATTTCGCCCCATTTTACACCACCTAAAATTGTCGAGATGGACAGTAACTTCTGTCTTGCTTAAACCGGTGGTTCGGATTTATGATTATCTAATAACAAAAAAAAAATTGGTATCTGTCTGTCTGAAGCTGAAACTATACTATTACTTCTATTAATTGTACTAATCTACTTCTATTACTAATCGAGATTTTGTATCTGCCTGTATGAAGTCGAAACTATACTATTACTTCTATTAATTGTACTAATCTACTTCTATTACTAATCGAGATTTTGTATCTGCCTGTATGAAGTCGAAACTATACTATTACTTCTATTAATTGGACTATTAAAAATGCTTAATTTAGGGAGTAGTGTAATACATTTTCTGTTGTCATGAAACTATCCTCCCAGGCAATTCCTCCATCTATAGATTGGTAGTGTAGTGTGTGTTCGTTCAGTATGATACCATTTTCCTTAGCTAGCAAAAATATTGTACTAACTTTCAATTATCAATTCAGAGGGTGGTAATATAGTATCCGTTCTGTTGTCATGAGACCATCCTCTCAGGCATTACCTCCTCATTTGGAGGGTAGTGTAGTGTATATTATGTAACCATGATACCATTCTTCCACGTATTACCTCATCCTATGGAGATAGTCTAGTATCTGTTCTGTTGTCATTATAACATACTTCCAGGCATTACCCCCTCCGTTTGGTAGTATAAGTCAACAGGAGATTGTCACAATCGGCTGTTCATTAGAAAACTCAATACTTACATTATATATACGATATATATATATATATATATATATATATATATATATATATATATATATATATATATATATTAATTGTTGAAATTTTCATAATCCGATAGTTCGAATTAGTTATTGTTCAGATAATTTATTTTCCAATCATTGATTGTTTAAAATAAAACGATTTTATATTTTCTATAATTTTACAGATTTGAATAAAATAAATGAAAGAACACCGGCGGGTTTCCTTTTTTATGAGTGTCAACCCGTACGGAGACCTCCACGACCATGTTTTGATCAAGTTGAAATATATGTAGTTCCAAGATATATATATATATATATATATGAAGAGTTCGAATGCAAAACGCGATAAACGTCATTTTCAAAATCACGAAACTGTCCCTACAAAAAGTGTTACATTTCAACACTCGACGATACCCCAAAACTATGTGTTACATAATATGATACCGAAATTATTTCCTTTTGATTTTAATTAAAATCAGCTTTTATTCATAGTCAAGATTTAATATATTCGTGTTTTTATTGTTTAAGGCCTCAATTTAAACGACTTTGATTTATTGCTTTTTGGGTTCAAACTCTTGATATATATATATATATATATATATATATATATATATATATATATATATATATATATATATATATATATATATATTAAACATTTATATTTAAATATTCTAGTGATGAGAGCGCTAGACAACGAATATTAAAAGAATCTGTATACAATAAATTGGTTTATAAATTAATTAATTCAAAAAATCTATGTATATATATTATATATTACTATATACATATTATATACATACATATATATTCTTTTATGTATATATTATATATACATCATCATTATTATTAATATATAGTAAAATGTCTCATGTTAGCAGATGAAAACTATAGAAATGCTCCATCGTAACTCATATAAAAGCGAAATATGTATTTTCATGCTAAGCGAGACTGATTACGCCGACCCGGTCGTTGTAAGCCAGATTTTTTCCTTATCACCGGGTGATCGGACTGGCTTAACCTGCGTATCTCAAACGGACGCAGTATCTCATAGTATTTAAATTATATCCGTGTAACTAGACGTTGCGAATATTTCCATGCTGAGATTCGAACCCCAACCACTTGATCACAAATTATCATCAGCGGTCAGGCATTTTACTTCTACGTCATTATGCACACACCAAAAGTAAGCGAAATTATAATGTTTATATAGTTTTACCTTCGTATTACCAACTGCCGAGAGTGTTTACTTCTTTGTTCCGAAAACGTTTGTCGAAACCTCTTGACTGTCTTCTGTCTGTTGCCTGCTTTTTTAACGCACAAATAGAACTTAATGTGTCTTCTTGACGTGATAATTTGCCGTGGCCGTGAGGTTAGAGCGCTAGATTGCAGATTGATTCTGTACTGGGTTCGTGCCTTACGTTCGTCTAAAATATTCACCTTCTATACTGATGATAGCAAAGGCTTGAAACGCCGGTGTCTGTAGGTTAAAATAATTATTTAATAAAGTGTATATATATATATATATATATATATATATATATATATATATATATATATATATATATATATATAATAATGGTAATAATCCAGGTGAAAAATATCCACAGGGTGGTAATCCAGAGAATTTTAACCGGGTTTATAAAAAGTGCTCAATATCAAAATAGAGCTTTATATATGATAATTTTATTTACACAGACATGTACAAAATCTGCGACACTGGCATGTCGATGTTATCGATCAACAGTTACTATAAACTGAGATCTCATCAGGCAGAGTTAGAATCCGATCTTAACCTCAGATCATATTTGGAGAGAATGAAGTGGAGGGATAGAGAAAGAGAAGAAGAAGGAAAGAAATTTAACATTTCAAAAATTAAAGCCGTTAAAAAATTAAAATTAAAAATTAAAAAATCAAAAAATCTAAAAATCTAAGAAACAAAAAACAAAAATCTAAAATCTAGAATCTGAAACAGACAGGGCAAATAAATAAATAAATAAATAAATAAAAATAAAAGGTGGAAAGAGGAACAAATAATGATGAGGGGAGAGACACATAGAGGAAAAAGAAGGAGAGAGAGAGGGCGTCTGTTGATTCAGATCAAGAGGGAAGGAGGGGGGTGGTAGACATGCACGAATCAGGTGTCAAAAAACCGTCGAGTTTATAAATGTATTTTTCCAAGTGAACTGTAATATTGTGTATATGTGTGTATGCGTGCGGGCAAACTGGGCTGATTGTTATGGTGGTGGGGCGGTGATCAAATGTGTCGCGATTCTGGGTTTATATTGTCTTTATAATTTGTCTGGGGTTAATTTGAATAAATAAGTATATTCGTTAAATGTAACAGGAATAGTAGTAGTAATAATAATAATAATAATAATAATAATAGATACCCCTAATAATTGAGGTAAAGTAATTGAAATAATAAATGAATGATAATAAAAATGATAATAAAAATATGATAATAAAATACTAAAAAAACTACTAAAAAAACTAAAAAAAATATATAACTAAAGAATAACTAGAAAATGCCGGCGTTATTAGTTATTAATAATAATAATGATAATAATAATAATAATAATAATAATAATAATAATAATAATAATAATAATAATAATAATAATAGATACCCCTAATAATTGAGGTGAAATAATGAAAATAATAATAAATGAAGTATAAAATAGTTAATTTTCTAGACGTAACATTCAACTTAGATAAAGAAACTTATGAACCGTATACTAAAGACAATGCCAACCCGATCTATGTCCACCCACTCTCTAACCACCCAAAAACCATTATTCAACACATCCCCAGATCAATCGAAAAAAGAATTAGTGATAACTCCTCTAATGAAGAAATTTTTAACAAACACAAGGACTTTTACAATAAAGCGTTAAAGCAAAGTGGATACAAAAACACCCAAATTAAATTCACCAAACCTACACCTCCCAACAACAGACGCAAAAATAGGTCTAGAAAAATTATCTGGTTCACACCCCCATATAACAACATGGTTAAAACCAAACTCGGTAAAAGATTCTTAGACTTAATCAATCTACACTTCCCTCCCAACAATATACTGCATAAAATCTTTAATAAAAACCACCTCAAATTAAGCTATAGCTGTGGTGAAAATTTAAAAAAAATAATAAAAAAACATAACAACAAAATTCTAAATGAAATAACTACCGCAACTAAAACAGCAAATACCAAGGCCTGTAACTGCACAAACAAAAAAGAATGCCCATTACAACATAATTGCCAAATAACCCAATCAGTATATCAAGCAACCATCTCTACTAAAGAAAACCTAACCCTGAAAAAATTCTACATAGGTATGGCTGGTAATACCTTCAAAGAAAGATATACTGGACATAAGTGTTCTTTTAATAACCCTACATATCAAAAAAGAACCTCACTTTCTATATATTACTGGGAACTATACAACAATAACCTATCACCAACAGTAACTTGGAACACAATTAGAAGAACTAGCACTTGTGGTTCCCTAAACTCACCTTGCTACCTTTGCCTAACAGAAAAACTTGAAATAATTAAATTTAGTGATAGGGGCAAACTTCTAAACAAAAAACAAGAAACATCAATTAACTGTAGGCATAATAGATTACACCTTCTTAGTAATCCACTCATAACCCCTTAGGCTGTTACTATATAAAAAATAAAAAAATTTTAAAAACCTCCCCACCAACTGAAAATTTTGTCAACACAACTATCATCTTATACCTTTTATTAATTATTATTATTTTTATTTTTATTAGTAGTAGCATTTTTGTTTGTAGTATTATTTGTTGTAGTACTGTAAGCGGTAGTATTGGTTGGTATTATTATTGTTGTTATTATTATTATTATTATTATTATTATTATTATTATTATCATTATTATTATTATTATTATTATTATTATCATACCCACAACGATTAACACTAATGGTCATCTTCTGTATTTTTCTTTACTCTTAAATACCCCCCTTTTATGCTTATCCATTTATTGATTAATATTTCTATATTTCTTAGATTATTTTTTAGATTATATTTTTAGATTATTTTTAGATTATCATTATCAATTATTTATTACTACTATTATTAATATCTTAAACTTAACTATTTGACATTGAATTATTTTCTTCACTTTTTTCATTTTTTCATTTCTGTACTTTTTATCAAGATAATTATTGTTATCAGTGGTGACATCATGTCTGACGTTACTATCATGGTTATTGTTATTTGCAGCAATGAAATTAACAGTATCACTATTATTATTAATAATATTGATATTGCCATGTTTTACCGTTACCTTACTTTTGCCTCCACTGCCATTTTTATTATTATTATTATTATCACTATTATTATTATTATTATTATTATTATTATTATTATTATTATTATTATTATTATTATTACTACTACTATTATTGCCACCATTATGACTACTTCTATAATTTTTCACTATCATCATTGCTATTGTTAAGATTACTGGGATTACCACTCTGATTACTGTTGTCTGTTAAACCACTATTTTTATATGATCAGCATTATTGCAACAATTAACCCATATCATAATATCGGCAAACATTATCTTATCATTATTTAATATTATTATGATAATCACTACCCCCTAGGATTCCTAATATTCCTTAATTATTCTATTTCTTTCCTAAACTATTATTTTTATAAACTCTAAAATATTATTGACCACTATTATTATTTTTATTATTATTATTACCATTATTATTATCATGATTATTATTATTATTATTATTATTATTATTATTATTATTATTATTATTATTATTATTAATAATAATAATAATAATTAATAACGCCAGCATTTTCCAGTTATTCTTTTAGTTATATATTTTTTAATATTTTTTAGTATTTTTTAGTATTTTTATTATACTTCATTTATTATTATTTTCTTTATTTCACCTCAATTATTAGGGGTATCTATTATTATTATTATTATTATTATTATTATTATTATTATTATTATTATTATTATTATTAACTAATAACGCCGGCATTTTCTAGTTATTCTTTAGTTATATATTTTTTTTAGTTTTTTTAGTAGTTTTTTTAGTATTTTTATTATCATATTTTTATTATCATTTTTATTATCATTCATTTATTATTTCAATTACTTTACCTCAATTATTAGGGGTATCTATTATTATTATTATTATTATTATTATTATTATTATTATTATTATTATTATTATTATTATTACTACTACTATTCCTGTTACATTTAACGAATATACTTATTTATTCAAATTAACTCCAGACAAATTATAAAGACAATATAAACCCAGAATCGCGACACATTTGATCACCGCCCCACCACCATAACAATCAGCCCAGTTTGCCCGCACGCATACACACATATACACAATATTACAGTTCACTTGGAAAAATACATTTATAAACTCGACGGTTTTTTGACACCTGATTCGTGCATGTCTACCACCCCCTCCTTCCCTCTTGATCTGAATCAACAGACGCCCTCTCTCTCTCCTTCGTTTTCCTCTATGTGTCTCTCCCCTCATCATTATTTGTTCCTCTTTCCACCTTTTATTTTTATTTATTTATTTATTTATTTATTTATTTATTTGCCCTGTCTGTTTCAGATTCTAGATTTTAGATTTTTGTTTTTTGTTTCTTAGATTTTTAGATTTTTTGATTTTTTAATTTTTAATTTTAATTTTTTAACGGCTTTAATTTTTGAAATGTTAAATTTCTTTCCTTCTTCTTCTCTTTCTCTATCCCTCCACTTCATTCTCTCCAAATATGATCTGAGGTTAAGATCGGATTCTAACTCTGCCTGATGAGATCTCAGTTTATAGTAACTGTTGATCGATAACATCGACATGCCAGTGTCGCAGATTTTGTACATGTCTGTGTAAATAAAATTATCATATATATATATATATATATATATATATATATATATATATATATATATATATATATATATAAAGACATACGCACACGCGTAAATTTTAAGTCCACGAATTATTAGAAATATCTTTTTTATATTAAATCTAAAATGGTTAACTTTTGCTAAATAAATCATTTTGTTTCAAATTAGTAAAAAGAAAACTTAAAATCTTATGAATCCGTGTGGTGCGACTTGTCTAGATCGATTCTGTTGTTGGCATTGGCTTCCTCATTTTTTTCTCTAGTATTGCACCAGAAAGGAACCACGTGAAGGTTGCCAACATCCATAGCGAAACTGTTAGTCATGGAACCGATGGGATTCGCACTTGGCATTCTAGGTCGTCAGTCGACATCCGTATCGACTTCAGAACCGCAACCTCGCTTTGAAATTGTTGACGACTTTTTGTTATCCAATAAAATCACGTTATTTCTCGTTTAAATAAAGGAAACGTCGAGCATAGCATCGAATGCAACATGGCGTATTGTTTTCTGCACGTGAACAAATTAAAGGTGGAGAAAAAAAGATTGACTTTTTGTTTTCTTTTTTCTTGTGCTTTTTTTTTTTCAAAGATGCTAAGATTGTGTAAAGAAAGTTCATCGTATTGGATCATCGATCATCGATCATTGTTTCGTGGGGAAATAATCCGTTGCTTGTTGTGTCTTCTTGTCGTATTTTTTTCGTTTCGTTTCGTTTTCGTTTCATTCAACTTTCGTTTTGTTTTCGCTCGTATACTTACATGCGTCCTCGTATCTAAATGATAGGCTTTGTTTATCGGTCTATCAGTCTGTCATGCTTAAGGAAGCATGAACACCTGACGTTGGCCGGGATTGAACGTATTGTATGCGGAAACAGCTATGAAATAGTGTTCATTAAAACCTATACAAAGTAACTGTAGGTGGAATGATGTATGCGTGTGTGCGTATGTGTGTGTGTACGTACATCAAAAGTGTTTTTACATATCAAGAGAATGT
Source organism: Sepiola atlantica (assembly GCA_963556195.1). NCBI lineage: Eukaryota > Metazoa > Mollusca > Cephalopoda > Sepiida > Sepiolidae > Sepiola > Sepiola atlantica. The sequence goes on along the minus strand of OY744516.1, from coordinate 63,108,981 downwards.
CCTTGTGTGTGTGAGCACATGATGATAGTAGCCGTCAGTCCAAATAGGAAGAGAGACGGTCTGACTGATGTTATATATAGCAGGCCGTGAAAGAGAAAAAAAGAGAGCGAGTCTGTGCATCACTTTTTTAATGCCGATAAAACCTATTGCAGAGCTTCTGCTAATAACACAACAAAAATTACGTATGAGTAAAAAATACTTGAAACACGTCGTCACGTGAATAAATGTTGTTTATTCTTTTAGTTTTCTTTTAGATGCCTCCCAGTTGGAGATACTTCTGATGATCGGTGGTGCCATGAAGCTTCAGTAAAGTGTCAAACTATGTAAACTTTATTTACTATCATATATATATATATATATATATATATATATATAGAGAGAGAGAGAGAGAGAGAGAGAGAGAGAGAGAGTGAGTGAGTGAGAGAGAGGGGGGAGAGAATGGTAGTTTGCTTGAAGCATTGCTGGAAATAGTAGTAGTATGTTTAAAAACGCTGAGCGCAATGCAAAATGCCGGGTAGGTTGTAAGCTGGAAGGAACAAAAATAATAAATCGAAATGGGACTTACTATTTATTATTTAGTAATATAAATAGTAAGTCCCATTTCGATTTATTATTTTTGTTCCTTCCAACTTACAACCTACCCGGCATTATGCATTGCCCTCAGTCTTTTTAAATATATATATATATATATATATATATATATATATATATATATATATATATACATACATATATACATATATACATATATATACATATATACATATATATATATAAATTATATATATATACATTATATATATATATATATACATTATATATATATATACATTATATATATATACCCCCGTGTAAGTGTCAGAATTAAAGCTTTAATTGCCTCAATAAATATTATCCTACTAGGTCAGTAACCTGGGCAGAGTCTGAGGCTCCCATGGTGATATCAAAATTGTTGGGGCTATCTTTCCTAGTCCAACATTTATTGTCGAATTCTAAAAGGGATCTCCTGGCTAAAACTGCATTTTTTAATAATATTTTTCAAATATTTGAGCTTTGGTTTTTTCGAAAGCCAACTTATCTATCTATATTTCTCCACTGATGATAAGCTCTCGATCTTTGAAAAGCCTTGGCTTAAGGAAAGAATAATAAACACTAGTTTATTACGGAATACACCTTGCATTGAACAATTGAAATAAATTTGGACAATCGTCGCATATTTATCAATCTTTTTTCTTCTATCTCTACAATTGCTCTATCTCGTATATTGAGCTAAACCTCTTCACAATAGGTTCCATCTACTAAAAGTTTTACTTTTGGTTTATATTTGATCTTATATATATATATATATATATATATATATATATATATATATATATATATATATATATATATATATACTTATATATATATATACTTATATATATATATACTTATATATATATATATACTTATATATATATACTTATATATATACTTATATATATATATACTTATATATATATATACTTATATATATATATACTTATATATATATACTTATATATATATACTTATATATATATATATACTTATATATATATATATATACTTATATATATATATACTTATATATATATATACTTATATATATATATACTTATATATATATACTTATATATATATATACTTATATATATATATACTTATATATATATATATACTTATATATATATACTTATATATATATACTTATATATATATATATATATATATATATATATATATATACTTATATATACTTATATATATATATATATATATACTTATATATATATATACTTATATATATATATATATATACTTATATATATATATATACTTATATATATATATATATATATATACTTATATATATATATATATATATATATATATATATATATACTTATATATATATATATACTTATATATATATACTTATATATATATATATACTTATATATATATACTTATATATATATACTTATATACATATATATACTTATATATATATATATATATATATATATATATATATATATATATATATATATATATATATATATATATATATATATATATACTTACTAGCTGTACCCGGCCACGCGTTGCTGTGGCTGTTAGTTGAAATGAAGAGGTGGCCTTTTGGAGTTCATTTTGATCCAGTTCCTTAAGTTGCCATTTAATATGAATGGTTTAATTTTCCAATACTTGTGGATACACAATATTCTTAGTGGTTCCCGTTTCAGTGTAGATGAAGAGATTGTCCGGTTTTTAATGGTTCTGGTGGATCTGCCAGTTGAGGTAGTTTAATTTTCCCTGCGGCACAACACAATCCTTTAGTTTCTCCCTTAAATTTCAGAGCTTTGCAATAGGGGCACACTTCAGTCATAGTGCCTATGTGAACATGGTGGCTTAAACTATAATCCTCATGAGGGTTGTAATGAAATGCTAGGCGATCCCAATCCAGGGATTGTTGTGCATGGAGCCTTGTTTGACGCCGATCTGCTAGTCTCAGCACCTCGCGTTCGTTACGTTGTGAACGAAGCAGATCTGAAGATGCCTGACGGGATTGTTGTACCCGCAACCGTTCCTCTTCAAGTCTGGCTGCACGTCGCTGTGCTGATTCATTCGCACGTACTTGAATCATCCTTTGTCTAGCTTGTTGGTTTGCAGATGCCAGTTGTTCATGAGTTTGATTTGCAAGTAATCGACGCCTTGTTTCTGCACGGCGAGTATGACGACCTAAGTTTGATCTTCGGGGGGGGGGGCATGTTTACCTGTATAAATGTAACAGTAGGAAAGAATAATTGTATAAAGGTAAATGGATTAAAAAAACAATCAATTATAACCCGCTTCAGGGTTGTCGAAGAAATGCAAGTATGTTTTTTTTTTATAGATGAAGCATGTTAAAAGTAAGAAAATGAGGAAGAAGGCAGGTTTAAAAAACAACGAAGTAGATACGAAATGAAATTAAAGCACGTCTGTTAAGTATTAAATCGTACCTGAAGGATGGTTAAAGTCTAAAAAATGAGTAAATGCGAAATGAAATTAAAGCACGTGGGTTATGTATTAAATCCTTCCTGTAAAAATGAAACAGTAGGAATGAATAATTTTATAAAGGTAACTGGTTTTAAAATAAACAATCAATTATAACGCGCGAGTAAGGGTTGCGTAAGAAATGCAAGTAGTGTTTTTTTTTTTTAGAGATGAAGCATGATTAAAGGGAAGAAAATGATGAAGGAAGCAGGTTTTAAAAACATCGAAGTAAAGAGGAAATGAAATTAACGCACGTTGAGTTTTTTTAGAGAGGAAGCATGGTTAAAGTAAAAAAAATGAGTAGATGCGAAATGAACTTAAAGCACGTGGTTTATGTATTAAATCTTACCTGTAAAAATAAAACAGTAGGAATGAATAATTTTATAAAGATAACAGGTTTTAAAATAAACAATCAATTATAACGCGCGAGTAAGGGTTGTGTAAGAAATGCAAGTAGTGTTGTTGTTTTTTTTAGAGATGAAGCATGATTAAAGGGAAGAAATGAGGAAGGAAGCATGTTTTAAAAATATCGAAGTAGAGAGGAAATGAAATTAACGCACGTTTGTTAGGTAAGTATTAGTGTAAACGTTTGTTTAGGGAAACAAACAACGAATAAGGAAACACTTTTTACGTATGAAGTAGATACGTGGCAGCGGGAGGAGGAAGGTCAATCCGGAAGTGAAGTTGGACATGCAGGTTCGCAGAAACGGATTGTAAACCGGAAGTGCAACTTAGTAGGAACGAATTGTAATAAAAAGTGTTTTTTTATGTGTAAAGTAAAAATTATGTTAATAACATAAAAACATAGCTCGGATGTAAGGATTTGCTATAAAAAATTTCAGTGGTAATGGTATAGTGGAAGTATATTTCCATGGGAAACGAACAAACCAAGTTTACATTTTTATATATATAGATATATATATATACTTATATATATATATATACTTATATATATATATATACTTATATATATATATATATATATATATATATATATATATATATATATATATATATATATATATATATATATAAGTATAAAGTATATATATATATAGAGAGAGAGAGAGAGAGAGAGAGAGTTAAGTATGTTTATATGTTCATATATTTGTATGTAAAGGATTCACTCCTAAACTAATTAAAATAATTTTGGAACACATCTTCTAGCCGTAAAAGGTCGAATTGTTGGCTATATGTAATTGGTCCCCCGATTTATAAAATCGGAGGACTTATGTTTGGAGGCATTTCCGTCCGTCCGTCCGTCCGTCCGTCCGTCCGTCCGTCCGGATTTTTCTCCGCAACCATACATTGAATTTCTCTGAAATTTTGCATGAAGTTGTAACTTTTGTCAGGTTAGAAAGAAAAATATCTGGTTTGCCCCCCAGGGGGTCAATATTCCCCAAAATGGCAAAAAATGTAATTTTTTGCCCCATAACTTTTCATCCATCCATTCAATTTCTCTGAAACTTGGCCGAAAGATGGAGGCAATTGTTCCTAATATAAAATAAGTATCGCTGACCTTGGAAAAAATCTGGTTCGCGCCCCCAGGGTGTCAAAATCCCACAAAATGGCGAAAAATGACCCTGTTCTCCCATAACGTTTGATCCATCCATTCAATTTTTCTGAAACTTGGCCAAAATGTAGAGGCAATTGTTCTGGATATAAAATGAGCATCTTTGACCTCAGAAACATTCTGGTTCGCGCCTCCAAGGAGGTACAATGTGGGTCAAAAATTCCCCAAATTGCCAAATTTATTGCATTTTACACTCGCCACATCGAGTCACATACAGAGGGTGACCACGCATGCGCGGCTTGTTTAATTTAGTTTCATGTAAAAAAAACGGTAAAGGAAGGGGGGAATCCATCACGGGAAAATTCAAATATTTTTGTAAAATGTTTACAATAGGTATTAGATGTCAATTAAAATGCAGATTCTGTTGATTATTTTTAAAAATACATTTAAAAGGTATAATATGAGCAGGACTTCTATTCTGAAACGCGAAAACTTATCAGGCATCTAGAAATGATCAAGACAAAAATATGTAGAAACAAGTTATATGTAATATTTAACGATATATATATATATATATATATATATATATATATATATATATATATATATATATATATATATATATACTATGCATGTTTGATTAAACAGTAGCGTTAGCTTGTTTTTATTTTCTTTTTTAGTCGTTTTTTCGATTCGTCGCACGACCGATTTGGTATTTTCGTCCATGTTGTATAAAAAATCGCCATATTTTGGCGAACGTTTTCGACCGACGTCGGTCATCTTCAGGCAGATGAATGAGTATGCAAAATAAAAGATTGGTGAATTTCTTAAGAAGACGCTTTTAAAAAACATTTCAGTACCACTTCAACAACACTTCAACATACCTTCGCCCCCCCCCCCTCATAACGAGCATGGTTGATACTAGGTTTATTTACTTGAATAAACAACGCTTCCATTTTTACAACATGGACGACAATACCAAATCGGTCGTGCGACGAATTGAAAATACGAATAAAAAAATAAATAAACAGAAGCTGGCGCTACTGTTTAACCAAACATGCATAAGAGAAGGAATGCTCCCTAATTACACAAATATATATATATATATATATATATATATATATATATATATATATATTCCATGAAAAATGCCAGTATACTGAAATCATATGCCCTTAATAGGGTTAAGATGAAAATTCATATACACTAAATGTACAAAAGCAAGGAAATTCTCAAATTTTTACACTTTTATTGTCATTAAGGGTATGCGAGTACAACAGGGCTATGTATTTTACTGGTAGGATTTTTTCTTCAGCGCACCTCACACAGTTCATCCACTCATGTATAGAGATTTATACTGTAGTGATGTGATAATGAAATGGTTTGGTTGATATGTAGGCATACCCTTAATGACAATAAAAGTGTAAAAATTTGGGAATTTCCTTGCTTTTGTAATTTAGTGTATATGAATTTTCATCTTAACCCTATTAAGGGCATATGATTTCAGTATGCTGGCATTTTTCATGGAATGTCACTACTTTTGTAAAGGCTATGCCTCAATACAATGCCTTCTCATAAGGTTTTTTGGAATTTTCTAGAAAACTAAGGTATATGGTAAACTGAAATTACAATGCCATCAACTAGACCCTAGAACCTCTATCTTTGCCAAAAATCAGCTGAATAAATCAAATACTTGATGAGATACAGGGTGGCACATACGCACGTACGTACGTACACACAGATAACATGATTTCATGATTGAACTTTCTGGATCTCTGAGTTGCCTTGACTAATGATGCTGAAATTCTACACACTTATAGAACCTATCAAATAAAAATTTTGTGCAAAGTTTTAACTAATTTGGTTTATAGGTTTTTGAGTTATGATTGATCAAAGAAATGAGATTTCTAGCATAGGCCATTCGTGAAGTCTATTAAGGCATAGAGCGCCCTCGCTCCCCCTTATATATATATATATATATATATATATATATATATATATATATATATATATATATATATATATATATATATATTGTGTGTGTATGCTTGGGTAGAATTCTTTGAATTAAGCAAACATTGTATCACGAACTGTTCATTTGTTTTAGTCACCTTAAGATAATTTGACGAAGAATTGAAAATATTCGTGATACATATGAGACATATATTAATTTATTTTATTTTAACACAAAAAAGATCATTAGAAAAATTGAAAAAATTAGAAAAGATGTAATTAAGCATAAGAATTCTGCTATTTTTTAGCACTGTTTGCTCTTCTGTGCGGCTAGACTAGCACCTCTCCCAAGCCAGAGATCGAACCTTTAACCATCTAGTTGATTGTGGTCAGCTTTATCAATTAGGCTAACGAGAGAAACGTTCGTAAATAATATGTACAATGTATATTTATATAAACACTGACCGCCGCTTCACCATGCTCACTCTGTTTATTTACAAAGAGCTTTGCATTACGTTAGGAAGCATCAGGAGACATCACCCAACGACAGTGCTCTACCCGAGAAGGAGGGTATAGTTATTGTATTGTATTGTTTTTAGCATAGGAGAAAACAAACGAGTGCTTAATTACACATGAAAGAGCATATATTTTAATTTCAAATATTACTATATATGTGTATCTCAGGTATGAACCTGTCGTGGAATGGGTATAACAAGTACATACAATCCTCTTCATTCGTGTGATTTTAACTGTGTTATTTTAAAGATAAGTAACAGTTTGGTAATTGATGAGAAAATCTCATGTTATTTATTTTCTTTTTTATCTTTATCTAAAATCGAATTGTTTGTTCTATTAATGATTCGATGAAATTCAAATTGCAATATTAATGCCTTTCATTTCAAAAGTTATTGCAGAAGTCGCTATTCTGAAATTAATTGCTCATTTCAATAAATTTAAGAAGTGATTATAAAAATCGAATAAAAAACATAGAAGCAATTAATTTTATTTGTTGGTCTCTTCCCTCGTTAGAGACAATGGACAGTCTCTGAAAACGCGTCAGAGATATATAGAGTGGATAAAGATTCTCGCGTTGCTCAATCGTCAACCGCAATTCTTCAGGCCTGAGGTTTATTAATTCCTGTGCCAAGAAAAAAATCCACTACCGCTAGAAGCAATTAAGTAGAGTAGAAAGTGGACCATGGGTTTACGTTCGGCAGCCTCGTAACTCTTGCTTCCCTTATTTTGTCCTTTAGTCTTCACATTCCATGAGCAATGTATCTGACAAAGGGGGAAGAATTGCTATTTTCTGGGTCGGAATTTATGCATATAACACTTGTAGTTGGCTAGTTTTTTACCTTAACGTAGTATTTTTAGCTCCTTACATCAAGTGGCTTTATGCATGTCTGGAGCGATTTCCATAAAATAAAATAAAATGCTGGTGTATACGGTGATAATGAGATGGCAACATTAAAACTCCAACGTGCAAATGATAACAGCGTTTACGCCCCGGTATCTGTGTTATGTTTCCCCCACCAACGCGTGTATAAACCATTATAACCCCTGTGTCATCGTCGGGATTCAGGTTCTATTCGCATGCGTATAAACCCACTCGGACACCGATGTTTATAAAAACAAGTTTATACAAAGCTATTTTTCTGTGACTCTACAGTCACAGAAAAAAAAACAGAGCGACGGATAGCTCGTCCCGCTACACGTAGTAATTTTGTGCACACACGCCCCCACCTCTATTGGGGACGACGCTTTGGACACGTCTTACATGCTTGAAATGTCTATTAGAGAGAAAATCTACGCCCGAATATCACGTGGTTTCGCGACTTCCGTCTCGGGTCACCACTGACCTTTAAGTGTCACTCAGACTTTTTGATTCAGTCAACGGCCCTCAGTATGTAACATCTGGTCGGCATTCGCCCTGGACGTTAAAAAAGAATTACGTCATCCATCAAACTACAGAGAGAGAGAGAGAGAGAGAGAGAGACAGACAGACAGACAGACAGACAGACAGACAGACAGATAGACAGACAGAGACAGAGACAGACAGAGAGAGCGGTCACAGGTTGTTACTAAACGAACTGACTAGACCACAGGGGTATAGTATAATACTAAATGTCTGTAGGCGTTTTGGTATGTATGAAAGCAGGAGCATCAGCCGTAATTACTGGCTGCTGATTTATATAATAAAAAAGTGTCGCTAGTCGTGTATATTTTGTTTGTTTGAAATTCAAATATGATTTTGATAAATATTGGTAATTTCAAAATCTATTATCATCTTTTTTTTACACATACTTAAAAGAATGAGATCGTCCGATTAGATGGTGATTGGTGATTAATCTGATGTCGCTAAGGTAAAATAAAAATCCGACTCTACCCATTTTTAAATGAATTGTCTAAAAATCAAATTATGTCGTCCCCTCGACTAAAATACTACAATTTTAAATAAATATATTTAAAAAAAATGATACTCGTTTTATTGAATCGAAGAATATTTAGCTAACAATTATTTTAACAGTGAAAAGACAGAGAATAGTTATTGTTTTTAAAAAAATAGAATTGCTACAGTTTTAAATAAAGAAAGAAGAAACATATTCGTTTTATTTATTTGAAGAATATTTAGTTGGCAATGACAATAATTTTTACCGAAGAAGAGTTATTTTTAATAGACCCTGAGAGACACTTGTTATTTTAAAATGAATATTATTATTATTATTATTATTATTATTATTATTATTATTATTATTATTATTATTATTATTATTATTAACAGTAAATTATACAGATTGATGTAAAAAGCACAGTGAAATGTCCATGTGATCACGCTCGTATTTAATAATATATAAAACAAATACTGACTTGGATTTTCTAGTATACGTTTAAAGTTAAGTGTGGATATGATTTGCCAGGTATAACGGGTTATACGGTATGATTGATGGAGTATCATCTAGGATCAGCTTAAACCAAATATATGGGATAGATATTTATTTGGTTAGCCTGTTCATTCATTAATTTTATATGAATCAGATGAGTCTATTGTTGGCATTGGTTTCCCCGATATCTTTCTAGATAGAATTATTTCTAGAAATACATAAGGTACTTATAGGAGGAACCACGTGAAGGTTGCTAACATCATAAGTGTTTCTGTGGAACGAACTGGATTCGAACTTGGTACGCCCAGGTTGTCAGTGTGTCGTTAACCACTTAGCCACAATCCTGTTGAGGAAAGGTAAAAAGTTTGTGAAGAGGATTTTTAGGGTCCATTTTATATATATTTTTAACAGTCTACCATATTTGGTACAGATAAACTTTAATCTATGCCTGACTTGTCCACCTAGTTTAACTCGTGATGGTCCAACAGTGTTTGTTTTATCACCGTTCAATGATAAGCACACCTGGATACGACGCACTTCTCTCTTGGCACTGACCTGATTTTGGCTCTCTTCAGTTCACAAATAGTGTTAGATAATCCCACGGATAAATGTTATGATGGGCTGGTGTAAGGGTTAAAGCCCGGTTACCTTGAAGCCTATTTAGAATGTAGGATCACACCTCTTACTGATGAGATAGGAATAGATCACGAAAACCCACAGATAAAAATTTGGAAGGGTTAGAGTCCAGTGAGTGTAGAGCCAATTCAGGGTCACCCTCTTTCTGATCAGACGATCACCAAAGTGTCTCCGCGTATTATTCGAACGGTGAAGAAAAGAAAAACTTTTTCACATTTATGACTGAAACTTGGTGAAGAAGTCAGGCACAGACTGATGTTTATTTGTATCAAATATGGTTGGATTGCAGAAAGTATTGTGAATTTTATTAACATAAGATGGGTGACAATTTTTTGAGAGTGTGGTCTCCCTATATATTTAAGGAATGAATAAAGATTTATTCCGGACAATGGCTGATAACCATACGGTTTATCGTGTAATTAACAGGTTATAGTACGCGTAACTGATGCATATACCCTTTCAGTTCAGGAATAGTCTGGGATTGTTTTGATGGGCATTATATTTCAAATAACCCTACATATAAAATCACGGGCGTTAAGCTCCGGTTAGTGTGAAACCCATGCAAGATAACACCTCTAACTGATGAGACGATCACCAAAGTATCCGCCTATATAATAGACCAAATACTGTTGTTCGTTAATTACTGAAACTGGATAGACAAATCAGGCATAGACTGAAGTTTATTGGTAGCAAATATGGTTGAATTGCAGAAAGGATTGTGAATTTTGTTAACGATTTCACGGGTGGCATTTTTGGAGGGTCGCCCTCTATATTGTGCTGGTAAAAGTGAAGAATAGTTATCACGGGTGGCATGAAGAACATCGCAAACAAACTTCAGTCTGTACCCAAGGTGTCCGATAAGTTTTAGTCGTGAATTTATTTACTTCCTCTCCGGGAAGTTAGGCACAAGGTCAGGTGTGGAAATCCAGCGCACTAGGATTAGCGCGCTCTAGTTACTCTAACTACCTGAGCAGTCTCGTCGGTATTCCCCGGTAGGGGCGCCTCAAGCGATTAGCAATTAACTAACCCCTTTTCAAATAGAATGTAAAGCCTGGGAATGTGGACCTCTTGAGACTAAAAGGAACCATACATCAGCTAGACAGCAACAAGGTCAGTATCGGACTGATGTCCAGGACGTATCCCGACTGGTAAAAAAAACACCTACTCAGTCTGTGGCAGGTAAATGACGATCCAATAGCTTTTTTTATCACCGTTTACTGGTACACGCACCTCGACACGACGTGAAAAATTGTCAATATTACTGACACGATCCTTTATTCACGCGGCCCTGGTGTTCGTTTTCTTCAATTCAGATATAGTCTGAGGATTATTTTGATAAACATAATCTTTGAGATAATCCCACAGATAAATGTTGGGATGGGAGGTTAAACTAGAAGCCCATTTAGTATCATATCTCCTACTGATGATATGATCATTAAAGTGTCTCCACATAACATAACAGCAATAAAAAAAAAGACTGATGGCCATTGATGATTGAAACTTGGTGAACAAGTCAGGCATAGACTTAAGTTTATATGTACCAAATGTGGTTGGATTACAGAAAAGGGTTGTGAATGTTATTAATGATCCATGGGTTATTTTTAGTCACTCTGTATTAGGTTGGTAAGCTTAATCATGTGACGTAGGGGGAGTTCAAAATTTTCAGTTGGTGCCATAATTTTAACGACGGCAGACGTCATGTAAGGTCCGGGCAGATAGAACGCATAGAACTTCCCTATGGGGTGGTCCAAGCAGAAGTGACTCCTAGCTAGTGAATGGGGCTACGTAAATATGAGTAAATAAAACACAGTTTAATGTTGAAATCGTCATCGTTCTCATCTGAAGAAATATTTAGATCCGAGTGTCTAAAAATAAGGTAAATAATTGAGAATTCCTCGTAAGGTTTGTTAAGTCCACCACCACCATCAGGGTTTTTGATCACTCCTGGAGGAGGAACCCCTCCTCAATTTCCAACACCTTATTAGTGACTGGCATTCAGGGGGACATAGTGTCTATGCTAGGAATTGCAGGCTGGCGACGCTATTTGTGCATAGCTAGGTGTCCACACGCAGCGCCTGATATTCCCAAATGTTCACCCATTTGGTACTGGACAAACTCAATGTCGCTTAACTTCGGTGATCTAGCGGAAATCGGTGTGTTAATATGATTATGTCGTATATTTTAACTACGAAATTGGAATTTTCCATTAAAGGTCAAGTTAGAAGTTAGGTTGACGTGTACCGGTAGTTACGTTATGGAAAGAAGTACCTGGGGGAAAAACGAATTGAGTTATGTGTGATTCTTTTTAATTGCTTCTCTTACTTCAGTCACTAAGAGAGGGAAGAAGAACAAATGAACATCTCACTCGACTGAATCAGGTAAGTTGTCTCCTTCTAATACGTGACAAACAACTATCCCTGATATCGCGCCCCACTGAAGTAAACAACTGTCTATTTTGGTTTATTATTGTTTGTCATCTGCGATTGTCTTCTTTGCTATTGCTCGCGGATTATCGCGGCATTGCACCGTTTAAAAGAATTGACTCAAGCTTTTATCATTAATCCACACTGAGGCTTAAAGGATTAAAAAACGAAAACAAAGGAGAGTATTGAGATTTTTTTAATGGAGTCGTTCGTTCGTGTATGGCTGGTAGATTTGTTGGTTTGGTGATGTGTTGTTATATCTTTTGTTGTTGTTGTTGGTTTGTTTGTTTGTTTGGGACGGAGATTAATTAATTAAAAAATATAGAAAGAAAAAAGAAAGACAGAAAAAGAAAAGAAAGGAAGACAGAAAAGAGAAAGAGAACAGAAAAGAAAGAAATAAATAAAAGAGAGAGTAAAAGAAGAAAAAGGAAAGAAAAGAAAAAAAGACAAAGAAATTAATAGAAAGAGAAAAAAGAAAGAAAAAGGAAAAAAGAGAGAAGAAAGAAAACGAGAAAGCAAGAAAATAAAAAATGAAGAAAGTAAGAAGAGAAAAGAAAAGAAAGAGAGTTAAGAAAATAAAAAGAAAAGAAATCAGAAAAAGAAAACAAAGAACAGAAAGGACAAGAAGAGAAAAGAAAGAAGGGAATAAAGAAAGAACAGGAATTAAAAAGAAAAGAAGAAAGAAAAGAAAAAAGGAGAAAGAAAATGAAAGAAAACAAGCAAACAAAAAAAAACAATCCTCTAAAATAAAAAAAATAAAAAATAGCAAAAATAGATTGCGAAAATAAAGAGAATAAAAGAAAGAGGTGTAAACATACACCAGATTATAAAAAAGAAAATACTCAACAAAAAAAAGAATGAAACTAAGAAAAAAGTAAAGAATAAAAACAAGATATGAAAGGAAAACAAAGGAGCAGAAATATAAAATGATTCACAAAAATAAATTAAAAATAAAGAAAAAAAGACAGCAAAAGAAACTGGAAAAATGATTGGATCATTCCATCGCTCCAGAAAGTACCTGACTCCTGATGCAATCGTTAAATTTCAACCTTGCGTCATACATATAGAAAACCGAGTTGCCGCTATTATTACAAAAATACATGTAAGTTAATAATCATTTTTCATACCTTGTTAGTTGCTTGTTCTTGTACATGCCCACAGTGATCCTTCCAGACAGAGGACATGTCGTCCTGAAATTAAAGCTTCTAATTTATACCATCAAAAAGGACTGAGTCAAGACAAAACGGTTGAAAGACAGAGTAGGGTTAGTCGACATGATCTTTGTTCAAAATCACTGACCGATGGGATGTGTGGAAGACACAGATATAGAAGTCAATAATCATTGTTTAATCATATCATGTCAGCGAATTTCAATTTAACACGTTAACGCGTGGCGTGCTTCCAAAGTACTAACTGTCTTCCTGTGGTACTCGTGACTTGACTTTCATTTCCTGTTATTCTCAACTAACCGTCTTATATACTAGTGGGTTTATTTGCCTACTATTTAACACACTCCTCTATGAATAAAAGAGTCATATACATCCTAAGATGGAGTACTTCAATCTATCATCAACAAAATACTCGTTAATTCCATTCATCATTTTCACTTTTCTCATAATCTTCTTCATCTTTCGACTGAAAACCATTCCATCTCATTAACCTTACCCTCGAATTGCGTTTGGCCTTGATAATCGATGACACATGAGTAAGAAGTAAATAAATAAAATTAAAATATGAACAAAGAAAGAAAGAAATCTGGAAATTAAGAAAGAACGAAATAGAAAAAAAACTAGAAAAAACATGAAAAAATAACGAAATAATACAGAAAAGTGGGAAATAACAAAAATAAGCAAAGAATTTTTTATTCTTTAAATTCAAAAACAGTTTAATTCGTCTAATGCAACAACAAATGATAGTTTAATGCAACAACAAATGATAGTTTAATGCAACAATAAATGATAGTTTAATGCAACAATAAATGATAGTTTAATGCAACGACAAATGATAGTTTAATGCAACAACAAAGAATAGTTTAATGCAACAACAAATAAAAGTTTAATGCAACAATAAATAATAGTTTAATGCAACAACAAATGATAGTTAAATGCAACAATAAATAATAGTTTAATGCAACAACAAATGATAGTTTAATGCAACAACAAATGATAGTTTAATGCAACAACAAATGATAGTTTAATGCAACGACAAATGATAGTTTAATGCAACGACAAATGATAGTTTAATGCAACAATAAATGATAGTTTAATGCAACAATAAATGATAGTTTAATGAAACAACATATGATGGTTTAATGCAACAACAAATGATAGTGTAATGCAACAACAAATAAAAGTTTAATACAACAACAAATGATAGTTTAATACAACAACAAATGATAGTTTAATGCAACAACAAATGATAGTTTAATGCAACGACAAATGATAGTTTAATGCTACAACAAATGATAGTTTAATGCAACAACAAATGATAGTTTAATACAACAACAAATGATAGTTTAATACAACAACAAATGATAGTTTAATGCAACGACAAATGATAGTTTAATGCAACAACAAATGATAGTTTAATGCAACAACAAATGATAGTTTAATGCAACAACAAATAATCGTTTAATGCAACAACAAATGATAGTTTAATGCAACAACAAATGATAGTTTAATGCAACAACAAATGATAGTTTAATGCAACAAGAAATGATCGTTTAATACAACAACAAATAATAGTTTAATGCAACAACAAATGATAGTTTAATACAACAACAAATGATAGTTTAATGCAACGACAGATGATAGTTGAATACAACAACAAATGATAGTTTAATGCAACAACAAATGATAGTTTAATGCAACAACAAAGAATAGTTTAATGCAACAACAAATAAAAGTTTAATGCAACAACAAATGGTAATTTAATGCAACAACAAATGATAGTTTAATGCAACAACAAAGAATAGTTTAATGCAACAACAAATGATAGTTTAATGCAACAACAAAGAATAGTTTAATGCAACAACAAATAAAAGTTTAATGCAACAACAAATGGTAGTTTAATGCAACGACAAATGATAGTTTAATGCAACAACAAATAATAGTTTAATGCAACAACAAATGATAGTTTAATGCAACAACAAATAAAAGTTTAATGCAACAACAAATGGTAGTTTAATGCAACAATAAATGATAGTTTAATACAACAACAAATAAAAGTTTAATGCAACAACAAATGGTAGTTTAATGCCACAACAAATGATAGTTTAATGCAACAACAAATAAAAGTTTAATGCAACAACAAATGATAGTTTAATGCAACAACAAAGAATAGTTTAATGCAACAACAAATGATAGTTTAATGCAACAACAAAGAATAGTTTAATGCAACAACAAATAAAAGTTTAATGCAACAACAAATGGTAGTTTAATGCAACAACAAAGAATAGTTTAATGCAACAACAAATAAAAGTTTAATGCAACAACAAATGATAGTTTAATGCAACAACAAATGATAGTTTAATGCAACAACAAATGATAGTTTAATGCAACAACAAAGAATAGTTTAATGCAACAACAAATAAAAGTTTAATGCAACAACAAATGGTAGTTTAATGCAACAACAAATGATAGTTTAATACAACAACAAATGATAGTTTAATGCAACAACAAATGATAGTTTAATGCAACAACAAATGATAGTTTAATACAACAACAAATGATAGTTTAATGCAACAACAAATGATAGTTTAATGCAACAACAAATGATAGTTAAATACAACAACAAATGATAGTTTAATACAAAACAAATGATAGTTTAATGCAACAACAAATAATAGTTTAATGCAACAACAAATGATAGTTTAATGAAACTATAAATGATAGTTTAATGCAACAACAGATGATAGTTGAATACAACAACAAATGATAGTTTAATGCAACAACAAATGATAGTTTAATGAAACAACAAAAAATAGTATAATGCAACAACAAATGATAGTTTAATGCAACAACAAATGATAGTTAAATGCAACAACAAATAATAGTTTAATACAACAACAAATGAATAGTTTAATAAAACAACAAATGATAGTTTAATACAATTACAAATGATAGTTTAATGCAACAACAAATAATAGTTTAATACAACAAGAAATGATTATTTGATGCAACAACAAATAATAGTTTAATGCAACAACAAATGATAGTTTAATGCAACAACAAATGATAGTTTTATGCAACAACAAATAATAGTTTAATGCAAACAACAAATGATAGTTTAATGCAACAACAAATGATAGTTAATTACAACAACAAATGATAGTTTAATACAACAACAAATAATAGTTTAATGCAAAAACAAATGATAGTTTAATGCAACAACAAATGATAGTTTAATGCAACAACAAATGATAGTTTAATGCAACAACAAATAATAGTTTAATACAACAACAAATGATAGTTTAATGCAACAACAAATGATTGTTTAATGCAACAACAAATGATAGTTTAATGCAACAAAAAATGATAGTTTAATGCAACAACAAATGATAGTTTAATGCAACAATAAATAATAGTTTAATACAACAACAAATGATAGTTTAATACAACAACAAATGATAGTTTAATGCAACAACAAATGATAGTTTAATGCAACAACAAATAATAGTTTAATACAACAACAAATGATAGTTTAATGCAACAACAAATGATTGTTTAATGCAACAACAAATGATAGTTTAATGCAACAAAAAATGATAGTTTAATGCAACAATAAATGATAGTTTAATGCAACAACAAATGATAGTTTAATGCAACAAAAAATGATAGTTTAATGCAACAACAAATGATAGTTTAATGCAACATAAATGATAGTTTAATACAACAACAAATGATAGTTTAATACTCCAACAAATGATAGTTTAATGCAACAACAAATGATAGTTTAATGCAACAACAAATGATAGTTTAATGCAACAACAAATAATAGTTTAATGCAAACAACAAATGATAGTTTAATGCAACAACAAATGATAGTTTGATACAACAACAAATAATAGTTTAATGCAAACAACAAATGATAGTTTAATGCAACAACAAATGATAGTTTAATGCAACAACAAATGATAGTTTAAGGCAACAACAAATGATAGTTTAATACAACAACAAATGATAGTTTAATAAAACAACAAATGATAGTTTAATGCAACAACAAATGATACTTTAATACAACAACAAATGATAGTTTAATACAACAACAAATAATAGTTTAATGCAACAACAAATGAAAGTTTAATGCAAGAATAAATAATAGTTTTATACAACAACAAATGATAGTTTAATCCAACAACAAATAATAGTTTAATGCAACAACAAATAATAGTTTAATACAACAATAAATGATAGTTTAATGCAACAATAAATGATAGTTTAATGCAACAATAAATGATAGTTTAATGCAACAACAAACGATAGTTTAATGCAACAACAAATAATAGTTTATTAATAAAATGTCCTTTCTGAAAACCAATATGCAAATATCATGAAGTTTCATCGGATGTCCTGCTGGCAATAAATAAATAAATAAATAATTTTACAAAAGAATTAAATGGTAATAAATCTATAACGTAGGAAACCAATAAAAGAGAAAGAGAGGGGGTAGAGAAAGCGAGAGAAAAAGATAGAGAGATGAATATAACCACAAAACCAAAGGGGGAAGGAAAAGGAAAGAACCCTTAAAAATACCACAATAATCTATGGAAGCAAAAGTAATACTGAAATTAAGAGGAAAAAGAAAGATATGAAATAAGATTAGGCTACAAGAAATTGGAAATAAAGAAAAAAAATAGAAGAAAGAAAAAAGAAAAGAAACGAGGGAACAGAAAGGAAGAAAGCCCGAAGAAAAGAAGAGATGAAAGAAAGAAATACAGAAAGAAAGAAAGAATAAAATAGAAGGAAAGGAATATCAAAACGAAAGAAAGAAATAAAAACGAAAGAAAAGTAAAAGAGGAACAGAAAGAAGAAGGGACGAAATAAAGAAAGGAATAAATATATGAAGAAAGAAAGAGAGAGAAAGAAAAAGAAAGAAAGAAATAGAGAAATAAAGAAAGAAAGCAAAAGTCACAAAAATATAGAAAAAAGACAGAACAAAAAGAAGAAACAAAAAATTAAGAGATAGACAAGGAAGAGGGAAAGAAATAATAAAGAAAGTAGAAAAATACATTTGAAAAGTCACAGTAAACCAATAAATAAATGAAGGAGCAGACGTTGAGACAGAAGAAAGAGGGCGGGGTAAGGAAGAAGGGAACAGGGGAAAAGAAAGGGAAGTGGAACGTCAATAAAACGAAACTATAATTTAGAAAGAAAGAAAGAAAGAATGAAAGAATGAAAGAAAGAAGGAAAAAAAGAAAGAATGACCGAAAGAAAGAAAGAAAGAATGAAAAAATGAAAGAAAGAAAGAATGAAAGAAAGAAAGAAAGAAAGAACAAAGAAAAGGGGGAACAGAAAAGATGAAAGAAACGAAAAGAAGGAATGAATGAAAGAAAGAAAGAATGAATGAAAGAAAAAAGAAAGAATGAAAAAAAAAGAAAGAAGGAAATAAAAAATGAAAGAAAAAAGAAAAAGGAGAGCAGAAAAGAAGGAAGAAAGAAACGAAGAAAGAAAGAGATAAAGAAAGAAAAGGAAAAGGATAAGAGAAAAAAGGAATAACGAATGAAAGAAAAAAAAGAAAGAAATGATGAAAGAAAGAAAAAGAAAGAAACGATGAAAGAAAGAAAAAAGAAAAGAAAAAGGAAAACGGAAAGAAAGGAAGGAAGGAAAAAAAATAAAAAGACAGATAGAAAGAAAGAAAGAACAAACAACAGGATGATTAATCTAACGAAAAGCCGCGCGTTATTTGTTGTCTTATTGTCTTCAAATTAATCTCTGCTGACATAGAAAAGCCCCAAAACCGGTGTTACGTGTCACGCAACATGTCGTCCAACAAGGCCGAGATATTCTCTTTTGCGTTTGTCTTTTTTTTTCTTCTTAAATAAACTAAACTAAAATAAATAGAATCTCACTCGGATGAAAAAAATCAAAACAAAGTCACAATAAATCGGTCAATTCAGGACGAAAACACGCGTTTCGTACAAAATGGAGGTCGACTGAGGTGTGGGGGGGGGGGGCGGTCTGTTGGCTTCTGTAAACAAATCACCGAAAAGTCAAGTGTGGACCAGTCTGTTTTTGGCGTTCAGGCAAATATCAGAGTGGGGTACGGTGCGGTTCAGTACCACAACTACATCCTCCCAAGCATTACCTTCCCCTTCAAGCATATGTTGATTCTTGGTTGCCTACGATGATATGCCGACGGATCTGATTATGGCAACTTTGGCAGCCATTAAGAGTGCTCTCTTTCTGAGAGGTTTCGCATTCCCCTGATTATGCCGAACTCGTATTGAACTAATATCAGAGTGGAGTATGGTTGGTATCTGTACCAGAACTACATCCTCCTCAGTTTATTGGTTTATTGTCAGTCGCTTACCTAGATATGCCAACGTATCCGATCAAGGAAACTTATGCAGTCATTCATAGTGCCCCCCCTTTCTGGGGGATATGGAGATGGATCCCCCACATTATTCTAACCTCATGTCAGGATAATATCAAAGTGGGATATGGTGCGATTCTCCCAAGCATAACTTCCTCTTTCGGTTTATTGGTTCATTTATTCATTTTTGTATTTATCTCCCTCCCACAGCGGTCAGATGTGACACAAGGTCGAAAAGTGGGATTTAAAAACCAGCGCCTTAGAGGAAGAGCACTCTGGCCTACAAAAATGCCTGCGCAGCCCCGTCAATATTCCCCGGTAGAGACGCCTCAGCCGATTAGCAATAAACTAGCACTCCAAATTGTCTTTGAGACAATCATTGAATCGCTAACGAGGTTTATGGTGTGGGCGAGTATTCCCAGTTAGTTCCCCATAAATTACCTGCTTGGGCAGTCTGTCATCATTAAGACGAATAAGATGACCAGCCCAACGAAGTCTGCATTTACTTATACGAGACTCGATGCTTAGAACAGCAGCTCGTTCCAACACTTCGGTGTCAGGGGTAAATCTATCCCAACGATGTTAAGCAAGTGCCTAAGGCAATACTGCTGGAAACGCTCCAGCAGGCGAATATGAGCTCTGTAATTGGCCCATGTCTCATAAGCATATAACAAAGTTGATACCACACAGGCCTCATACAAAGAGATCTTAGTTTCCAGCCTGACATCACGTGGTGCCAACACCCGCTTCTCCAATTGACCAAAAGATACACCAGCCCGTTCAATACGTCAATCTATCTCAGCATCCAACAACCCGTTCCTAAGCAAAACAACACCCAGATACATAAAACGATCCACCACAGACAGTCTGTGGCCTATGACAAATATATCCGGTTCCTGATATGAGTTGCCAGGGGCTTGGGCAAACATAGCCTTTGTTTTGTTCAGGTTTATTGTGAGACGCATGCTTCTACACACGCATGCAAAGCGATCCATGATATCCTGCATATTATTCTGCAAGTGAGACACGAGATCCACATCATCTGCATAGAGCAAATCTCGAACAACAGTGGAGAATGTCCTTGACAAAGTCTTAAAACGCTGTAAGTTATACAGTCGACCCGATGTGCGAAATCGAAGATACATACCTTTGTCACAGTCAGTGAAAGCCAACGACAGGGTTACAGCAAAATAGATGGAAAACAACGTAGGTGCAGGTATATCACCCTGTTTAACACCGTTGCCAACTGCAACGGGTTCAGAGAGACAACCATCGCAGTTGACACGTGCTTTCATGTTGTCATGCAGCTCACGAAAGAGTCTAACAAAGTTAAGAGGACATCCAAACTTACCTTCTACAGCGCATCCCGATTAACTGTATCGAACGCTTTCTTCAGATCAACAAAGACTTGATATAGGCCTAGACGATGTTCAATACACTTGTCCGTCATTTGACACGCCGCAAAGATCATATCAGTGGTACCCCTATTTCTTCTAAAGCCACACTGACTCTCAGGAAGCATAAACGGACAGATGTAGGCATTCAGGCCATTCAACAGGATTCTGGTAAACACCTTTCCTGTTCCATTCAAGAGAGATGCCTCGATAATAGCTGCACTCATCTTTCCTCCCTTTGCTCTGTACAAGGAGACCATAATTAAGTCACGCCAATCTTGGGAAACATGCCTGCCAAACCAGATGTTGTCAATCAACCCTTTAATTTGAACTGCCAATAGCCTTCCACCACAGTGAAGGACTAACACATGTATACCATCTCTATCAGGTCCTCCGCATCTCAACTGCCACATAGCCTCCTCCACCTCCTAGAGGGAAGGAACAGAATCCATTTCCGCAATGATATCCCTCTGAGGCAAGCTATCTATCACATCAGTACTGACAATCGACGGATTAGTGAACAGATCAGTATAATGCTCTGTCCATCTATCGAGTGGCTTGCTTGGATCCTTAATCAACTCTTTGTCATACTTAGATTTGAATGGGGTTACACTAGAATGGCTAGGACAATAAACTGCCTTCATCAGTTCATACATTGTTTTACTGCCCTTAAAATCAGCGGCATGCTGAATATCACGAACCTTTCATCGTCATCATTCATCCTTCATCTGTTTAAGTTCTTTCTACAACTCTGATTTAACAGCTAAATATGATCCTGAGGTGATAAGCCGCTATCAACCAGCCTTTGATGAAGTTCATGCTTTTTCCGTAGCAGTTCAGCGATGTCAGCATTATTGTCATCAAACCAGTCCTGATGATTTCTCTTCGTTAGCCAAAGAACATCTACTGATGTTTCATAAACGCACTTCTTAAAACACTCCCACGTACCATCAAACGATATATGCTCAAGTCTATTCTGCAAGACTAGAGCAGTTTTCTCATCCTTCAGATTTGTAACATTTATTGTACGAGGACATTTGACTTTGCCGAATCGCCTCGTCGGCCTAATTACGAACCTCATGTCAGCACACATCAGACGATGATCTGTCTAGCACTGGGCATTCCTTTTGACTCGAAGTTTGCAGACGTCCTTTAGATCGCGTCTACGGGTCATGACGTAATCGATCAAATGTCATGGCTTGGATCATTGATGAAGCTATGTGTTCTTATATTTTGGTTTCAGGTGGAAACACTAAATCCAGTTCCGAACACATTTGCAGTAAACGTAACCGGCTCTTATTTATGTTTCCAACTCCATAACGTCCGAGTAGACGCCATGTTTGATAGGGAATATCAACTTTCGCATTGAAATTTCCCAACAAGACAATTTGATCATCTTGCGGAGCAGTGATGATAACTCTTTTAAGGTCTCCATAAAAGGATCTTATTAGCTCAGGTGGGTTGTCCAACGTAGGAGCATAAAAAGGAATAAGAGTTGCATATCGCTGACCAGCTAGAGGCAAACGTAAGATCATAATGCGCTCATTTAAACCACAAGTAAGATTCTTGAGTTTAGAAACAACCCATTTCTTAAGAGCAAATCCTACACCATGATCGTGTCGGTCACCTTCCGGTTTCCCGATCCAGTAAAATACATATTCAGAGTCGTCCTCTACACGACTACATTCCTTCAACAACTTTGTCTCTGACAAGGCTACTATATCAATGTTGAAACGTAAACGTCCTAGTCCAACAAGTGCTGTTCGTCTCTCCGGCCGGTCAGAACGATAACGATCAAGTTAGGTTGTGACGTTCCAACAAGCCATTTTCAAATTAAATTTCGTATTACTCATTACATTTATTCCGCTAAGATAGACACATAGCTTGTATCTACATATGGATCACATACACCAAAAGTACCAGCACAGTAACAGGATTATAGTGATCAACGCTTGTGCGACATGACGATCACTATCTGAGTATCGGCGACTATGAACCCGGTGACAGATAAACAGCCGATGACCAGTAGTCACTTAAACCGCAGGTGTTAGAACGACGTTTTCCTTCTGCTAGATGACTGCCTAGTAGTATTGCCATATACCCATGGCTAGAACTCAGGGTGTTTGGCACCAGAGAGTGATCCACATGCCGGTGGATTATGCATGCCTCAGCTGACAGGCCCTAAGCTCCTCTGGGGAATTCTGTCAGGGTTGCCTCAACCTTAGTGTTTCTGGCAAAACATTAGTCCATAAGGCAGTGGGGTCCAGGTTTACAGCACTGAGAACTCGCCGTTAACATGGACGCATGCGTATATGCATATATACACATATATATATATATTTCATGTATCGACATAAAATTTTATAAAAAGATATAATTTTTTATGTATCAATTTTCAGTATTTACTTAAACAGTGCACGATACGTAAGTAGAGCTAGGTAGTAAGCTATGAAAATATAACAAATAAGTAAAAAAAAACTAAACAAAACTATAACCTAACAATTTAAAAAACTAAAACCTAAAATAGAAATACAAGGAACCACGTGTTAAAATAAGTTCACCCATTAAATTGACACAACAAAGAAACATGATATAGGCCACTCTATAGAAAATAGAACAATAGAACAGGATATAAGAAGTAATACTAACCGGATCTTTGTTCGTGGGAAGACCAACGATTGACTGAGAGAACAACAAAGAATCTGATTGGTTAAGTAGCTAGCCGTGTATATAAAAACACCCGGCAAAAAATAACTCCATGCATTTTAGCCTGAAGATTCCCCCGGGGATGAAACGCGGGAGCCTCTGTGTAGCTTAATTGCCATAAATATATTTTCATAGCCTACTAACATAAAGAAGAATATATATATAAAATGATAATTTTTATATATATATAATTTTATATATATATACACACACACAATATATATATATATATATATATATATATATATATATATATATATATATATATATATATATATATATATATATATATAGTGGGTGTGTATTTAGGCAGCATTTTTCATGTAAGCAAATGTTATTAAACACAACAGAAATCTAATGCTTAATTATACCGTTTTTATTTTTTTCGATTTTCCTAATAACCTGTTTAGTTTCAAAATCAAAAAGATTGATGATAGTTCTATATGTATCACGAGTACTTTTGATTCTTCGTCGAATCATCTTAACATGACAAAAAATAAATAAACAGCTGAGGAAAAAGAAGAGAATCTAAAAAAAAAAAACAGTCGTGAACGCCGAGAACAATAACACATTTTCTGGATCTACCCTCATCGATCTATATACCAACCGCCAGGAAACGCGGACGTTTCCGCTGAAATCCAAGAAGAAAAGAGAAAGAGCGAGACAAAAGCGGAAGTCACTTCACTTCCTTCCGTCTCTAAATAAAGACTCGGTCAAGAGAAGGGCAAATAATTCGCCTCCCTTAGTTGGAGTATGTAATACCTGGATTTATTCATACCACTAGAGAGATGCGGTTTGAGATTGTGCAACCGTCGTTTTAGTATAGACCCCCAGCGCAGCCATCCTTACAGGAGATGTCCATTGTCTGTCGAGACTGAAAGTAGGCCAACATGAACTTAAGGGAAGTATATTTATTTACCCTCGATGCATGTTTTGAAAAGCCAGCGCAATTTGTGAAGTGCACCCTGACCTACAGAAAATACCTGAGCAGCGCCATCGACATTCTCAGACAATTAGTAATAAAGTAACCCATTCTCAGGGAGAAGCCTGAGAGGGTGGAGTTCCTAGGACTGAACAGAATTATACCTCAGTCCGACAACAACAAATCTACTGTCGGACTGATTGTTAAGAAAAGTAAAATATATATTAATCAAGTTTTCAAGTTTACCCGCATCTCTCTCACACGCATACACACACATACACACACACATACACACACACACACACACATACACATACATTCCAATCTCGGGCCAATAAGTACCCCCCCAGACACACACTTTCTAAAAGTTAGAAACGCTACAGATCCTTTTTGGCGGTGAGGGTGTTCTACAATTTGTTTTTATTCTACGAGTTTGACACCTTCTCAACTAAGCAACGTGTGTTACATCTGCTAGTTAACATCTAACGCTTGTTTGTAAACGGCATGGTGGTGTATCACGGCGTCGAAACGGCTGGAGGTTACGCTATATGAAGACGCACGAACAAACGGTGAAAGCGACCGGTGTCATCTGGTTCAAGTCGAGTAGCAGATAGCTACTTTCAGACTACTTTCAGACACAATACATACGTCGAGGATGGGACTCAACTTTAATTCTTCTGGTATTACAGATCCACCAAAATGCCCACTCCGTACATTTGTTATGCCCCCGGCCTCCTCAAATCGGTTTATCTTGGGAGGGCACCATCCACTCCCCAACTCAAACCTGTTTTTATTTCTCTTCCCACTTAAAACTCCACTCCCACGTAGAGATATACCTGCTTGTTTTCGGCACTGACAAACCGGAAAGCAGTGGGAGGTTTACAATTAGCAAGGGTTGAGAGAGGCTTACTAACCTACCCTTTGTTTCATTTTATTTGTCGCCTTGTCGGCGGAGCCACGGATTCGCCTAATGCATCCCATGCATAGGGGTTAAAAAACGAAAACGGAGCCACCTGTAGGCCGTGGGTGGCGACACGTGATGCCTTAAGTCGGGATCTTGGTGGCTGAGCTGTTCTTCCACTGAGACCCTTATTTCGGCTAAACGGGAGGTCGAAGGGCCCCGATTAGATCAATCGGGTTGTTATGTCATACACTAGTATCTATAAGTTCATTCCCAACCTTATTATTGAATCAGATTCTTCAAAAACTCAAAACCTTATTTCTCCTTTTCATTTTCTCGACAAATAGATACTAGTAGGCATGGCTGAGGATCAATCGTCATGAGAATAAAGAAGATTACCAATGCCAAATAGTAATGTTTTTGAAGAGTAATGTTTTCAAAGAGTAATGTTTTCAAAGAGTAATGTATTCTGTGAGTAGGTTTTTTAGAGTAATGCTGTTACTCTCTCTGTAAAATTTACTTCTAATGTTTTCTAGGAGAAATCTTTTTCGAAGAGTAATGCAATGTATTCTGAGCACAATGTATTAATGTAAGAGTAATGTATTCTTAGAGCAATATATTCCGAGAGCAATGTATTCTAAGAGCAATGTATTCTAGGAATATGAAATAATTATCCCACCTAGAGAATTAAATTTGACTTTATTTGGCAGTAATTAACCCATAAATGGTTCATATGCCGTAAAACAATATAAACCAAATCAAACCATAATTTTATTTTGATTGGTTTATTTTATTTTATTTTTTTCAAGTCGAGTAGGAGAAAGTAGTGAGTAAATAATACTAATGATTATAATGATGAATATAATACTGATTATAATGATGAATATAAAAAATGGACGTGACTGGGTTGGGAAATTAGTCTGTTCGCAACTATGCAAAAGTCTGCATATTTGATATGCAGATAAATAGTACAGTCACAACCCGGAGCCTCTATTGGAAAATCACATGCAGAAAATCCGCTAGCGAATACAAACAAACAAATCCATCAAAGCAAGAAGACCAGATGTGATGTGTACAGAAGAAAGAAAACCCCTGTAAAATAGTTGATTTAGCCCTCCTAGCAGTTCACAGGGTGAAGCTGCAAGAGGCGAAAAAAGGAAGTGTTATGGTACCATTCCTATTTAGACACGCAATGGACTCTTCCGATAAGTATATAATTCGTTAATTGTAATCTACTCATTGGGTTAAATAGTAGAGGGCTACATTCAGACGTAATGCATACCAGTCGAGGATACGTCCTCGGCAATCAGTCCGGCAGAGTATGGGGCCACTGTTATGACGGTGACCTTTCCTCTGCTGGGTTTTGGCTTTAGCTTCTCGCTTTGAGAGGGGGTAGTTTATCGCTAACCGCCTGGGGCGCCTCTATCGGGGAATGCCAACATGGCTATTCAGGCAGTTTTTTGCGTGGCCATAGTGTTCTACCTCTTTGGACGTATCTAGCACTAAACGAAAAACAACATTGCTTTGGTGCCTATTTACTTGACTCCCCACAAAGGGAGAAGTTAGACAAAAGGTCGGTTTACATGTTGGGGATAACCAGATCCCTCAAAAAGAAGCACTCTAGATGGGACAAAACATTTTTTTTTAAAACAGTCAAGACCGACGACAGAACAGATACTAAACTCTGATCCCAGCGCGAAGGACAAGAAATGTTTACTTGCCTCCCCACTAGGGCAGAGTCAGACACGATGTCGGTTTTTAATGTGAGAAAAATTCAACTCCCCTAATAGAAGCACCCTTGATTGGGATAAAAGTAAAATTGCCTCAGTCTAGAAAGGTTTCTCTTCCACAAACTGAGGACAATAAAAAAGATGAAGTGTAGTATCTGAAGTGAGATTGTGCCCATATTATGTTCACATAAAACTAAAATTGGCGGGATATTTTTTTAATTGATGTCTAATACCTATTGTTAAAATTTCACAAAAATCGGAGATATCGGAATTTTCATGAAAGGCTGCCACCCTATTTTTACCTACCTTCCATGAAATTAAATTTAATTAAATATAGCCCATATTACGGCAAACAAGAAGAATCCCCGACTTAAAGTCTGCAGCCAACGGTGCCCGGCCAGATTCAGTTCCTGGTATTAAAGAAGTTCTGTTTTGGGTCGCTTGTGTTTTGCCAAGTTTTATACTAATTTTTATTTATTAATTTATTTATTAAATTGTTAAGTGAAAGTACAGAATAGTTAACAAAGCCCGTCACCTCGCCATGTTAAGAATGGCTTTATAAATAATCTTCTGCACTTTGCTGACCGCGCTGAAATAATAATGTTATTATTTAGGAAGCCATCCTTAATATAGAGAAGGGGCTTTGTTAACTATTCTGTACTTTCACTTAACTATTTAATAAATAAATTAATAAATTTGGGAAACTGAAACTCGTTGTAAGTTATATTACAGATGAGGTTTAATATCAGGAACTGAATTTAACCGGACACCGTTTGCTGCGGACTTCAAGTCGGGGATTTTTCTGGTTTGCCCATATTACGCCCCCTTACGTCTAGCAGCTGTGTTCCAAAATTCATAATGATCAGTTAATTAGTTTAGGAGTGAATCCTACGCATATAAATATATAAACATGTGCACATACCTAACTTTATATAAATAGAGATGTCTAGAGGGCTATAACTATTCGGGTATATAACGAGTACAGGAAGGAAAACTGAATATTGTATAACAAGATGATTTTTTTATGCAAATATATTTTTGAAGTCGTTTCAAAGACATCGGATCAAATTTTTGTATCCACCCTGTATTTCTTTTTGTATGTGCTCTGTACGTCTCTCTTGCGAGAGAACGAAAATGAAAATACTGAAATTTCAAACAAACCCAACCTGTTAACCAAGGAAGTTTATAAATGTTCACAGGTGCGGATCGAGACAGGTAAATCAAAATGTTCAAACCTACCTAGGGGTATATACACACTACACAGGTCAACAAGTGCATTTAATCCAAACGCTTTGCAAGATCAGAACAATAATAAAAGTAAAGGAAAAAATGGGGAAAATAAAAATAAGAACACAAATCAACTCTTAAACGTTCTTCAACAAGTCACTTGAGAGTTGTAAAAATAACTCACTCAACTTACTTGACCGACCTGATCAAACAAACGGTAGACATTTTTTTTTTTTTTTAGTTCATCTTACTGAACTCACTCGGACGCAACTGCGCATGTGCAGAGCTCTCGCCCGACACCTCTTTTTTCTAATCATTTAGCTTATCTGTTTTATTTAAATTTTCAAGTGAATTCTAATATTAATACGCTAGTGCGTTTGTTCATTTCTTTTGTGCCACGCTTTTAGTAAAATGAACTTTGCTAAACAGCCGCACTCACTCAGACGCAACTGCGCATGGTATTAACCTCGCTCCCAACAATACGTCAGCCTGACAATCACTTGAAAGTTGTAGAAATAACATACTCAACATACTTCACCAACCTGATTAAACATAAGGTAGACATTTTGATTTTAATAAATCCACCTTGCTAAACAGTTGCACTCACTCAGACGCAACTGCGCATGGTATTAACCTACCGCCTACCGCATGAAGATGTGGTACAAGGCTGGAAAATCGAGATAAAACGGCCAGCACACCAGAGTTAATGAACTCTGGCTCCCGCCAAAAATGCTTGAGCATCCTCGTCGGCATTTCCCCGTTGGGGCACCTCAGGCGATTGACTAATAACTAATTCCTTCTAAAATAGTGAAGGTAAGGCCTGGGAAGTAGACCTCCTAGGACTGATTAGAACAATACCTTAGGTCGACAGGGCAGCTGACGCTGCAGCGGCTAACCCTGTCGCATGTCGAGGACGTATCTTCGATTGGTATAAAGTGTCAAAAAGCATTTTTGCACAGCCATCTATTATATCCACATTGCTGAACGGCCGCCCTCACTCAGATGCAACTGCGCATGTGCAGAGCTTTCGACAAATGACTCTTTTTCTAATCATTTAGTTGTTTGTTAGTTTTGTTTTTGTTGTTGTTTTATTTAAATTTTCAACTAAATGATAATATCATTACGCTGGTGTGTTCGTTCATATCTTTTGTGTCACACTTTAAGTAATAATATGAAATTTGGTATGAAGAAGAGGAAGTGGAATAATATTCTTCCGGTTGATGAGTTTATAAAAAGCAGCAGCATCGAATGTTGTTAAAAGTATCAAGTCACGATTGGAGAAAATCTCAAATCAGTAGATTCTTTCAACCAAACACAGACGCAAAAACATTCACCTTAACATTTTACGCGTAATATAAGAACCCAAACCCCTCTCTCTCTCTCTCTCTCTCTCTCTCTCTCTCTCTCTCTCTCTCTCTCTCTCTCTCTCTCTCTCTCTCAAACCTGACATACAGGAGTACGGCCAAAAACAGCCTTAGCCGCTGTGCCGAGGCATATGCCACACACAACAAGAAACATCCACGAACTCTCACGCATAAGTTTACGCACATACTTTCAGACCGTTTAAAACAAAGGGCAAGCATACACACAAACACCGCCTGCTAAGTCTACTGAACTTACACACTGTTACACGCAAATCTACACGGCAACAGCCGAAATGAACATATCTACTCAACTTCTTCTTAAAAACAACTTCTGTTCACTTTGAATGTTCTAAGACTCTCTGAACACTCATTCCTTGCCAACTCTTTATTTGTAGTTGCCCAACCAAGTTGTCAATAAAAATTGATATTATGTATTATTTGGATTGTTCGGACTATTCTTTTCATCTTGAGTGTCATTTTCACAACGTTTCGGTCGATGTAGCCTCCGACCTTCTTCAGGGGTATCTTAACAATAGCTCTTGTTGGTTAATAGTGGAAAGAATCTTAACAGCCATTGTCAAGATCCACCTGAAGAAGGTCGGCCAAAACGTGGTGGAAATGACACTCACGATGAGAACAGTAGTCCGAATGACCCAAATAATACATATTATCGATCCTTATCTAAAACTTTCAGAAACAAAATTTGATATATTTTTCTATGGATAGACTTTGTAATTCTTTGCATTTATAAGTTAGTAAGGGAAGGCTGGAACTTGGCGCGAAGATGAAGTGTATGAAGGTTACGCGTGGAAAAGGAAGATAAACAGATGAAGGCGGAAGAATATAAACAGATGAAAGAGGAAGAGCAAAGAGTGAGAGTAGGAGCGGGAAGGGAAGAAACGTCGGTCCATGAAAATTTTCACTGAAAAACATGAGCTAATATTATTTTTTAAAAATTGAAATAAACAACTATTTCCCTTCATTGAAATCTTTAAAATCTGCAACGTGATTTCATCACCACTTTTCTACATTATATTAAAGACATTTTTTTTAATGATTTATAGCTCACATTTATTTTACGGAAGAGAAATTAACATGAACAGAAAAATGTGGAATTATCAGCACGTGTAATACTTTCATCCATCACACATACACCCACACCCTGGGAACATGAATCTTCACCCATAACATCAAATGGAAAGGTGACAGTGTTCTATGACAAAGACATACAGGCGGGCAGATACATAAAAGACAAAGCCGTCAAGCCGGACATTGTTATATGGAACAAACCTGAAAGGATTGCGCTCATTATTGATGTAACAGTTCCAAATGATCATGGCTTTAAAAAAAACAGCATGGTCTCTGCAAGAAATAAACATTATACCGGTTGCGGTAGGAGCAACTGGTCTAATGAGAAAAATCTAAAGAAATACTTAGAAACAATCACTGAAAGACCAAGCTGTAGCAAAATACAGATAGCAGCCATAAAAAAAACGTTTAACCTTAAAAGAGCCCTCGGATATAAATTTAAATCGTAACAAAACCAAGTGTTAATTCCAAGCTTTATTCAAACTAACTGAAGTAAAATCCTTAAATAAAAGTTTTTTCAAACTTTCTTGGACAACTGGGAGCGAGCATTTCTGGGTTCGTATTAAATAAATGCAATTTCGAACATATCGTCTCCTTTTTGTTCCTTATTTTATGTATTGCTTATACGATAAAACATATATTAATGGATGCTGGCCAAACATCCACAAAACTCCACAAAAGAAATCCATTCTCTTGATCAGCTTGGCTTAATGGTAAGAGTGTTCGCTTATGAACCTGGTCGAGTTAGGGTTCATACTAAAGACTTAAAACATGGTACTTGATGTCCCTCTTCATTGCTTAAGCATTCAACATTATAATCTTTTGTTTTTTTTATTGAAATCACTCCAGACAAGGCATAAAGCCACTTGATGTAAGGAGATTAAAAAAAAAATAGTCTTTCAAGGTCAAAAACTAGCCCACGATAAGTGTCAGGTGGATAGATTCCGACCCAGAAAACAGCAATTCTTCCCCCTTTGTCAGAAACATCGCTCATGGAACGTGATCACTAAAGGACATAAAAGATGAGGATAAAGGATAATCAGAGTAGTCCTGCGAACGGAGTGGCGCCCTTGCTTACATCTCGGTATAGTAGCTAATGAAAAGGGAGCCCTTGGGTCGCCGTCGACTATATTCGACAACTTTACTTACATTCCAAGCCACAGGGATAATATATTTTTAATTATATTTCTCTCGACTTTCACACACACACACACGAACACATACACACACTCTTTTCAGACTTTCTTGGGTGTATGTACGCGTTTTACGCACACTATCTAACTAACGGCGTGTAGTTTTTGAGTGCTTATCGGTTGGGGTTTCTGATGAAAGTCGAAGGGATTTATTAAACCTGGATGATAGACGTCCGTTTCTGACAAGTATGCTCTATGGGTTCATTTTAGTGGGTAAAGTAGGGGTCAGTTATTATTATTATTATTATTATTATTATTATTATTATTATTATTATTATTATTATTATTATTATTATCATCATCATCATCATCATCATCATCACTATTACTATTACTATTACTACTACTACGACGACGACGACGATGATGATGATGATGATGATGATGATGATGATGATGATGATGATGATGATGATGATGATGATGATGATGATGATGATGATGATGCTGGGACCTTGGGGAGGCTTATTGCCACCCAAATCCCAGAGAAGGCCTATTGTCCTTACCAGCGAGAAATTAATGGTAAGAGGCTGTTGCGATACCGCATCGTTATCGAAAAGAGGTGAAGAATACTGGAAATCTGGGGAGGCTTGTTGTCACTCGGACTCCAGGAAATACCACTGGTTGTTGTCGGTGAGCAATCACTGACGATGATCTGTGTGAGAACCCATAGTGAGTACAAATAATAGTAATAATAATATTTGTACTCACTAGGAGTTCTCACACAGGTAATCATCAGGGATTACTCATTGACAATAACCGGTGGTGTTCTGTTGAGTCTGGGTGACAACCAGTCTCCCAATATTTCCAGTACTTACCACCTTTTTCGATAACCATTGCAAATGAATTTGCGTTATTGCAACATCCGCTTACCATTGATTTCTCGCTAGTTGCGACCATTGGTCTTCATTGGGATTTGTGTGGTAATAAGCCTCCCCGAGGTCGCACTCTACCAGCTGAAGTCTGGTTAGTGCTCTCCCTCATAGGTCTTTCCATCCTCCTTGACCCTTCACGACTATTTTGTGTGGTATCAGCCGTGACTGATGCTTGGGGGGGGGCATAGTTTATAAAAGTTTCTAGCAGTTTTAGTTCTCTTGGTTTCATGTGGTATTCCTTCCATCTTTGTTTTACTTCTGTTGCATTTTCCATGTGGGTTGTTAGCGTTTGTCGTTTATGTAGGTTGGTTGCCGCATTCGCAGATTTTTCTTGAGATTTCAGCTGATTTCAGCATTGCTGTCCGTTGTATCATTTCAGTCCTCCCTTTGATTCGAATTTCTCCTAGTCTTTTTTCCAGTTTTTTCGAGACTGCTCCTGGTGTTCCTACAATTACTGGTATTATATTGACTTTCTTCATGTTCCATATTCCTTTCAGCTTCCTTGCAAGCTCGGTGTATTTGCTTCTTTTTGCTGCATCTTTGATCTTTACCCTGTGGTCTGCTGGGACTGCAAAATCTACAATTTGGCAGTTTCGTTCCTTCTTTTTAACTGGTTTGACGTCCGGTCTTCTCGCTCGGAGTCGTTTTGTATTAACGTAGTTCTTCTTTTGGTCATCCATTCTAATACATCTGTTTTATGAATACTTCCTCTCAGTTTTTGCGTTAGTCTTTCATGTAGGGTCGTGAATTTTTAAAACCAGTATGCATATATTCCATCGTGGTCTGGCGCTCTCCAGTTTGACAATTTCCTTAGAGTCGTCTTGAGCATTTCTTCATTAATTTCTATTTCTGATCCTTCTTCAATTTCCCAAAGTTCTTCTTTTATGTTTTTCAGCCACGTGACATTCCTGTTAGGGTCTTGGGGCTGTTCCCATATTTGGCTCCAGAAGTTATTGTTTTTTTTCTGTCGGGTCCGGTTGTTCTGTTATTGT
Organism: Sepiola atlantica; assembly: GCA_963556195.1. Taxonomy (NCBI): domain Eukaryota; kingdom Metazoa; phylum Mollusca; class Cephalopoda; order Sepiida; family Sepiolidae; genus Sepiola; species Sepiola atlantica. The sequence goes on along the minus strand of OY744516.1, from coordinate 63,074,591 downwards.
ATTTCCCCCGTTTACGTTTAGATAAAACTGTCTTTCCTTATTTCAAAGGTCTCGTTTTTTTTGTGCTGTTCAGATTTTTATCTGTATCGTTTCAGTCTTATTATTATTATTATTATTATTATTATTATTATTATTATTATTATTATTATTATTATTATTATATAATGTAAGTATTGAGGCGCCTAATGAACAGACGATTGTGGCAATTTCTTGTTGACGTATGTTACCCCCACCCCTAAAAGAGGAGCTAATCTCTTGTAGAATGGTATCATGGCCACAGAATAGATAGTACAATACCTCTCAAAATGAGCGGGTAATGTCTGAGATGAATATCTCGTGGAAAAAGAACATATCCTACACTACTTACTCCTGAATTGAGCATTTAAATATAGTATATCAGTCTGAAATAATATAGTAGACTGAATTGAGCATTAAAAGATAGCAATAGTATAATTTCGACTTCAGATATAGAAGTAATAGCATAGTTTCGGATTCAGACAGACATATATAAAATCTGGTATCATGACAATAGAACAGATACTACATCACTGCCCCCTAAAAGAGGAGGTAATCTTTTGTAGGATTGTATCATGGCCACAGAAAAAGATACTACACTACCTCTCAAAGGAGCCCCTAATGCCTGGGATAGTCTCATGACAACAGAGCGTATACTACACTGCCCCCCCTCCCTTGAATTGAAAATTGAAAGATACTAATAGTATAGTTTATGCTTCAGACAGACAGATAACACATCCCCATTGGTAATAGAAGTAATAGCATAGTTTATGCTTCAGACAGACAGATAACACATCCCCATTGGTAATAGAAGTAATAGCATAGTTTATGCTTCAGACAGACAGATACCAAATCTCCATTGGTAATAGAAGTAATGGTATAGTTTACGCTTCAGACAGACAGATACCAAATCTCCATAGGTTATAGCAGTAATAGTATAGTTTATGCTTCAGACAGACAAATACCAAATCTCTGTTGATAATAGAAGTAATAGTATAGTTTACGCTTCAGACAGACAGATACCAAATCTCCATTGGTAATAATGGTATAGTTTCAGATTCACGGACAAATACCAAATCTCCATTAGTAATAGAAGAAATAGTATTGTTTCGATGTAAGATACAGGAGTAATAGCATAGTTCCGGCTTCAGACAGACATATACCAAATCTCCATTAGTAATTGAAGTAATAGTATAGTTTGGGCTTTAGACAAACAGATACGAAATCTCCATAATATTAGATTAAATAAATAAAGAGAATTCCTATATTTGTCTGTATGCCTCTCTTACAAAAACTCCCAAACTACAGTCCAAACGAAGTTATTATGCTAATTACATAAACTTCAATAACTCAAACATTTCTTTTTCAAATTTAAACTCGACATTTTATATACTCATGAAAATTCCTTACTTAATGTTAAACCACTTTTTTTTATTTGAGAAAATGGACCGTTTACAGTTATTATAGTTCCATTAGCTACATATACTTCTGAGACTTAGACGTTGAAAGCAGAGGATGAACGTCAACTCTCTGTATTTGAAAACGATTGTCTTAGAACCATGGTCGACAAAACATATTCGCTGTAGGCTAACCTACATTTTAGAAAAACACACTCACTTGAGTTTTGAAATGACATCATCAAGGTTATCAAGAAAAGAAGAATGAGCTGAAGACGTCCTGAACGCAATGTATACCGAGCATTGAAGGAAGAATTTCCGCGATAAAAGACCTTGTGATACGCCTGATCAGATTCGCAGTGATGTAGATCCTCCTTTGCTAACGATGGAGAGATTGGAAAAGCACTGAACAAATGGAAAGCATTGTTTAGCCAAAAAGTGTCGGACATCCTTTTAGGATGATCCAATAAAGTAAAGTAAATACAAAAATATTTATGTAAATCCTCTGAATACCGATTAATATCGATTTTTTTAGACCTTGTATGGAGTACTGTAGTCATATTTCGGCTGGTGAATCTATCCTATTTGAAGGTTTTTGATAAAGTTCAGAAACGTATTTGTAATTTGGTTGGCACCCTCTCCCTCGAAGACGTAATCTTGGCAGTCTCAGTATTTTCTATAAATACTATTATGACATGTGTTCTCCAGAATTGTCTGATCTATCTCCTGCTTCTTTTGTTCCCGCTCTTTTGATTCGTTGGTATACTGGTCTTCACCAATTCGCTGTTTTCATACCTCGTTATAATAAAGTTTTATATTCCATAAGCTTCATCGTAGAACTCTCTTCTGCTGACTGTTTTCCTCCCACCTATAACATTGATTGATCTTTTCAAGACTGAGGTCAATAGGAATCCTTTGGTTGTGTGCTAATCATGTTTGTTTCTTTTTTTGCCTCCTTATATCAAGTGGCTTCATGCCTTGTCTACAGCGACTTTCATAAAAAAATGTCAACTTTAAATATAGCAAAGGAGATTTACAAATGCTATTAATCGATAAGATAGCTGTTGAAAATGTAGATACTTTAAGATTGACAAACACAGGAACGTTAAAAACTTGCTTTCTAGAAATTAACATAAACTAAAGCGAATGGTGTTGGCCAATGATCGAGCGGGAATTGAAAGGTATAAAAAAATTTGAAAAGAAAAGAAAGAAGGAGACGAAATATAACTTAAGATTAGGAGGTGGAAAAAGAAGAAGAAGAAGAAGAAGAAGAAGAAGAACAACAACAACAACAACAACAACAACAACAATAACAACAACAACAACAATAAGATAAAGAACAAGAAGAAAACACAAAAGATGAAGAAGAGGAAGAAGAATTGGAATAATAAGAAGAACAACAACAACGATGGACGATAGGATGAAGAAGTAAACACAAAAGGTGAAGAAGAAGAAGAAGAAGAAGAACAAGAACAAGAAGAACAAGAAGAAGAAGAAAAAGAAGAAAAAGAACAAGAACAAGAAGAAGAACAAGAAGAAGAAGAACAAGAAGAAGAAGAACAAGAAGAAGAACAAGAAGAAGAAGAAAAATACAACGGTTAAAAAGATGAAGAATGATCAGAAGAAGAAGAAAGAAGAGGCTTAAGATAATGAAGAAGAAAACGCAAAATGTGAAGAAATAGAAGAAGAAAAAAGATCCAGGCGCACGAAAGAATAAATATTAGAATAAAAGGAAGATTGAAACCATGCAACGGACGGAAATGATAGGAAAATCCTCGAATGCGGAGACCAACTCATATAAACTACAAACGCTAACCAGCTACACAAAGGTTGAAATAGAAATAAATAAAAGTCATATATAAATCATACGAGCTCAAGGGAACTGAAACAACCAGAAACCTAGAAAAATAGGACCCAGCCTCAGCTAATACCACATAAAATGATCGTGAGGGTCAAGGAGGACAGACGGAGGAGAATGAGCACCTACCAGACCTCAAAATGAAGGTTGTATTGGAATCTTGATGAGAATTATTTTCATTGAATTCCAGAGAAGACTAACGGCCGCTGCTAGCGAGAAATCAATGGTGGACGACCGTTGCAATAATGCAAAATAATTCACAAAGGTTATCAAAAGGGATGGAGAGAGCTGGAAATCTAAGGAGAGTTGGTGTGACTCAAAGCGAACACCACTGATAATGACTTGTGTGAAGACTCTTACTGATTAAATAATAATAATAATAATAATAATAATAATAATAATAATAATAATAATAATAATAATAATAATAATTATATAATTAGTTCTTCTTGAATTTCGAATATGCAAGAAAACGGTACAAACACAAACCAGAAACTGTACTAGAAAACGAAAAACACAAAATCATATGGGATATGAATGTACAAACAGACAAACCCATAACAGCAAGGAGACCGGATATGATAATAATCAACAAGAAAGAAAAATCCTGCAAAATCGTGGACTTTGCCGTTCCAGCAGACCACAGAGTGAAGATCAAAGAGACGGAAAAGAGAAGCAAATATACTGAACTTGCCAGAGAATTGAAAGGAATATGGAACATGAAGAAAGTCAGTATAACACCAATAATCATAGGAGCACTAGGAACAGTCCCCAAAAACATGGAGAAAAGACTAGGAGAAATAGGAATCAAAGGGATAACTGAGACAATACAAAGGACAGTAATGATCAAAACAGCTACAATCCTGAGAAATGTCCTCGAATGCGGAAACCAACCCACATAAGCAACGAATGGAGAACAAACACATGGAAGCACAAGACAACAGAACCGGGGAAAATACAACCGAACGAGAGAGGCGCAAGCATAGGCTGACGCCACGAAAATTATGGACAGAGGGTCGAGGAGGGAAAGCGCAAAACCAGACCTCCACTGGAAGAGCGCGGACAGCTCTGGGACCTTGGGAAGGCTTGTTGCCACTCGGGACCCAGAGGAGACCAATGGCCATTATCAGCGATAAATCGTTGGTAGGTGGCTGTTGCGATTACCGCAAGATCATCAGCGGTGATGAACGAAAAGAGGTGGAGCATACTGGAGGCCTGAGGAGACCTGTTGTCACTCAGACTCCAGGGAATACCACAGGTTGTCGGCAGTGGGTGACCACTGACGATGACCAGTGTGATAACTCCTAGTGAGTAAATAATAATAATAATAATAATAATAATATACAACGGACGGCAATGATAAAAACAGTTGAAATCTTAAGGAAAATATTTGACTGCAGAAACCAACCCTCATAAACTACGAACACTAACCAGCCACGTGGAAGTTGCAACAGAAACATGGAAGAAACGCCACGTGAAACTGAGAGAATTGAAACTAAAAAAATCTTATAAATCCCCCCCCCCCAAAAAAAAAGACATCAACCTCGGCTGAGACCACACAAAATAATCGTCGATGGTCAAAAGGGATGGAAAGATCGAGGAGAGAGAGCACTAACAAGACCTCCACTGTAAGAACGTGGAGAGTACTGGAAGCTTGGGGAGGCTTATTGTCACCCAAATCATCACGAAAGACAACCCGGGGTTTTACCCCACCTAATAAACCAGTATCGTCCGCGCCTTTGGGTCTGGATTTACGCCGGTCTATTGGGGGTTGTTGGTCCTGTGCAGTTCTAGGAGGTGCACCCTCCCAGGCTTTGCCTCCCCTCTTTGGGGAGGAGTAAGTTTATTGCTTACTGTCTGAGGCGCCCTACCGGGAATGCCGACGGGGCTGCCCAGGCAATTTTTAAATGGCCAGAATACTCACCTCGAGCCCTGGCTTATCTAATCCCACTTTCCCGACCTTGTGTCACATCTTGCCTTGTAGGAGGTAGATAAATAAAGCAACCCGTTTCTTGGCCTTTTGGCTAAGATCAAAGTGTAGTATCTGTTCTCAGTTGCGACACTTTCGTTTTACCCAAAGTCCAGTGATCAGCTACCGGGCCTTTTGGCCAGGTTTAAAGCTTTTATCATTGACCAAGCCCCTTTTGGACCTTTTTTCACTTTTTTCTCCCCCTCTTGGGGATTTTTTCTTTTTCCTAATCGCCCCTCTTGAGCATTTGTTTAATCTTTACTTTGTTCTTTTTTCAGCGTCCTATTGAGTGGCACACTTAAGCAGCTGGCGGGTTCGGGGAGACTTACGTACCGGTCTTCGGTGACGGTCTCCTTGATTCCGAATCGGCGGGTGTTGCACCTCTTTAGGACGCGTTTTTGATGGAAGCCAGCCAGGCTTCAAAAATTCGAGTTGCCATGGACGTGAGCAACGACCAAGGTGTGACCGCGGAGGGCACCTTTGTGATGGAGGGGAGTGTCGCACCGAGCGGCACTCCAGTCGGATTCGGGGTTTGCACACCCGAGTGCGCCCCAAGAGGTGTGGCCTCGCAGGGCACCTCATTGCCTGTGTCGGGGAGTGTCGCACTGAGCGGCACTCCAGTAGCGTCAGGGGGTCGCACACCCGAGTGCGCCCCAAGAGGTGTTGCCTCGCAGGGCACCTCATTACCTGTGTCGGGGAGTGTCGCACTGAGCGGCACTCCGGTAGCGTCGGGGGGTCGCACACTCGAGTGCGCCCCAAGAGGTGTTGCCTCGCAGGGCACCTCATTGTCGGGGAGTGTCGCACCGAGCGGCACTCCAGTTGGATTGGGGGGTTGCACACCCGAGTGCGCCCCAGGAGGTGTAGCCACGCAGGGCACCTCAGTTTCGGTTGTGGGGGGTGTCGCAACGAGCGGCACTCCAGTCGGGTCATTTCCGGGTTCAGGGGGTAGCATGCCCGAATGCACCCAAGCCCTAAGTTTCGGGGATTTTGCTGACATCCCATTTTTTGACCAGCCAGTTGAGAAGCCATTACAGAAGTGCCAGTCTTTAGACTTGGAGGTGGCACAAAAACGTTATAGGCCGAGGTTATTTCTTGGGTGCTCCTCGGGAGGTTCATCATCGGAAGTCTCTGATGGGTAAGAACTGGGGTCTGAAAGACAAAGAGTAAGGAAGGGAACCAAGAAATCAGACCTGAATAACTCCAGTAAGGACTCGACAAACTCTAAAGGGACCACATCGGCACGGGGACCTCAGACCCAGAAGACTCCAGAGGAGTATAGGCGACTCTTCAGGGATGGAAGTAGGATAAAAATAGTCCCTGGCACCCTGGAGAGTCTAAAACGGCGAATAGTGTCGTTAATCACAACCGATGCGAAGACTAAGGGGCTGACTGGGGTCCCCAAGGATAAAATGATAAAGATGCTGACGGACCTGAAAATTCCAGCTACGTATGTCGTGAAGAGATCATACGTCATGTATGATATTCCGCTCCCTAACATAGCAGATGCAGAAAGAGTAGCAAAATGGGAGCAGACATGGAGCGGTATCCGGTTGACCTCGGAGTATTTGTCAAAAAGAAGGACGACCGTATCAGTTCTCAGCGTCCCATGCTGCGTCGCCTCCGAACATATAGGCGCCATTATGTCGCAGTATGGAGACCCAGTTCGTGGTCCCCGAAACATCCAGACGGGGGACTATAAGATCTTCATGAGACTGACCCGAGAAGGATTTCTGGGAATACCGGCACAGCTATACTGTGAAGCCTGGTCAATGCCAGTAATAGTGGAGGGAAGACGGCCGGTTTGTTGGCACTGCCAGACGTCGGGGCATATGGCAAATGAGTGCCCCAAAAGAAACCCACTAAAAACCCCGGCGGCAGTGCTAGCAGTGACGACAAATGTCCCAAAACAAGCAGAACCGATAGAAGAAGGATGGAACAAGGTGGCAGCCAAGAAGGGGAGGAAGCCGACCTCTAGCACGAGCGTGAAACCCGCTAAAAAAACAGCCGTAGGAGGAAGTCAGCCTGCACCAGCGGTCAAGAGAAAATTTCAGTTCCCCTCATCTGAGTCAGACATTGATACGGAAGCAGAAGAGGACATGAACGTGGAAGGGGAAGCCCAGGTTCAAAAGCCCAAGAAAGACACCAGGGCAAAGAAGAGCAGAGACCAGCCAACTCTAATTCCAGACAAGGAAACTGTTCAACCACCCAAACCCCAATCTCCAGACCCCGAAGCCGTGGTTGAACAAACTACTCCTCCCCTATCCAACACCCCCGAGGAGATCTCCGTGGCCGTACCATCAGCAGAGGAGCCTAAAAGCCCGGAGAAGAATGATGAACAACCGGAGGAAGCTGTTACGGACAAGGAAGTGCCGAAAGCAGTTACGGCGGAAACTACTCCCACTCCTCCACATGTAAGACGAGATCGATCACGGAAGCTCCCTTTCCTGCCTGGGAATAGAATATGTGAGGCGGACGCATCACTTGTCCAGTCGGACCTGAACGTTGGGCAGAGGGGTTATCTAAAACAATTAAGTGCTTTCACACATGTGAAAGGGAAGAGAGTAGATAACCCTCAAAACTTCCGGGATGCCCCAATGATAACTCCCTTTATCAGGCAAGATAAAGGTAGTAGGGCACGGGCCCTTTGGAGAATGGTGGAGGCGGGAAAGGTGGCTATTCCGGGGGTAAAGTTGATAGACGAGGAGCACCCATCTGTTAAAAAACTGGCTTCAAAATGTCCGGGGAGGGTCCCCATTTATGTTCATCCCTCATTTTTTCGGGCTTTAAAGCTAACCTTTCCCCTGGACGTGGGAGGTCTGGCTCGAGACGGACGGATTTCGTCCGAACTGCTGACTGGCAGTCTTGGTCAGGCCTTCGGCGTTCTCACTCCCGAGGACTTGAGGCTCATTTGCGACATATAATAAGGGATAATAGCTTTAAACCTGGCCACATTGAATGTGAGGGGCATGAGATCTCGAAGCAAGGCTGTTCGCGTGCTGAGGGATCTCGTGGCCCTTAAGGTAGATATAGCTGCGATCGAGGAGTCCCACTTCGTTTCGTATGGGGATTGTGATGTGCTGACTGACGACTATGACGTCATCTCAGCATATGGCAATGTCCGTAGTTGTGGTGTCTCTTTGCTAGTGAGACGCACTCTGTCTGCGACAGTGAGCGTTGTTTATACGGATGCGGTAGGTCGGCTGGTCGTAGTCGATGTTGCCGTTGAAAACAGTAAGTTTCGGATCGTTGCGGTTTATGCGCCCAACATTGCTGGTGAGAGGGTTTCCTTTTATCGACGGTTGGAGACGTTTCTCGGGGGTCCGGAGCGAGTAGTTTTAATGGGGGATTGGAACGCCGTCCTTGACCACAAGATAGATAAGGTCGGTGGGAATAGAGGGTCGGGGTGGTGTGAAAGCAGTCTGTCTGACCTGATGGCCTCATGCGATCTTGTCGACAGGTTTCGCGTTGATCACCCAGGGCGGGAGATGTGGACGTGGCATACTAGCGCGGCCTTCTGTCCGAGTACTTACTTGGACAGAATGTTAGTTAGAAGAGGCGACATAGATTTCTTATCTTGTCCCACGTTCACTTGGTTAGGTCATTCGGACCATAAATTGGTTATGGCCCGTTTGAATTTAAGCGATAGGCCTAGGTTGGCTGGGTACTGGAAGTTGAATACCTCCTTACTGGAGATACCCGACTTCCGGGACAAGCTAACGTTACTACTTCAGCGGAGTTTAGTGGGGGCGGTTATCGGGAGTAGTTGGTGGGTTAAAACTAAGGCTCACGTTAGACGCTTTTGTGTCCGCTATAGCCAGCGCCTCGCTCGAGATAGGGCTAGGACACAGAAGCGTGTATATGATAAGATGACCCGGGCGGTGGCTGGGGGGATTCCCTAGAGATAGCCTTAATTAAGGGGGACCTTGGCTAGCGAGCTATATGAAGGTCAAGTAGTTCGCGCTAGGTTAAAGAAAGTGTCTAACGAAGCTGTGAACGTTGACGCTGTTGAGCGTAAGGCTGCTTTACGTCGTGGCTCGGATAGGTATATTCGGAAGGTGAAAAACCTGGAAGGACATACCCTGGTATCGACTCGTGAGATTTGCGAGGGGTTCCGAGAGCATTTGGAGGAACGTTTCACCCAACTACCCAGACTCCGCGTCCAGGAGTTTGACAGCTATTTGGCTGGCTCGCCCCGTCTTAGGGCGGCTCGAGCGGCTAGCTGTGATGGCATGGTTACAGAGGGTGAGATCATTACTGCGTTGAAGCAGGTCGGCTTGAACAAATCTCCAGGACTCGATGGTCTGCCATACGAAGTTTACTTGAGACTGTCGCCCATGTTTGTTCCTCTTCTGAAGGATGTGTTTAACCACTGGTTTGCTCAGGGCTCGATCCCTGGGCAGGTTACCAAAGGAGTGGTCACATTGTTGAAGAAGGGGGTCCAACGTGGAGTGGGGGATTTCGATAGTTATAGGCCCATAACTCTGCTAAACACAGAGTTAAAGATTTTGGCCCGTGTTCTTGCGAATCGTTTGCAGGTTGTCATCGCTGATTTGATCGAGCCTGAGCAGAATTATGCTGTGAAGGAGAGGTCAATTCAAGACAACTTGCATCTGGTCCGTACGATCCTAGAGGGTATAGAAGACGACACTGAAGCCGCGCTGATCAATTTAGATCAGTCCAAGGCTTTCGATAGGGTCGACCATGGTTTTTTGGAATCTGTTTTAGAGGCTGCCGGTTTTAATCCGGACTTCCGCAAGTAGATCTCCATTCTGTATCGTCTGCCGACGGTAGCGGTGCAGGTAAACGGTAGGCTGTCGGAATCGTTCGTGGTTTCTCGTTCGGTGCGTCAGGGTTGTCCGCTGTCGCCCCTGCTTTATGTCCTGGCGTTGGAGCCCTTCCTTCGCAAATTAAGGGACGGGGCGGCTACACCAGTCCTGCGCAGAATCGCTATCCCTCCTCACTATGCGCGAGTCAGGGTTTCCGCGTATGCCGATGACGTCACCGTTTTTGTGTCCAGCCGTGAAGACATAGAAGCGGTGATTAAGGCGCTCGCTCGTTACGAAGAGGTTACAGGGGCCATTGTCAATCGCAGCAAGTCCAACGACCTGCGGTTGGCTGCCTGGAGCGGAGAGACCGCACTTCCAGGTGACTTCAACTGGACCGATGGCCCGGTTCGGATCCTTGGCGTTTGGTTCGGACCGGGTCTCCAGCTGGAGAAAAATTGGTCGGAAGTACAGGCAAAGGTCGAATCGTCTGTAAGGGCTTGGATTCGAAGGAAACTTTCCTTGAAGGGGAGAGCTGAGGCGTGCGCCACTTACGTCTTTCCTCTCATACTTTACCGACTGTCTGTACTCCCTCTGCCTGCGGACCGCCTTCTTGCTTTCACGCGCTGCTCTTTTCACTTCTGTGGAAGGGGCGGAAAGCATACGTCCGCAGACAGGTCTGTACGGTACGTCCGTGCGATGGAGGTTTGGGGTGCCTGACTTGGCAAGTCATCGACATGCCGAGAGACTGGCTTTCCTGAGTCGTACTCTGACGGAGGACGCTCCGTGGGTCCCTGCGGTTGAGAGCGCCTTTCCCAACCTCATACCCGACCACTCGGTCGAAGGTCGACATAGATCGAGAGGGGAGTCCATGTTCGTCGCTGAATGCCGAGCCGCGCTTAAAGCGTTGCCTGGGTCCAGTGACCTTGCCCGGTCTAGGAAGAGACTATATCGGGATCTAGTGGAGGGGTCCGCTTCGGATTCGCTTGAGAGGCGGCTTGGATTGTCGAGTGAGGAGGCTCGCTCCCAGTGGAGTTGGGCGCCAGGCCAGAGTTATCTCAACAATTCTGAGTATTCTCTGACCTGGCGACTGGTTCGGAATGCACTGCCCCTCTATGGCAGATTGCGCAGGGATTGCATAAGGGGCGTTCCCTTATGCCCGCACTGTGAGGACAATGAGGAAGAAACGGCCGAGCACGCCTTCTTCACTTGCAGCAAAGTTCGTCGTCTCTGGGAGTATGTCAGAGAGGTAACGGCTCGCATCGACGCCGAGCAGCCGATGGTCCTGGATGTAGCATACGTCGTCAACAACGTGGCACCGCCATGGTCTAGGGAGAAAAGAATGGTTTTTCTGGCGATCCTAGCCACAGCGAGGTTAGTGACGTGGGTTACACGTCTAGATGAGGTTCATGGGGTTGGGTCTGTTTCGGATCGTGATCTGGTTGTTTACTTTAAGCATCAGCTTAAAGTGAAAATCAGATGCGATTGGAAACGACTACATCGCATGGATTTCAATAGAAGATGGGTGCACAACACTAGTTTGTGCATCCGACGAGGGTCCAGGTTTGAATACGTTTTCCCGCCTTAGCATGGCGCAGATGGTACTGGGTCCTACGGAACCCAGCCCAGTATAAAACAGATTATTTTTTATTAGCCTAGTCGAATCATAAGCTAGTAGGAATAAATAATGTCCTGTCCCGATTTTGTTTTTGCCGGCACTAGAGAGCTTCCAAAGATGCCCACTCCACATATTTATTTTGTCCCCGGCTGATTAAACCCTTGACAATATTATCTTGGAAGACGCCATCCATTCCCGTACCCAGATCCTGATTAATTTATTTTCAGAACGCCCCACTTTATTCCCACTCCCAATTAGGGGTCGACCTGCTTGTTTTCGGCCTCGAGCCGGAAAACAGTGGGCGGACCAAACTTAGCAAGAGGGTAGGGAGGGTCCTACTAACCACCCCTTATCATTTTATTTGGTTCTTTATTTTTCTTTCTTTTTGGGTGTTTTTAATGTGTATCCCACTCCCACGTTATTTAATGTTTTCATGTATCATTTCGGGGATATTTTAAGTAGGGTTAAGCCATAGAGTGACTGCGAATTTTTTAGTGCAAATGTCTAGCTTAGGATAGAGTAGGTTTTTGTCATTGTGCATTGTTTTTTGCTTTTTGTCAAATAAAAAATGTCTTTGTTTTGTCTTTGTTTGAAATAAAAAATGTCAAACTGTTGTCTTAAATGTCACAATGACCCGCGACCCCTACCTCCCCCTTCCACGGTGGGCTTTTATGCCTAAGGGTGGATACATCTGGTAGATGTAATTTTAATTCCCTGAATTAATGTTCCACCGGATGTATTGCTCTAAATACATTCTTGGCCTTTTGGCTAAGATCAAAGTGTAGTATCTGTTCCGATAGATACTACACTCCATACTGGTATTGTATTGTCCTTCGGGGCTTGACTTACGCCGGCCAATGGGTCTGTCCTGTGCAGTTCTAGGAGGTCCACCCTCCCAGGCTTTGCCTCCCCTCTTTGGGGAGGAGTAAGTTGATTGATTACTGTCTGAGACGCCCTTATCGGGGAATGCCGACGGGGAATGCCGACGGGGAATGTCGACGGGGCTGCCCAGGCAATTTTTAATTGCCAGAGTGCTCACTTTCTCGGGCGCTGGCTTTTCAAACCCCACTTTCCCGACCCGATCTTGGGTCATATCTTACTTGTGGGAGTAAGATAAAACTGGCCTTGTGCCTAACTCCTGGGGAGGAGTAAATAAAACCAATGGTTTTGGTCAAGATCAAAGTGTAGTATCTGTTCCGATGGATACTGCACCCCATACTGGTATTGTCTTGTCTTTCGGGGCTTGATTTACGTCGGTCAATGGGTCTGTCATGTGCAGTTCTAGGAGGTCCACCCTCCCAGGCTTTGCCTCCCCTCTTTGGGGAGGAGTAAGTTTATTGCTTACTGTCTGAGGCGCCCCTACCGGGGAATGCCGACGGGGCTGCCCAGGCAATTTTTAATAGCTAGAGTGCTCACTTTCTCGGGCGCTGGCTTTTCAAACCCCACTTTCTCGACCCGATCTTGGGTCACGTCTTACTTGTGGGAGTAAGATAAAAACTGGCCTTGTGCCTAACTCCTGGGGAGGAGTAAATAAAACCAATGGTCTTTGCCAACCAGTAATGACAGGTAAGCGTCTTCTGTCTAGTTTCCGGATTCCTCTGAAGGAATATTAAATTCAGAAGCTGTCTCCAGTCGTATGTATATCCTAGTCAGGGGAGATGAAGACGTTAGGTTTTTGCAGTTCTTGCCGGAAGGTGTCGACGTCCTCCTACATAGAGCACCTGGTATTCCTACATGGTCACCCATCCGGTACTGACCAAACTCAACGTTACTTAACTTCGATGATCTAACGAGAACCGGTGCGTTAATCTTATTATACTGTATATCATTACTGCCTTAGTAAATTAGTAAACCCATAGAAGAGATGTCTCCATTTGTTCGTCGTGAAAGCCGTTTGTCCGCTGGTCTCAGATGAAGTGTCCCGCCGAACAATCAGCCGTGGTCAGTTTCATTAGCCACCATATATGTCTCTTACTTTTATTTATTGGCGGTATTCTTTGTATTTTATTTCTTTATTCTAGATGCGTCCACACATACCGGTAAGAGGATCTGTAGGTCGGTCACAATTCATGTTCAAATTGTATTTTCATCACTAAACGCGCAGATTGAATGGGCGCATCTTATTTAAGAGGTTCATCTCGTTGGTCTGTCCGTAACTCTTCAGTTGAAATAGTATTTCTGTTGGTCAGTCACGCTTAAGTTTCAAATGGTATTTCCGTTGGGTCTGTCAAACTTCAGTTTTGAATAGTATTTTCGTTGGTTTGTCACGATTACGTTTCAAATAGTATTTGTGTTGGTTTGTCAAGCTTAGGTTTCAAATAGTATTTTCGTTAGTCTGTCACGATTACGTTTGAAATAGTATTTTCGTTGGTCAGTCACGCTTAAGTTTAAAATAGGATTTTAGTTTTCCTGTCACGCTTACGTTTGAAATGGTATTTTCGTTGATCTGTCACGCTTAAGTTTGAAATAACATTTTCGTTTGTTTGTCACGCTTAATTTTGAAATAGTATTTTCGTTGGTCTGTCGCGCTTACGTTTGAAATAGTATTTTCGTTTGTTTGTCACGCTTAATTTTGAAATAGTATTTTCGTTGGTCTGTCGCGCTTACGCTTGAAATAGTATTTTCGTTTGTTTGTCACGCTTAATTTTGAAATAGTATTTTCATTGGTCTGTCGCGCTTACGTTTGAAATAGTATTTTCGTTTGTTTGTCACGCTTACGTTTGAAATAACTTTATCGTCAGTCTGTAACGCTTAAGTCTTAAATAGGATATTATATTATTTGGATTATTACACACAACTTTTTCATATTAGATGTTATTCTCACAGCGTTTCGGCCGATCTAACCTGCGACCTTTTTCAGGTGTATCTTGTCATAGGTCGTAATCTTTATGTACAACTCGGGAATCTATGCGGAATTCCGAACTGAATCCTTTATTTAATACACGGGCGTAGATTGTTCTCGTTCCATCAGTCATGATCGGGTAGAAATGTTAAGTAACTTTTATTTTATTCTTAGTATCGTCTGTAGAGTGACTCTCACTTCGAACTGATTGTACTAAACACCTTTATCCGTTGCACAACATGTCCAAGATGACTATAATAGTCCAAATAATCAATCAATCCTCATATCAAAAATTCCAAAAGCATGTTTATTGGTCTGCCAGGCTTAAATGTTAATATATTAATCGGACTGCCACACTGAACTTCTAAATATTGTCGTTTGATCTGCTACGCTTAATTATTAAATAGCATGTTATTTATCTACCTCCCACAGCTGTAAGATGTGACACAAGGTCGGGAAAGTGGGATTTGAAAAGCCAGCGCCCGAGAAGGTGAGCACTCTGGCCTACAAAAAATGCATGTGCAGCCCCGTCGGCATTCCGCGGTAGGGGCGCCTCGGGCACGCTAATAGTTGACATAGCATTTTTGTTGGTCTGCCAAGCTGAAATTAGAAAAAAATATATTGTCTATGTGTCACGCATAATTTTTAAATAACATGTCTGTTGGTCTGTCAGACTTCAATTTTAAATAGTATGCTCCTTGATATGTCACGCTTAAATCTTAAAGGCATATTCGTCGGTCTGTCATGCTTAATTTTTGAAATATGAAATCGTTAGTCTGTCACGCTAAAATATAAAATAGCATTTTTCTTGGTCTGTTACGCATGTTCTACATAGATTTAGTGTCGATATGTAACGCTTAAATTTTAAGTAACCTATTTATTGGATGGTCACGCTTCAAATTTGGAGGCTATTCCTCGGTCTGTCATGCTTAAATTTGAAATAACAGATTGTTGGTCTGTCACGCTTAAGTTGGAAATAGCATTTTTATTGGTCTGTCAGGATTAAATTGTAATATGTTCATCGTTTAACGTTTACATAGTATCTTGCTTGGTCTGTCACGCTTTAAATTTTACGTAACATATTTGTTAGTCTGTCAAACTCAAATTTTAAAGGCGTATTCGAGGTTTTTTTAGATAACAAATCGTTGGTCTGTCACGATAAAGTTTTAAATAGCTTTTTCGCTGGTCTGTCACGTTTCAGTTTGAAATAGATCGGTTGTTGGTCTGTCAGCCATAAATTTTAATACGCGCATATTCGTTGGTCTGTTTTCCTTAAGTTTGAAATTAAAAAAATAGTTGGTACGTCACACTTCAGTTTGAAATAACTTGACCATCGGCCCGTCACGTTTAAGCTTTTCATAGCATGTTTGTTGGTCTGTCATACTTAAGTTTGAAAAAAGATTAGTGTTCTGTCACGATAGAGTTTTAAATAGTATCTTCGTTGGTCTGTCGCGTTTAAGTTTTAAATGGTTTCGTCGCTGAACGTGTAAATTGAATGGACGCATCTTACGATTGGCGGTTTTTGTTTCTTTCCCCTTTGTCTTTTTTCTTTTCTTTTTTTTCTTTTTTTCTTTTTTAAACAAAGGGACGCTGTTTTCAATCAACGCGTTGACCAAAGTGTGACCGAGATTCAATGAAAAGCTTAGAGCGAGTTAATTCAATGTGGTTGTGAGGATAGCGTCTTCAGAAACATGGAGGTAGGGGAAAAGTGTAACGCGTGGGTTGGGCAAAGGACAAAAAAAAATGTCCATCGCTACGAGGGTGTTGGGTTGGGTTAAGGCGGAAGAGAAGACGCTGGTTGCGAATGAGACCAAGACTGGACAAGACAAGCGATCAGATAATCATGAATTAATTATGATATGCACCGAGAGACAGGCTGACAAAAACAAGATATTGGTCTATTTACAGCGTTTTCTCCTTAAAACGATCTGCATTTTAGTGAATGACACTCTCGTAGCAAAAGGTTAAACTAGGGTTTGTAAGTGGCATACTGGTGTCGCAAGTTGTCATACCAGCCGAGGTTCGCTTTGGCATCATTCTGGCAACCTAGGAGCTGACTGGAATCCACAGACCTTCCTTTGTCGGTATAAGATATGGTTCGACTCGGTCTCAGGAAGTGCACCCTCTCGGGCATTATTAATGTCAGATGACGGATTAGTTGCTTCCCTTGAATTAATATAAAGGAAGTAAAGTCTCGAAACATTGGAGAAATGGATATTTGCCAGTTTTTTTTTTGGGGGGGGGTCAACTTGATCTGGTAATTTTGCATAATCTAACAATAATGTATGGACAATAACTCTATTTGACTGACGAAAAAGACGATTTCAATTTTGAGAAACGAAATGTTTTTTTTAATTTTGTAATTTAATTTGGAAACCTGTTTTTATTATTTATCAAATTAAATTAGGAAACCAAGAATAACGTCTTGATCGGGTACGTAAAATAATATTTAATTTTGTTTTTTAAGTTGTTTACCTAATAAGGTAAACAACTTTTTCATTGGCTATTCGAATTTAAAATATTGTTGATTTAATTAATCATTTTTGAATCTTAACTGGAAACGATTTGTCGAATTTAGGACGTCCTAAAACCACTAAGGATTATATAGTGGAACAGATATTGACTACCCTTGAAATTTAATATTTCGACTAGACTTTTACTTCACTGGTTCCAAAGGTAATAAAAAACGAGGTCCGCTTCTCAGCTTCACTAGGTCTGGTAGATAATTCTAGCATGTGTGGAGCTGGCGAAATACCCAGGGTTTTGACACAAAGAAAAAACTTACAGATATACATAAAGGATCTTTTTTAAAAGCATTCTAAAAATAAGACAGCTATTGATGCTTTTCAAATAAGACAGCTATTGATGCTTTTGTTTTGTTGGAGCATTGATATGAAACAACACACAATTCAAAAGGAAATCAGTGTCGCATCGCATATGATCCTATGAAGTGCACATTCCAATCATTGTTAATATCAGATGACAGATGAGTTATTTCCCTTGAATGAATATACAGGAAGTAAAACCTCAAAACATTGGATAACTGAATATTTGTCAGTTGTAGGGAGTCAACGGCATTGTCCGTGGTGATGTTTTTAATACCAGGTCAATGATAAATCCTCGACAATCATTCCGACATGGTCCAGGCCATTTAGGTTATGGTTCTGTGCAGTTCTAGGAAGTCCACCCTTTGCGCTTTGAGAAGTTTTGTCTTATCGATTAAGGTCTCTTATCAGAGAATACCGACGGGAATGCTCAGGCATTTTTTGTAGTTCACAGTGTTTTGCCTCTTGGGCTCTGGCTTTTTGATCCCCACCTTCCGACCTTGTCTCACATCTTCTCGTGGTGGGAGGGGGGGGGGGGGGGTAAATATTACCTGCCTTGGTTCGTCTTCGCATTATTCTGGCAACCTAGGCGCTGACTTGAATCAACACGCTCTTCTTTGTTGGAATGAGATATCATTCGGCTCGGTCCTTGGAGGTGCCCATTCAAAAGCATTACCCTATGCGTCGGGACGGAAGGGGGTTATTGCCGATCGCCGAGTCTGTCTCGGCATCATTTTGACAACAAAGGAACTGACTTGAACCATCAGCCCCTTCTTTGTTGGAATAAGGTGTGGTTCGGCACGCTCCTAGGAGGTGCACCGTCCCAGGCATTACCTCCTCCTTTGAAAGTGTTTGTCGGTTCGCCTTGGCATCATTCTGGCAACCTATGGGCGGACTCTGCTTTGTCAGAATAAGGTATGGCCCCGTTCAGTCCTAGGGGGTGCACACTACCAGACATTACCTCCTCCTTTCTGGTGAATGTTTTTTTTTATTGTCGGTTGCTCAATGCGCAACTACCGCGGAATGCTGTTTTTGTATCCAACCAGAGTGACCCCCTCGGAGAGATGGTTTTCCCCCATCTTCCAGTAAATTGTGACAATGTTGAGCGGACCTACGGAAGATGAAAGCCAAAATACACACAAGTATGAATCAAAAGTGGGCCTACGAAGATCGACAATCAGAGTATCGCGCTAGTGTAAATTAACAGAGAAAGACATAACGAGTTGTTGAAGACTTTTATTCTTTTTACTATTTTACTTGTTCTGTTTGAAATGACCCTTCACTTCGCAGTGGTACTAAGTTGCTGATCCAATCCGGATAATTACCCACTGATCTATCAATCACAACGTGGGAGTGCGGTAAACGCTGGACCAGACTGTTCGACATCTGCAATCTTCATCAGAGCGGCAAGTTTTCCAGAGCAGTACAGGGTGACCAACCGAACTGAGGAACGGCCAAATTGGTGACGTCATTGACGCTGTGAACGACAAGTCTTCAAATAGTGATATCACTAATGCCATAAACTATTAATGGCGTTTTGATTTTTAGATTAAATTCGTAAAAAAAAAAATACCTTAAATTAGATTTTTTAAAGTCATACTTGCTTCCAGTTTTCACTTTGTTCACTGGACTTGTATGTGTGGAGCCGATATATCGCGATATTTCGAGTACAACTCTCCCTTCTGAAGTATTTCTATTTCTTTTATCTTAAGTTAATCTACTTTTAGTTTCCAGTCATTCTTCTGTCTCAAGAGTCTATGAATCCTGAAAGAGTGACTGCGCGACAAGTTAATTGTTTTTTTCTTATTATTATCAGTAGTATTATTATTATTATTATTATTATTATTATTATTATTATTATTATTATTATTATTATTATTATTATTATTATTATTCTACCCCTTCTTGTCCTTATTCATCTTTTTCTTTATATTCTCCATATACTACTACTACGACTACTACTACTACTATTACTACCCCCTGTTTTAACTCCACTCTTTCTCCCTTTTAACTCTATTACATTTTTAACTGGACTCTCTTCGTCATTTGCCTTCATCTATTTCCCCCCTTCCTCTTCTTCTTCATCTTCTTTTGGTCTTCATATTCTACTACTACTACTACTACTACTACTACTACTACTACTGGTACTACTACTACACCGCTACCTACTTTTTTTAACTCAACTTCCTTCTTTTTAACTGTTTACCTTCACTCTTTTCTTCTTCTTTTTCTTTTTCTTCTTCCCTTAAATCTTTTTTTAATTTTTTCTTCTTTATATTTTTCTACTACTACTACTAATAATACTACTACTACTCATCCTTTTTCTTCTTAACTCCACTCCCTGCTTCTTATTCTTCTTTTGACTCCACCTTCTTCTTCTTCTTCTTTTTCTTCTTCTTCTTCTTCTCTATCCTTTAGATTTCAAATATCGTCACCATTATTTTTAACTCCCATTACATCAACGATTTCAACTCCTTGCACTAAAACCATAATGACTGTATTTGTCAGTACTTTTACACACTGGAAATTGACATGAAACCTGTCTGTTTTTCCTTGCTCCGTCCCCTCCTTCGCCCCACCCCCACCCCCTAATCGCGGCATGCCTCACACGGGAGGAGGGGGGGGGGGCGCTTTTCAGCGCGCCGGGTCTGTTTCATCTTTACCCATCTCACTTCAAGTTTCATTTCGCTCTGCACAGAACCGGATATGGAACTAACTTCCGTGCTATTACCCGACCGTGGCAGATACGACGATCTAATACAGGAAGAGGTGCAGGGGTATGCGGGATGCAATGGAGTGATCTTCAATAGGAAAAGACGGAATTGTAAACACAGAAATGGACAAATTGTCGGGTAGGGGAAAAAGAAGAAAAACGAATGAAAAAAGAAAGCAATAAAAATTAAAGTAAGAGAAGAAAGAGAAAAATGGAAGTGCCACAGAAAAAAGTCATTCCATAAATATATGAAATAAAGAGGTAATTTAAAATAGATATAATTGTCGAAGAAACAGCGTGATAAAGAATGAAAGAAAGAAAGAAAGAAAGAAAGAAAGAAAGTCAAAGAAAGTGCAATGGGAAAAGAAAGAAAAAACCGTGATTAAACGAAAAAGGTAATAAAAACGGTGGGAAAGAAGAAAAAAGAAAGACAAAGAAAGTACAATAAAGGAGAAAGGAAAAAAACGATGAAAAACAGAGAAGGGAAGAAAGAAGAGGAGAGGGATAAAGGAAAGAAAGAAGAAAAAAAGAAAAGCCAGAACGAGAAAAGATAGAAACAATTAAAGAAAAGAAAAGGAAATTCAGAAATTAAAGAGGCAAAGAAAACGTGGCCACACAAATATATAAAATAGGCAATTCAAAATAAAAATAATTGCCGAAGAAACAGAATAAATAAAGTTATTTCTTTATTTATTCTGTTTCTTCGACAAAGAAAATAAAATGGAAAGAGAAAGAAAAAAAACTGTGCACCTGTTAAAATTCAGCTCGTGTCTTTCAATTGTAGGCGTGTCCCTTTTCTTCCTGAGATTCTCATGGATGCCTCTGTTTTTGAGGAGAAATCTACTCTGAAACTTCTTGGTCTTTCTTTCTCATTTCTTGAAGTTCATACATTAGGTTCATTGCCCTTTCTGCTTCTTGTAAAGTCGGTTCTCTCTATCGCTCCAAACACCTTCTCAAACCTGAGGCTATTATTTATCTCTACAAACCTACTGTCATACCATGTATGGGGTACTGTTGTCATATTTGGATTGGTAAATCTCTGTTCTATTTGAGGGTTATTTATAAGGTACAGAACCGAATCTGTAATTTGATTGGCTCCACCCTTTCTTTTTCTCTGAACCTTCTCCCTCACAGACGTCATGTTGCTAGTCTCAGTCTTTTCTATAAATACTATTATGGCATGTGTTCTTCAGGATTTTCTTATTTATTTCCTGCTTCTTTTGTTCCAGCTCGTTTGACTCGTTGGTCTAGTAGTCTTCATCGATTCGCTGTTTCCATACCTCATTGTAATACAGCTTCCTATTCCAGTAGCTTCTTTCCAAGAACTGCAGACTTGCGAAACTCTCTTCCTGCTGACTGTTTTCCTCCTAACTATAGCCTTGGTCTTTTCATAACTAATGCCAATAGGCATCTCCTCTCTTTGCGATAATCATCTTTTGTTTTTTTAACTCCTTACATCAAGTGGTTTCATGCTTTGTCTGGAACGATTTCCATAAACAAAAAAGGTAAGAAAGAAACGGGGGAAAGATGAAAAGAAAGGAAAAAGAAAGAAAAGGGAAGAAAACAAAGAAAACAGAATAAATAGTCGAATAAATACGTAGACAAAAAGAACAAAATAAAGACAGAAAGAAAACAAGAATGAAAAAAAGAAAGGAAAAAGAAAAGTTAAATTTTTTTAAATGGTCATCGAAATTATAAAAGCCGCAGAAGCCAGCAAATATTGTTTTGAATTATCAACTCTCGATTGGGCAAACTCTCCAATCAGTAGTTTACTTCAGCGAATCACAGGCGCAAGAATATTCACCTACATATTTTCGCGCGTAATATCAAATCCCAAACACACAGCTTTCTCCCATTTTGCCCGATTCTTCTCTCAAACTTGACGCACGTGAGAACGTCTTTTAAAATAGCCGGGG
The DNA here is from genome assembly GCA_963556195.1 of Sepiola atlantica. Classification (NCBI taxonomy): domain Eukaryota; kingdom Metazoa; phylum Mollusca; class Cephalopoda; order Sepiida; family Sepiolidae; genus Sepiola; species Sepiola atlantica. Next base: position 63,052,675 of record OY744516.1, on the reverse strand, counting down.
GGAAGTGACACACGTGACGAGAGACATTCACAAACTACTCTCTCGCACACAAGTTCACACATACAAAGGGAAAACAGAAAGCACGTATACACATGCACGCCGCCAACCTAGTCCACAGAATTTACACAATGCCACACACATCAACAACTAAAACAAACATGTGTCTTACTTCTTCTCAGAGACTAAACAATTCCTTCTTAGGACGTTCCTGAACACTCTGATTTCTTATTTAGTGCTAATTTTTTTATTTTTAGTAGTCTTAACAAGTTGTCAATAAAAAAAATTATATATTTTGGTAAGGATAGACCTTTTCATTCTTTCTTTTGATCTTGACTTTCCCTTCACAAAATTTGGTGTCCCCGCTTTACGCAACTTTCACCTTTAGTAATTGTAAGTTTCAAATAAAACTTAATTATGCTTCTCAATTTTTGAAATGAGGATTGATAATTCTTATAATTTGGGTTATACGGACTATTGTTCTCATCTTAAGTGCTATTCTCACAACTTTTCGGCCGATGTAACCTCCGACCTTCTTCAGGTGTATTTTGTCAAACTCGGAAATATTTCTGTTGAACTCGGGAATATGCACGGAATTTCGATCGGAACCCTTTATTAAATCCACAGGGGTAGCATGCTCTCGTTCCATCTGCCATGACTGGGAAGAAGTCTTCAGTAATTCGCAATTTCTAAGCGTAGTCTTCTGAAGGTTGAAGGTTCAATCTTCAGTTTGAACGATACTAGGAATTGCGAATAATTGAAGACTTCTTATAGATACATCTGAAAAAGGTCGGAGGTTACATCGGCCGAAACGTTTTGAGAAGATGAGAACAGTAATCCGCTCTAAATGTTGCGTTTCAACCTTGTGCCATACATGCAGAAAAAAAATTACAAATGTTATTCATTACTTGGGAGCTGCATGGTTTCCTTGTACGCACTCCTGTATAATCTTTCCAGATTTAGGGCTTGCCTTCCTGGAATCAAAGTTCTTTATGTATACTTTCAAAAGGACTAATTCGAGACAAAACTTATGGAAGACAGAGGGGGTGTATTCAACTTGATCTTCGTGACAAATCACTGACCAGTAGGAAGAAGAGCAAGAGAGAGATATTTAATCATATTTTGTCAGCCCAGTCCATTGTTCACGTTCGCGCACATCATGCTCCATAACGGACTGTGCTATATTCTCTCACACTCTCTCTTTGAGCAAAGTGACGTCATATCCATTTCTATTAATTCCCACAATCTAGAAATCCACACCTCGTGTCTATCATCTTCTGTTATTCTCAACTAACTATTTTACATACTAGTGGGTCAACTCGGTGAATATCTAACATAATCCTCTATAAATTATAGAAATGTAAACGACAATTAAAAATTAAAAAAATAGTTGGAATGATTTTTGTTTTTTAGACAATGGATAAACGCTGATAAAGAAAAAGATTTCCTGGTGTGGTATTCGCCTTTGGGCGGGCTTCTAGCTTCCACCCACCGAACAGGAAGTTTCTAGGGAATATCAAATTCACATGCGGTCCTCAGCCGCCGCATGTATATCCTTACGTGCAGTAAGTTCGTCGCACATTCGGTAGAAGTATTTTTAAAACAAGCACGGTGATGCAACATTGCGGTGATGGGACAGGGTTTGGAGCTTGGTAGACAGTGTGAGCCCTATTAGGTTAGAGATTCTTTTTTCTACCCTGTCAAAAAGGAGAGGATTGGTGGTTGGTTCATCAGCACAGGTGTGGCAACAATAGTTCATGCATGAGCGAATGGTGACTTTATAGAGATATAGGGTACTGGTAGGTGTGAGAAGTTTTCTATCCTAATAAAAGGGAGCCTACCTTCTTTGGAGCAGATTTGGCAATATATTCTATGTTTCCTATGAATGTTAGGCCGAGGAGTTTGAACGTTGGACTCTCTGGAAAGGTGCCATCAGCCATGGTAATCACTAGTTGGAGAGACTTCTTATAGTTGTTAAAGAAAAAGACTTTGTCTTGGTAGCACTGAATGTAACCATCTATTTTTGTCCCTATTCTTCTAGAAACTGGGGCCATTTTCTAAGGATTCAGCCATTGCCTTAGATATGTGTGTGTGTTCGATTTGTCCACATGCCAATAATAGAGCGTTCTGTCATATATACCCATCTCGGAAACGATTGCAACAGGGACGTCGTTTAGGAATAATAATGGTCCAAGTATCAACCCCTGGGGCACACTCACATTAATGTTATTTTGTTTGGATATACGGCCATCGAGATCGACCTAAATAATTTTTTTAGCTAAGAAAGATCTGATTATATTAAATATTCACCCAGAAGTATATGTAATGATTGGTTTGGGGGCATTATTTTTTCTTGGCAGAATACATTATACACATATAATACCCGCAACCCATTCTCAAAAACACAACAGCTTTCTCTGCTGATTCAGTAAAAAGAGAAATATCTTCTATATTCATTTGCCACGTCAAACTAGCGACTTCCTCTCTGTGACGCAACTGCTTGGGCACGTAGCTCTAACTCAACTTTTAATGGAAAGTTCCCGTCTACTTAATTCGGTGCTTATGCATCTAAAAGCACAGGTGAAAACAGCAGTTCCAAATAAAGTAACAGGAAAACTCTTTGATATATTTACATATCAGACAAAAATAAGCACTGACACGCAAAATAAGGAAAAGAAATTGAGTAGAATTTTAATTAAAAGTAAAAATCAGTTTTATTGTATTTTGCCGATTGCCATTGATAAAAGTGGAAACGCGCGTAAAGCAGGCAGAGATAAGTCAGTCTGTCATTTAACCAAGTAATAATAAATGGCAGATCGGCAAAATACGATAAAACTGATTTTCAGTTTTAATTGAAATTCTACTCGATAATTTTTCATAATTTTTGGTGTGGATACCTATTTTTTGCCTGATACGTAAGTATATCAAAGAGGTTTTATTTTGAAAATACGCTTTTCACATGTGCTTATATATTTATAAGCACCCTTAATTTTAACATGATGTGGAAATTAACACTTTTAATCTTATTTTTACACACCCTCATCTAAATAGTATTACAGAGAGTGTTTGTTATGACATCACAGTGTAGTCTGACTTTGTAAAATCTTTTGACCTTGTAATCCTTTTAAAACCAGGATTATAAACTAATGGCGACGTTAAGAAATTATAGATTTAATAATATATATATATATATATATATATATATATATATATATATATATATATATATATATATATATATATATGTGTGTGGGGGGGTGTATTGTATTAGTTTCTGTAGATGTAAATCCGTTGAAACTCAAGTGTTTATAAAAAAGTGCCCAATAACAAGTAGAGCTGCTCTTAAGTATAAATGTGTATTTATACAAACATTATTGGTTACATATGTGCATACATGTTTCGGTTGTACTCTTCACAGAGAGTCAACCTCTTCAGACCAAAGAAGACAGAGAAGTGAGATGGATTTGGAAAACTTTCCCTTTAAATCCAAATCCATCTCACTTCTCTGTCTTCTTTGGTCCGAAGAGGTTGACTCTCTGTGAAGAGTACAACCGAAACATGTATACACATATGTAACCAATAATGTTTGTATAAATAAAAATGTATACTCATATATATATATATATATATATATATATATATATATATATATATATATATATAAATACTAGTCCAACATTGTAGAAAACAATGTAAAAAGAGAAAAACTTAAGAAGGAATCAGAATAACAAAACAAATGAAAAGTCCTCGAGTGGCTTTTAGCTTTGATAATTGGTGATTCATTTGTAAAAAAGGAATAAAGGAGGAAAGAAAAATGTACAAACGAATAAAAAAAGAAAAATATGTATGATTTTGATTTAAAATATATTTAAGATTTTTAAAATAGAAAAAAAGGTAAAATGAGATGAAGAAGAAGGAAAGTTGAGAGAATTAAAAACAGGAAGACGAAAAAGAAAGAACAGAAGAGGGAGAAAAAAAATGGGGGAAAAAAAGTAAAATGGCGGATGACTGAATGGAGTAATTGACAAAGGGAAATATGCGAGGCATTCTGGGGGGAAATGGACGGACAATGGATCAGGTAATGGACGAATCAGAAAATTAATTATGAAAAATAGAACAAAAAACACGAGCTAATAATAAGATGAAGAAGAAATGGATTTAACACTAAGACTTCGAATGCTACTATTAAAAATATTAGTGCTATTTCCTCCTTTATTAACAAAGTGGGGGTAATAGAATTTAAAGAAGGAGAAATTCGACATAGGGATTATATCTCTGTATTGATAAAACTAGCAGTGTGTCTGTGTGTTTATCGCCTATACGTAACTTTAATAAATACGCATTAAATTATTTTATATTTACTATTAATCGGATATTTATGGAAATCGAAATTTAAGAAAATAAGGTAAAACTAAAACAGAAAAAAAAAATAAATAAAAAAAAACAGTTAAAACGTGATTATATTGTCGATTATTTTTCTTTAACTTCTCCACCCGAAAAAAATTGAGCAACGCCGGGTTGCGATGCTAGTTAATAATACATTTTTAAAAGAAAGAAAGTATTTTGAATTAGGAATAAGGAGTAGGAAAAAGAATGAATGTGACAAGAAGAAGAAGAAGAAGAAGAAGAAGAAGAAGAAGAAGAGAATATAAAGAAGAAGAAAAAATGATGATGATGATGATGGTGGTGGTGGTGGTGGTGGTGGTGGTGGTGGTGGTGGTGATGGTGGTGGTGGTGATGGTGATGATGATGATGATGATGATGATGATGATGATGATGATGATGATGATGATGATGATGATGATGATGATGATGATGATGATGATGATGATCCGAAAAGAAGACGAACATGAAGAAGAATATAAAGAAAAAGAGGAAGGAGAAGCGGAAGAAGAGAGATATAAAAAATATATAAAGAAAAAGATATATGGAGAATATAAAGAAAAAAGATGAATAACGATAAGAAGAAAAAGAAGAAGAAGAAGAAGAAGAAGAAGAAGAAATAATAATAATAATAATAATAATAGAGGTAATCTGCGTTATGATAAACTAAAAAGAAAATTTAAAAAAAAAAACAATTGAAAAATGCCCGCCTATAAACGTCAAAAAAATGAGGTTGCTTTATATCCTTCAACATTCCAGCAGATTCCGTCAATTTTCTGTCCGCTTGGTGGCGCTGGTTGTCCAGCTGCAAATAGAAAGTGTGGATGCCGCAAACTGCAATGGAAGCCACATAAAAAAAAAGCAAGCCAAAGAAGTAGTAGCAGTAGTAGCAGTAGTAGCAGTAGTAGTAATGAGGGAAGTACTATGTTAGTACAGACCAAAGGAAGAACGACATTAATAAAAAAAAAAATTAAAAAAAAACAACATCGAGAAGCAACTACTGGTAAATAACCTGCTTACCAGCTATGTAGAAGATCATGACAACACAACGACGGGGAACTGATGTAGATCAGTTCTCCTCGTTGTGTTGTCATGATCTTCCACTTCCTTAATAATCGTGGACGACTCCGTGAAGAACACAAAGAATGTCGGAAAGTGACAAGTGGAACACATGACCTGTTATACATAGATCAATTGATCTTGAAGAAGGTAAAAACACACAAACAGAAAAAAGAACATAGCCATGGCATGGATTGACTACAAGAAAGCCTACGACAAAATCCCCCAAGCATGGATAATTGAGAGGTTAAGGATGTACAAAATATCCAACAAAATTATCAATCTTATAAAGAAAGCAATTTAAACATGAGGACTAGAACTAATAGCTGGGTGTCAGCCGCTGACTGGGATAAGAATACAGAGAGACATTTTCCAGGGAGACTCTCTATCACCACTGCTGTTGATCATAGCCATGGTACGACTAAATAACATACTCATGAAGTGTAATGCTGGATACAAATTCAGAGACAAAGAAGAGGAATAAACGACCTGAAGCTATTTGTAAAAACAAAAACAAAAACAAAAAGGAAATAGAAAAGCTGATAATAATAATAAGTCGGAATAGAAAAGTGCGCACTACTAGATATGAAAAGTGGAAAACTGGAGATGCGGGGGGGGGGGCATGGAACTGCCTAACCAATAGAAAATAATAGCACATAGCGAGCATAATACCTATTAATATTTGAGGATTCTTGGGCAATAGAAAATAAAATCAACAGAAATAGAAGAGAAGATTATAAAAGAATACATGAAAAGAACAAGAAAACTTTTAGAAACTAAGTTATATAATAGAAATCTAATTGACTCATTCATTTCGTATGAATTAGATGATTCTATTGTTGGCATTTGTTTCCCCGATATCTTTCTAGTTAGAATTCTTTTCTAGAAAAGCACCAGGTACTTACATGATGGACCACGTGAAGGTTGCCAACATGCTAAGTGAAAATGTTTATGTGGAACGAACTGGATTCGAACTTGGCACACCCAGGTTGTCAGTCCGTGTCGTAAACCGTCACACCCCCCCCCCCTATAAATCTACTAAGAGAAATAAACACCTGTGCAGTATCACTAGTAAAATGTTCTGGTCCATTCATAAACTGGACAAAAGAAGAACTTAGGCATCTTGATCATAAGACTAGGAAACTAATGACCATGCACAATACATTAAACCCAACGGATGATACTGACATAAAGATGAGAGAAGGGGGGGTATGACTGTTTAGTATAGTAAACTGTGTGAATGACACAAAAAGTTCACCCGAAGAAGCCGCCATGAGCCTTCACCACAGCCTACCGGCGAGACCTGAAAGTGGAGCACGCGGTCTTCATGGTGTCCTTTGAGAGTCGCCTAGAACACAAATTTGATCCTGGCAATAAGCTCGTCCTTGGTGTTGCAGGCGGTACGGTTCGTGTCTTTCTCAACCGCCCCAAAATATAATAATCTACGGGATTGTAATCAGGCGAGTGGAAGTCCAAGATGTTGAGACTAGTGTATTTGTGGAAATTCTCAGACAGCCACTTCTGGATGTTCTCGGGGGTGTGGCACGTATAGAAATATTATTTAATACGTAGCTGTAGAAAAAAATAAAGAAAAATTGAATTTGGCCTTTAATTTTATTTAATGTAACTGGCTTTGCAAACTCACTTTTCCTAATTCAAATAATCTAACCCAAGGTCAATAGATGCCAAAACGAGTCACATTTTTTCTAGAATATATATATATATATATATGTGTGTGTGTGTGTGTGTGTGTGTGTGTGTGTGTGGGGGGGGGGGGTGTTTGTAACCCCCAATCTAGGCTGGGCACTGCAATGGGTAGTATAAACACAACTGTCATCGTAGCTTTAATGCTTTAGTAGTTGAACACTCTTGACGACAGCTGCCTAGAACAGGTTTAAACTCTCGCTTATTTATCAGATTGTTCATATTGGTCAAGTAGGTTGAGGCGTCGGAATTTGGGTTATAACATGACTCGTGTTCCGGGTTTCGAATCATGCGACTGGTATGAATAATTATCTCTACACTTTCGATTTCTGAAAGTATGAAAAGTATACGTATGTAGATGGAAAAATATATATATTTATAATTATTTGTCGTCCCCAATCTAGGCTGGGAACTGTAATGAGTAGTATTAACACAACCGTTATCGTAGCTTTAATGGATGTTTCTTTAGTAGTTCGACACTCTTGACAACAGCTGCCTAGAATATTGTTAAACTCTCGCTGATCCGAGTGGGTTAAGACGTCGGAATTTGGGGTATAACATGACACGTGTTCCGGGGTTTCGAATTCTGCGGCCGGTATGAATAATCCTATAGGATGAAAGTATACGTATTTAGATAAAAAAACAAATATTTATAATTATATATATATATATATATATATATATATATATATATATATATATATATAACCCCAAACAAGGCAAGTTGCCACTGTAGACGTAAGGGCTACTGAGAATTATGGTTGAAGTTTTGGGGCTCATCCTAAATTGGGACCTGTGCAGTGAGATGTTTGTTTCCATTAGTTGTAAATTTCAGCATGTCGGTACAGTTGGGGAAACAGAGAGCAAGGAGGGAGTTCCAAATGCCGGTAGCACAAGAAAATAAGCTATTGGATTAGAAGGCTCTCCGGAATGTCGGGACCTACACAATGAATGAATGAGATTTAGCTGCTTGTCGAGTTGATCGAGTGTATTTACGTCGAGTGGGCACCAGAGCAGCAAGTTCATCTGAACACAATCCATTTTAAAACAAGCAAAAGGGTGCAACATTGAGATATATATATATATATATATATATATATATATATATATATATATATATTAGTACTTCATGTATCCACATAAAATATTATAAGGAGATATCATTTTTTATGTGTCAGTTTTCAGTATTTACTTCAACAGTGCTCGATACGTAAGTAGAGCTAGGTAGTAAGCAATGAAAATATATATGGCAATCAAGCTACACAGAGGCTCCCGTGTTTCATCTCCGGGGGAATCGTCAGGCTAAATGCATGGAGTTATTTTTGTCAGGTGTTTTTATATACATGGCTTGCTAGTTAACCAATCAGATTCTTTGTTGTTCCCTCAGCCAATCGTTGGGATTCCCTCGAACAAAGACATTGTTGGTGACGCTCCTATTTTTGTTAACAATGGATTTTCCTATATCCTGTTTCCTTTGTTTTGTCAATACAGTGGGCGAATTTATTTAAACACGTGGTTTCTTGTATTTCTATTTTAGGTTTTAAATTTTAACTCATTCAGTTTTTATTTATTTATTTATTTATTTTTATTTATTATATATCATCCTAAGGTAAATTTATTTCTGTGGAAACAGCTTTTTGCTATTTCACTTCTAGAGTTTAATAGGTTTCGGGGAGCCTCTGTGTAGCTTGATTGCCATATATATTTTCATTGCTTACTATTAATATATATATATATAGTGTGTAGATTTCAATTTTGTGTAGAGAATCTGAATAACAGAGCTCAATGTAATTTAAACAGAGCAAAACAGAATTATAAAAAGAAAAACTATACACACATTAAGGTTGTACACATAATAACTTATTTCGACCCCTTTAATTAGGTCTCCTCAGATGTATAGACAGGGTTTTTTTGACGTGGTTGTCTATACATCTGAGGAGACCTAATTAAAGGAGTCGAAATAAGTTATTATGTGTACAACCTTAATGTGTGTATAGTTTTTCTTTTTATAATTCTATATATATATATATATATATATATATATATATATAATACAAAAGTTATAGCTATTTTCTTGCGGAGATGAAACGCGGCGCCTCTGTATAGCTTCATTGCCATAAATAGATATTGATACTTTACTACTAAGTTCTACACACGTATTGAGCACTGTTGAAGTAAATATTCAAAATCTTTACACAATATATTATATTCATTTATAATAGTATACGTTTATACATGAAATAATAAAATTATATATATATATATATATATATATATATATATATATATATATATATATATATATATATATATATATATATATATATATATATATGAAAAAAATTGGAAACCGAAACTTGTTTATATTTTCATCGATCTTTCCATTTTATTCAAAGATTTTCTCAAGGCGATTGATTTGTAGAAACGCAAAAATCAAAATTTGAAAATATGCTGTGCGTCTATGAGGCTGAAAGGATGCTTTTATTCTTTTTCTTTTTTGAAACAAAACATTAACGTTAAAATTCAAAATATGTGGTGAGTTTATGAAGTGGGATGAGATATTTTGTTTGTTTTTTTATATATCGATTTCATTCACAAAGTTTTGTTGGAAACGAGGTATGAAAGTTTCTGAACTTATTGCGAACATTTCCATAGACAATTTTCAGAGTTGGAATTGCTAAATAATATTTACTGAAAAAGAAGTTAATAAATTCGTCATGTTTTACCCATGTATAATAGTGATAATAAAGATTTTCTGAAACACGCAAACATATGGGGAAATTTTGTTAAGTGTTATATATATATATATATATATATATATATATATATATATATATATATATATCCAAGCAAGCGTTGTTGAACGTCACGGAACTTTCTCGTTTGTAAATCTTCTTCGTGAGGTTCCCAAACTGTCGAGCTGTCCTTCTGGTTTCGAGGTAATAATCCGTAGAGTATTTCCCCGATTGTTCTTAATTCGGCTTTTTTCCCCGAGCGCTTTCGATTTTCTTAGTCGTCTTCAGGATTAATTTTTTTTTTAAATAAGAAGACTTGAGTGAAGAACAATCGGGGAAATACTCTACGGATTGCCACCTGAAACCAGAAGGATAGCTCGACGGTTTCAGAACCTCACGTAGAAGATTTACAAACGAGAAAGTTCCGTGACGTTCAACAACGCTTGCTTAGATAATGACTTGTTGTCTATATATATATATATATATATATATATATATATATATGTGTGTGTGTGTGTGTGTGTGTGTGTGTGTGTGTGTGTGTGTGTGTGTGTGTGGAATATATCAAATACATATGTGAATGTTAAATCTGAACTTTTAAACTGCTGCCAGCAAAATAATATATGTTTACTATTTTCATGGAGCAGAACGAACAATAATAACAAATAACATCGACCCGACACACCCGCCATTCCCTAACCCTAACCCTTACCCTAACCCGACACACCCGCCAATCCACCACTACGAAACAATTCGCAGAAGTAAGAAGAACGTGATCAAAACGAAAGACCAGGGAAGAGAGGCAGCGTGGAAAGGATTCATGTGAACTTATATTCCTACTAAATGAGATCAAATAGACGTATACATATTCATATAATCGTGACGTTGTTTCGTTACCTCAAGTATTTCTGGCAAGTTTGTGTGTTCGTATCCTACGTGAGAGTCGTGAGAAGATGTGATCCGAAACTAATGGTACCTAATTTAAACATAGAAGTCAACAAAGCAGGACACTCCAAGTTGAAGTCATCTGAAGAATTACTCACAGCGTGAAACGAATGGTCATGACAGATTTTTAAAAAAACACGTATTACATTAAATTATTGTGACATTCTGCCTGAGAAGACATCGGGTATGTTATGTAAGTGTAAACCGTAAATTTTGAGACAGTTTTGAAAAAAGCCGATACTAATCGGCTTCACAGGGGGTCACGTTATAGTCTTTTATATATTGTTCGAGATAGATTTGACAATTTTGCAAAAGAAAGAAGAAACGTCATCTCTTGGCCAGTGTATTCTCAAAATAAAAAGTCTATCTCCGAGAGAACCTTTTGCCGAATGCAACTCACTTGAAGACGCCGCCCTGAGCCTCCACCACGGCCCTTGGGCGGGACCTGAAACTGGAGCATGCAGACTTCCATGTGATTTTTGATAGACACATAAACACCAGTTTGATCCTGTCAATCAACTCGTCCTTGGTATTGCAGGCGGTACTGTTGGTGTCTTTATCAACTGTGCACAACACATAATAGTCCATGGGGTTACAAGTTGCACGTCTAGATGTTTGGACCGTTGAAGTCGTGGAAGTTCACAAACACTCATTCCTGGATTGCCTCAGAGGTTTGATATTGAGCTAAGTCAAGCTGACATAGGTATAGCTTTCCGCAGCCAACATCTCTACCCAGCGGTTGTTGACAGTAGACGGTAACTCAGTATAGCCATCTGAATTGAGTCGGAATCCCATTTCGAAGATGTGATACGGTATGACGTGGATTCAGAAACACACCGAAAGATTATTACAGTTAGAGGAAATTTTATCTTCATGAGGTGTGGGACTTTGTGCGAACTGTGGTTATGTGCATTGTGCCACAGGTCCTGAGAAGAACGCGAGCATTCCCGCCTCGACTGGATGCTTCACCTTGTTGAGGACTTTCTTGGCTTTCGTAAGGCGGTTCGCTTGGGCCTTAGCAGTGCCTAGTTTTGCATTGCGACTCTTGTATGAGATGTATCAAAGATCCTTGTTCGGCGCTTTCTTTACACTCGGCACTCCGGGGCCCATCTCTCTCTCTCTCTCTCTCTCTCTCTCTCTCTCTCTCTCTCTCTCTCTCTCTCTCTCTCTCTCTCTCGCAAAGGTCACCATGATATAATAATAAACATTTTAATTATTTATTCACATATAGATGATGATGATGATGATGATGATGATGATGATGATGATGATGATGATGATGATGATGATGATGATGATGATGATGATGATGAGTAGTAGTAGTAGTAGTAGTAGTAGTAGTAGTAGTAGTAGTAGTAGTAGTAGTAGTAGTAGTCACTAGAAGTTCTCACACAGTTCATCATTAGAAATTACTCAGATAATAACCGGTGGTGTTTCCTGGAGTCTAGGTTATTATTATTTACTCACTAGGAGTTATCACACTGGTCATCGTCAGTGGTCACCCACTGCCGACAACCTGTGGTATTCCCTGGAGTCTGAGTGACAACAAGTCTCCTCAGGCCTCCAGTATGCTCCACCTCTTTTCGTTCATCACCGCTGATGACCTTGCGGTAATCGCAACATTATTATTATTATTATTATTATTATTATTATTATTATTATTATTATTATTATTATTAATATTATTATTATTATTATTATTATTATTATTATTATTATTATTATTATTATTATTATTATTATTATTATTATTATTATTATTATTTACACTCACTAAGAGTGCTCACACAAGTCATCGTCAGTGATTGCTCACTGATAATAACCGGTTGTGTTCCCTAGGGTCTGAGTGACAACAAGCGTCTTCAGATTTCCAGTACTCTCCACCTCTTTTCGATAACCATTGCTGATGATTTTGCGGTATCGCAGCATCCGCTTACCATTGATTTATCGTTAGTAACGACCATTGGTCTCCTCTTGGATTTGGACGGCAGTACGTCTCCCCAGGGTCCTAGTACTTCCTGTACTCTTCCAGCAGAGGCCTAGTTAGTGCTCTCTCTCCTCGGTTTTCTCATCCTCTTTGATCCTTCATCACTATCTTGTGAGGTATCAACCAAAGCTGATTCTATCACTTGGGGGGGGGGGAGTTTATGAAATTTCTTGCAGTTTCTGTTCCTTGGGTTCATGTGGTAGTGTTCTTCCTGGTGTAATAATAATAATAATAATAATAATAATAATAATAATAATAATAATAATAATAATAATAAAACACCATAAGCTCCCCCCCCCAAAAAAAAAAAAATGGCACCAGCCTAGGCTGACACCACACAAGATATTTGCATAGGGTCAAGGAGGATGAGTAGACCGAGGAGGGACAGCAGAAACCAGACCTCCACTGGCAGTGCAGAGAATGCTGGGACCTTGGGGAGGCTTATTGCCACCCAAATCCCAGAGAAGACCAATGGTCCTTACCAGAGAGAAATCAATGGTAAACTGCTGTTGCGATACTGTAAGGTTATTTGCGGTGGCTATCGAAAAGTGGTGGAGAACACTGGAAATCTGGGGAGACTTGTTGTCACTCAGACTCCAGAGAATACCACTGGTTGTCGGTGAACAATCACTGATGACCTGTGTGAGAACTCCTAGTGAGTACAAATAATAATAATGATAATAATAATAATAACAAAAACAACAATGACGAAAACAACAACAATAATTATATATATATATATATATATATATATATACATATATATATATACATATATATATATATATATATATATATATATATATATATATATATATATATATACATATATATATATATATATACATATATATATATATATATATATATATATATATATATATATATATATATATATAAGGTTACCTTATATGTTTGGCGTCATCTACGCTATGCCTCAGTGCGCTTATTATTCCCGAACCAATTCCTCTCGTCTTTTGTCCATGCAGTACCATTCCGCCATCTTAATATGTGTGTTTCAAGATGGCGGTGCCAACAATAGAAGGCGCTCGAAGAAAAACGACGCATAAATCATAGCAGGTTGCGTGTAGAGAATTGAGTCGGTGGAATGAGTCAATATATATTTATTTGTTCGCCTAGAACTTCCTCCCTTTTTTTAATTATCTATTTATTTACCTTATTTCATTTTCATCTTTTATGACTTTTGTTTTGCTTATTTTATTTCCATGGCGTCATTTTTATGGGTTCCATTATATATATATATATATATATATATATATATATATATATATATATATATATATATATATATATATATATATATATATATATATACTAGCAATGCACTTGTACATCCCTAACAAAATTACCCCTGACCCATTCACTATCAGAAAAATTACCCTCTTCTCTGTAGAAGTCCCTAGATGTCAGACGATGTTCTACTCTCGGAATTCTTGCCTTTGGAATTCTCTCACTGCTCCATATTTCCCCGATCGTACCAACATGCAGAAATTTAAATGTAATGTGAACAAACATCTTCTCGCCCAACTTTCCATCAGGTTGCCCCTGTAAATGTGGTCCTTGTCTCAGTAATCCCTTACGATTCAGTGGCAATTTGTCCTGTTTGGGGTGATCTAAAATAAACAATAAATAATATAGAAACTATATAACTACTACTCATGTATAAACGTATTGTTGTTATAGCCAAGAAAACATAAGAAATTATATAGAAATGTGATACTTAGAAGGCAATACAATGCAGAGGTGTGACGGATAGACACAAGTTGGAGCAAATAAGACATATAATGGTGGAACAAATGAAATAATTTCACCCTCAATACAATGTATACAGCACGGTTCCGAAGAAGGGAAGAGTTCCCGAAATATTAAAAATATTATATCATACGGAATTTCCACCAAACCATCTTGATACATGTATTACATAACATTGCAACATTGTGTAGATAGACAGATATATGTGTGTTTGTGAAAAAATATATATATATATATGTGTATGTATACATTGTATTAAGGGTGAAACTATTTCATTTGTTCCACCATTATATGTCTTATTTGCTCCAACTTGTGTCTATCCGTCACACCTCTGCATTGTATTGCCTTCTAAGTATCACATTATTATATACTAATAAACAATGTTTCAAGCAAACTGCATAAACCTCTTAATAAATAATATATTTTTGCTAGTATGTATAACGAACAAACATATACTACACGTCCGTCCCCCCCCCCAAGGAGGACGTAATGCCTGGAAAGATTGTATAATAACGAACGAATATACACTACACTATCTCTAAAAGAAGACGTAATGCCTGAGAGGATAGTATCATGACAAACGAACCTATAAAAAACAACGCCCAAAAGAGGAGGTAATTACTGGGAAGATGACCACATGACAACAAAACAGATACTATACTACCCCAAGCTGGTGATAATACCTTGGAGAATGGTATCATGAAAAGATAAACTACTTTCCTCAGAACGTGCTTTAAATTAAACTTACAACACATCGTTAGTTTCTTATATTTCTTCTACCGTTCTCCTTCGACCCAGGACTGTACCCTGCTCGACTATGTCTCTGATAGTATAGACTCAGCACTTTCTTTACACCCGAGCGTCCAAATCTATATATTTGGGGATTTTAATGTCTACCACGGATATTGGCTTGGTCGCGAGTTATGCTTAAAACGACGTGATACTACCAACAGGCTGATTGAGAATTCATCTAAGATCACATCAGAGACGCCCACTAGAGTAAAACTTTTCCTCATTCTATTATTATTTTCTTATCGGGCAACCCATAATTTTCCTTGCGAGCTTAAAACTAATACTAATTTTATTATCTCTTTTTCATTTTTTATTTTTATTTTCTTATTTTTATTTTTATCTGTAATTTTAATTCTATTCTTATTTTACTTTTTTACTTTTTTAATCTTTCAATTTTTAATTTTTATTCTTACTATTTCTCTAATTCTACCCTTCAATATATTTTGCCTCATTGTTTATAAGTAAGGTCTCCTGATAAAACAACTAAACTCCGAACTCTATTCATAGACGCATTCTGGTATTTGAACTCTCCCTCCCAGCACTCGTTGACTTACTCCTACTCCACCCTTTCCCTTTTCTAGTTGAACCTTAATTCGCGCTAACATCCAATTTCTACTTTCATGCGACTCACCCCCCACAATCACACTCTTAGTTTTAACCGCATTCACTCTCCGCGCCCCTTCTCCTTCTTCGCACCCGTTCCTCTCTCCCCCTCCACACCACTTACTCATTCCCTCCCTGCCTACTGGTCGCACAAGAGTTTCTGCCTTTCCTCATTTTCAAACCGGCTTTCTCTTCGGGCTAACTTTAAAATATTTTCGCTGCATTTTTTCCCATTTTAAAGCATTTTCTTTGACATCTCTGCCCAGGAAGTATTGTTAATGGCGAATATTTTCCACCTCACTCTCTTCTGAGCCTGCCTGCCTGCATCCACGAGCGTACCTCTTATTGGACATTTTACCCTTTGGATTTTCTATTTTCGCCGCACCTGAAGTTGTGGCTTCTTGGAATTAAACTTTGAATCCTCTCTCACAACCTTTCGGGCCTTTTAACGACATACCTATCTACATCTCATTCTCTCCGCTGGATTTTTCGACACCGGACTTTTTAGCAATCGGACATTTGCTTGCATTCAGGCAGAATTTTGCCCTGTGTTTCTTCCCCTACAACTTTTATTTTATTTTTTCAAATTTTAAATCTTGGCCTTTGCCAACTTATCTATCCCAGCGACTTCCTCTGATGATAAGATTTTGATCTTTGAAAAGCCTGGCTTAAGGAAAATTTAACTTGAATAAATTGCCTTTTTTGCGGAATATACCTTGCTCTGAGCAATTGAATTGAATTTTGATTTGGCTTTTGCTTCTCTAATTCCTTTCCATTCTTCTTCATTCATTATATATATATATATATATATATATATATATATATATATATATATATATATATATATATATATATATATATATATATATATATATATATGCGTTGTTGTTGCTGTTTTGCTGTTGTTATTGTTGTTGCTGTTGCTCGGTCCGCATTTTCTATTTTCTATTTCTTTCTTTTCAATACACTAATCTCGCAGTCGATTGCATTACGCGGCTCCTTGTGCCGCCATCTTGAAAATTATCACCTATATTTATTTTTTTTATAATTTTTTTCCTTCTGAGTCTAAGTTTTCCCGCGTATTCGACCAAGCTATTTTCTTTCATTTCGTTCTTCCTTCGTTTCATATTGTTTATTCTTCAAATATTTAATTTCTTTTCCCGCTATCGTCTAAACCAGCGGTCGTCAACCGGTGGTCGACGAACTATTGGTAGTCAGTGCCAAATCTCTGATGGTCAACAAAAAAATGGACCATCATTCTAATTTTTATGAAGCTTCAGATTTAAAATGACAAGTAACAACATGTATGTAGTATTTACGTTCCTTCCCACCGCAGGAAGATATGACACACGGTCGGAATGTTGGGCTAGAAAGGCAGTGCACTCTGGTCCAACAAAAAAAATCCGAATAGCCCCGTCGGCATTTCCTAGTAGATATGCGTCAGACAATTGGCAATAAACTCACCGCCTTCAAAGCGAGGGTGGACCTCCTAGGACCGATCAGAACAATACCTCATCTCGACAGTGTTCAGCAGCTCTTGCCGTAGCGGTCCACCCCGACGAACTGATTGTCGAAGACGTGATATTAACCTCCCTTCCACCGCAGGAAGATGTGACACAAGACCGGAAAGTAAGGATAGAAAGTCCAACACACCTGAAGTAGTGCACTCTGGCCCCGTAAAAATGCCTGAACAACCCCGTCGGGATTTCCTGGTAGGGGCGTTTCAGGTGATTAGTAATAAGCTAGCCCTTTCTCAAAACGAGAAGATAACGCCTGAGAGTGTGGACCGCCTAGGACTCAGCAGAATTATACCTCAGCCCGGCAGAGCAGGACAACTGCTCAAAGAGATAAGGTAAAGCCTGGGAGAGGTAACCTCATAAAAGTGAGCAGAACCTTACCTCACCTCGACAGAGCATCGACTGTTATGAAGCGTATTATGGATGGTATATATATTTCAAGAGCTTATGTAATCTCGGAATAAACACGAGTCTAAAACATAGCTAGCGAATGCATGCAACTGAAATAGGCCAATGGGTCATTTTTTGCAACATCAGGCGTCTATTTGTATTGTAGGCCTACTGTGCGAAAAAAAAAAACATTTTCATCTGTCACAGCAATTAAAACTCGGTACTAGTCTCGACTTGAAATAAACACAGCTCTTCATTTGGTAGTGACGTCATTGGAGCCAAAAATCAAGAAACTGATTTCAAACACTAACAACACTAAAAATTATGTAATACTTAAATAAACTTCAAAGTTTCAATTTGGTTTATCTATATAATGATACACTAAGGCAATTTTATCACTCTCCACCTCTTCTTTTTAAAACATGTGATCATCCGATTTTATTTATCTTCCTCCCACAAGGTAAGATGTGACACAAGGTCGGGAAAGTGGGATTTGAAAAGCCAGCGCCCGAGAAGGTGAGCACTCTGGCCTACAAAAAATGCCTGGGCAGCCCCGTCGGCATTCCCCGGTAGGGGCGCCTCGGGCAGTAAGCGATAAACTTACTCCACTCCAAAGAGGGAAGGCAAAGCCTGGGAGGGTGGACCTCCTAGAACTGCACAGGACAAACCCACAGACCGGCGGAATCAAGACCCGAAGGCCAAGACGACACCGGTCTATAGGGTGCAGTATCTATCGGAACAGATACTACACTTTGATCTTGGCCGTATATGCAATGCAAAAAAGTTTTTTGTTTTTTTAATTTCATCGACTAAAATACAATTTTGTTACCTTTGGAAGGACGCCACTTACTCTCCAAACTCCATCACTCGTTTTATTTTTCTGCTACTTAGATCCCACTCACATTTAGAGATTAACCTGCTTGTTTTCGGGTCTGAACAAACCGGAAAACAGTGGGTGGTCTATTATTTAGAAAGGGTTGGGAGAGTCTTACTTATCTTTTGTGTGTGTGTGTGTGTGTTTTCCTCACTCCCCGTTTTATTCACATGGATTTCTGTACATATAAACATATTTATGAAAAATAAAAATGTCAAACTAATTGGGGATACTTTGCGTAGGACGGCCCCTAATATAAATGTGGTATTCTGGTGACTGAGAGGATTCTAGTTAAGAGTAGGATAGACAATCTTTTCACGTTAGACAAAGGATGGCGAACGACACGCTTTTTACCCACACTTTTGATGGCATTGTGCCTGATTTGAATGGAGCGTGAAATTTTATATCTTCTGCAAATAAATATTTCAAAGTGTAGTATCTGTTCTCTCCAAAGACGGTACGATAATATCGTTTGATCTCCGTTTTCGCTGGATGTCCATTGAATGGAAATATGTCGCAAACTCCTACAACGGTTTTGGAGATATACTCCTATAACCAGATATATTCTGAAACAAAATTAATCAGAGTACTTAGATAAGTATATTTCATTTTGAACAAAGGTGGTGCAATAATATCGTAGGGCCTGTGTATAGTATCAGAACAGATACTACACTTTAATTAACAAATCATTATGAACTTTGGAAAACAACCGCTAGGCGTAAGGGATGGATAACGTGGGTTTTATTTAGTTTAATTTAGTTTCATGCAAAGGGGATAAAAATAGGTAGAAACCCTTCGTGAAAATTCGGATATCTTTATTTTTTGTGACATTTTACAATAGATCCTAGGCATCCATTAATAAGTACTCCCCAAGTGTTAATTTCGTTGGTATATTTTAAAGGGTTTTAGGGGGGGATAATATGGGCACAACCTTCCATTTGAATATTGAAATATATCAAGAAGTATTGCTTAATTGGTGTCCAATGACTATGGATCAAATTTAATGCTAATCTGAAATATTTTAATTTTCGAATGGAAGCATGTGCCCATATTAAAAACCCTTTTAAAATACTTTAAAGAAACTAAAACTTGGAGAATATTTATTACTTTCTGCCTCATATTGTAAACATTTTACAGAATGCGGAGGTATCCGAATTTTTACGAGAGCTTCCACCCTCTTTTTCCCTCCTTTGTATAATACTAAATTAAACTAAATATAGCCAACATTACGACCACTTACGCCAAGCAGTTGTGTTCTAAAATTCATAATGACCGATGAATAAGTTTAGAATTTAATCATGTACATAAAAATATATAAACATATACACACACCTAGCTTTTAATATATATATATATATATATAATATTTGTTATTGTTTATTATCTATGTACGTATACGTTTCGTCCTTAAACCGGGACTCATCAGCATAGAGATATGACTATTCACTACCTGTCATGCGATTCGAAACCCCGGATCACGAGTATTTTACAACTCAAATCCGACGCCTTAACCACACGGCCAATTTTAAAATAGCGAATGAATATATATATATATATATATATATATATATATATATATATATAGAGAGAGAGAGAGAGAGAGAGAGAGAGAGAGAGAGAGAGAGAGAGAGAGAGAGAGAGAGAGATGAAACAATTCCATCTTTCTATAAAAAATGATAACAAATAGATTCTCCTCTGCATCAATTTGTCTACTCCTAAGTCAATCTGACGTATATCATTTTTTTTCTATTTCCTTATTTATCTCATCTATATGCCGAGATCACAGTCCATCTGTTCTCAAACAAAATAAATTAACTCTCCTGGAATTTTCATTAAATTTGTCACGTAAGATTCTAAACCTATGTAAGAGGACATTTTCATCTTTTTTTTTTTAACGATATATCAAATCGGATTTTCTTTGTTACATTTTACTCTTTATGCTAATAATTCGATTAATATAGGAAATTGCTATTATAGTTTAAGGAACGAGTGGCGGAATGCCGGTCGATGCGGGCGGTGACGTCGGCAAACTATTGTAATGTCGATACTCGTATAAAAGAAGAAATCCTACGCATCTCATATTATCTACAGCAAATCTAACTATTCAATGTCAGATATTAAATTACGAATGACAATAAATATTTCCCATTTTTAGGAGCATATATGGACTGTGCTTATCTATCTATCTATCTATCTATCTATCTATCTATCTATCTCTCTCTCTCTCTATATATATATATATATATATATATATATATATATATATATATATATATATTGTAAGATTCTCTGCACAGTCGGAGAAATTTTTCTTCTGGTTTAATTATTTTTGACAAAGGGAAGTCTCTTTTCCCGAAATATTAAATAATGATTTTTAATAACCCCGAACACCACACAAACAGCTAAAATCACTTTTGCTGTTATTTAAGATTTTAAGAAAAATAAATAGTAAGTCATATTTCGTATTCGATCGATTTATTGTTTTTGTTCCTTACAACTTGCATCTTACCCGGAATTTGCATTGCCCACAGCCTTTCAAAAACTTACTAATACTATACCCAGCAATGCTTCAAGCAAACTACCATTCTCTACTATATATATATATATATATATATATATATATATATATATATATATATATATATATATATGTGTGTGTGTGGGAGGGTGCGTGTATATATATATATATATATATATATATATATATATATATATAATACGCTAAAGGAATTTCGTGTCCGTGTCTCATCCTACACCCCGTTTTTAAAAGATGGATTCGCCCGATCGCCGAAGATGCAATACAAAAAAGTATTTTTATTTCATCTGATGTACTGTTGTGTCGAACGTGAAACTCAAAGTAAAATACACTTTATTTGTCTTTTTTTTCTCTTTACAAACGAGTTACTGTTTATAAAGACCCACAGGCAAATTTTAGATAACTCATTCAAGCACCCGCATAAATACAGCACTATTTTAAATAAAAACTCTATTAAAATTTCCTACTTCACAATGCCAAATATAGCACAAACCATATCACATCTCATAACAAAAAATTCACTCTGCCCAGCAACCAACACCTACTATGCACCCTACTTATAATTGTAACTGCCAGAAATCTAGAAAATGCCCGTTAAAAGGCCAATTGCATACAAAGTAACGTCATATATGCTTGTACTGTTAAGCAATTTCCCCAAAACACCATTATACAAACAGACACCAACATACAAATTCTCCCCTCACCCTATAGCTCTCCACATCCCCAACTCCCTGTACCAAACGACACCCTAAATAATACCTCTCACACAAACCAACAAACCCCGCTAACTAACAATAACCTTGATCTCACCCCTCAAATTATCTCATCTTCTCCACCTAACAATTCCAAATAAACTTTGGCCCAGAACTTTAACATACAATCCAAAAGCATTTCCGATACAATAAATAGCACAAATACTATAATAACAACCCCATACAAAATACACACTTACATTGGGGCAAGTACCTTCCCCACTAAGACCCGAATCTCAATGCCACTAGCACCTCTCTATCCAATCTAATAAAAAGCCTTAACAGTAAAAACACTCTCTATTCCTTACATTGGGCAATATTAAAACGGTCTAATTCTTACACTCCAGGAGCTGCTTTCTGCCAACTATGTACATTAGAAACATTTATGATAGCTACAACAGCTAAAAGCAAAAATATTATTAACTCTAAAAATGAACTCATTTCAAATTTCAGGCACAAGCGAAAATTTAAATACATAATTTCATTGCTCCATCTGACACCCCTCCTCCAAGCCAACAACCCCTTCTCTAACATTAGACTAATTCTTAAATTCTATAATTTGTTAATTTTTTAATTTTTTAATTCTTAACTTTTCCAACCTTACAAATAACCATCCCAATAACATAACATATCCTCCGCTGTCCACCTAAGAACTATATTACCCCATAACACTTAATGTAAATTGAGAACTAATATTATTCTCCTCTACTCCACTAATCCTTAACCGCTTTTACTTCAACATTATAATTCCTATTCTCCTTTTCTTTTCAATTATTGACCAGCACACTCATCCATTGCTTTCTTATCTCCCTTGTATCCATTCCATCGACTCTGTATACGCTTCGCTCTACCGACAATATTTTTCTCATAGATTCATTTTCTCTCACCTTTAAACTACGCTCCCTGGTTACTCCTAAAATGATCCATTTGCTCCCCCTTAAAATCTATTTATAACTTCAACACACTAGTGCTTCACTCAGGTTTCCAAAATTCAACCCAATACAACCCCATAATCCTTGTACTAGAAATCAATTGTTTCAAGCAGACTAACGCTGTTCCCAACCCTAACTTCAATTATACATTAAAGTTTCTTATTTAGTCATGCATTTAATATTTAACTAACTGGGAATTTTTTTAAATCTTTATACATCTAACTCTGAAACACTAGTTTTTGTCCGAATTATTACATATTAAATGCGTAAATTCCAGATTCCCATTCACTTGAACCCTCATTTCCCAATTGGAACCCTTTTAAACTTTCGAAATTATATATAAGTTCGTTCAAAAATCCGTTTTAATTACGGGCCCCCCCCCTTTTCAGAAATATTTACTCACTGACCTGAAAATTTCACTTCTGTTTTTAGCTTATGACAGCCCCATCCCAACTCGCACCGGCTTTATTGCTTACTAGCAATAAGCAGTAACCAATTAAAACCTTCCCCTTCTCTTTTCCCAGCATCAGCTATAGTTTATTTAACTAATCCTATCACCCACTTTCTTTATGTTTTATCTTTATCCCTTCCCCCACTTCCTCATTTAGCCTCGTTTTCAATCAAAAGCTGTCGGTTTTCTTGGACTTGATCGAAGTCACTACTTAAATTCACGACTGCCTGCGTTTAATATACACAGTTCAACTTCAACTTCTGAAAAACTACTCTCATTCTCGGTCCACGGAAGTATTTTAAAATGGCCCGAATTCTCAAACTTACTTCCGAATAACTGCGTTCCACCTACGATTGAACTAAACATTTTTATATTGGATTTACTGCATTTTTTTACTTTTTCAATGCTGCCTTCACGAAAACTCTTCTTTTCCATCTTTAAATCTCCTTTCACAGTACACCTTATTAAAGGACATTTACCAACTGGACAGATCCTATATCTTTGTACACGCACATTCTTACTCTCCATTACTTGATATTTTTTTGAATTTTGAATTTTGGCTTTTCCACTGCCAACTTATCTATCTATGTAATTCCTCTGATGATAAGATTTTAATCTTTGAAAAGCCTTGGCTTAAGGAAAGAATAATAAACATGGTTTACCGAGTACACCTTGCATTGAACAACCGATTTGAAATAAATTTTTCATATATATATATATATATATATATATATATATATATATATATATATATATATATATATATATATATTACTAGTAGACATGGGAAAAACTTTGCTTTAGGATAAAAACGCTATCATAAAAACTATGCTTGTTGCAAAGACGAAACTAACATGAGCGACTGATGCTGATGTCAATAGTCTAACAAACCTAAATAAGTAGCTAAGAATGTCAGGGAATATAGGTTGAACTTTATTTAACTTTCAAGGGTGAAAATACATGTTTTATAAAGGCAATAAAAACAATTAGCTTTACATTAAACTATATGGGTGTTGAATAGAACCCTGTTTTAAAATACCAACTAATGAATTTAATCAGCAGTAGAAGAGTGCCTATAAAGGGATGGTAGTTTTCAAATTTGATAGTTAATTTGAAGATTTACTTCGATGCAATGAAACACAAACGTTTCTGTGTAGTTCGGCGTTATTGAGTTAAGATAGATGTCAGCGGAGTTGGCAAACTATCAGAGATTGCCATATTCCGCCAGGCTGTGAAATGTAGCCTTTTTAATATTCCAATATTGAACGGGGGAAGGGAACCGACTTTTCGGCTATTAAAGAGTCTGCTACACGCACTCACGGAATATTCGCAATATTGGCGTTTTTCCAGCTATAGATATGTCACAGTTTATGATTTTTGAATGATATCAAAGTGGAACACATAGTGATAGTGGTTTTGAGCCAACGAGTCACGGATAATCTACTAACATATCACTCAATGAGCCATGGATATAACTAATAAAACAGATTTAGGCAAATTTCGACTGTATTAATCAAGTCACGTTCTAGGGTGATACACTGAATCCAACGTTTCTAGAGAAGTGGGGAAGTGCAAACGCAAATCGAAGTTTAATTCATGTAATTTTTCCATCGTTGCAATCGACTTGTGATACAGTGCATTGTCTTGGTGGAAAGCCCTCTTTCTTCTTCATTTGTGACCTGGGCCTAACTAATAAAACAGCTTCGAGGCAAAATTTGATGTTATTCATCAACATAATCTCTTTCTAGACTGATACGCCGATTCCAACGTTTACCTAACAATTCGATGCATTTTTGTAGACCGATGGTATTTGGC
Organism: Sepiola atlantica; assembly: GCA_963556195.1. Taxonomy (NCBI): domain Eukaryota; kingdom Metazoa; phylum Mollusca; class Cephalopoda; order Sepiida; family Sepiolidae; genus Sepiola; species Sepiola atlantica. The sequence goes on along the minus strand of OY744516.1, from coordinate 63,027,430 downwards.
CTAAAAATACCTCTCAGTTTCCGATTTCACTTCTTCATTGAAGCCAAATCTCTTTCTCTTTAACATTCTTTTGAAGTCTTTAAGCAGCCAGTAGTCCCTGGAGAAGATCTGGAGAATAGAGGAAGTGCGAAAGCAATTCGAAGTGTAATTTGTGTAGTTTTTCTATCGCTGCGATCAACTTGTGACACGGTGCATTGTCTTGCGATCAACTTGTGATACGGTGCATTGTCTTGCGATCAACTTGTGACACGGTGCATTGTCTTGCGATCAACTTGTGACACGGTACATTGTCTTGCGATCAACTTGTGACACGGTGCATTGTCTTGCGATCAACTTGTGACACGGTGCATTGTATTGCGATCAACTTGTGACACGGTGCATTGTCTTGCGATCAACTTGTGACACGGTGCATTGTATTGCGATCAACTTGTGACACGGTGCATTGTCTTGCGATCAACTTGTGACACGGTGCATTGTATTGCGATCAACTTATGATACGGTGCATTGTCTTGCGATCAACTTGTGACACGTTGTATTGTCTTGCGATCAACTTGTGACACGGTGCATTGTCTTGGTGAAAGAGCACTTTTTTTTCATTTATATCCGTGTTGGGCGATTATTTCCATCAAACGCACTAATAATATAATATTCGCTATTGATGACTCTTTCTTTCTGAATAAAATCGATGAACAAATTACCTTGTGCTTCCAAAATACGGAGACCAAAACTTTCCTTGCTGATGTTTACCTCTTCGGTCACTTTAAACGATTTTCACCTGCTGTTGTCCACTCAGCTGACTGCCGATTTGACCTCGGAGTGAAGTGGTGGATCCATGTTTAATCCATTGTCATATATTGACGCAAAAACTCCTTTTTGTTCTATTGAAACAGTTGCAAATAACGTTTTTGAATTATCGACGCGTTGTTGTTTTTATAGACTGCAAGCAAACGCGGCACCCACATTGAACACATGCAAAACGGTGAATACGCTGCTTTCTGATATCTTCAACTCTGCTTTCTTGTGCATCTTTAATTTACGATCGGACAAAATAAGTTTGTGGACTTTTAAAAAATGTTTTCTGTGACAACTTCTGAATTTGTGCAACCTGAGCGTTCAGCATCATTTGTGTGTGTACAGCCGCGTGTAAAGTCAGAAGACAACCTCTTAAGTAGAATCCGAATAACACTTATCAGGCCATTTCTTAGCATGAACAGTATTTTCCCCATCAGAAAGTAATACTTTATCAACACACGAAAGTCAGACTTTCCATTGTTTTGAAAATGTATAACAGTGGCTTCACTTCAATAACTGTAATTTGTAAACTAATAATCCGATTGGTCTCAAATTTTGACATGTGTCATTTGAAGGTAAGTACTTTATAAAATTCCTATGGATTTTTATTAGTGGCGCCATCTATCTGTCAGACACGCGACTTATTGAGTGATGTGTTTTACCTATTCTTATTATTCAAAATTGTTTTGCCAGACATTGTTTTGTTCTCAAGCTGATTGCGAATAAATCCACCCGAAATTATCTGAATTGTAATTAATAAAGTTTATATGCTGATTATTAAAATCATAAAATATTTTACAGCGTTACTCTGATGGAATAGTGATAATAAAATGTTTTTTTGAAACGTACGTACATATGGATAAACATTGTTAATTGTTGATTTTCCGACTTTGATTATAACATTTAAAATTTTAATTAATTATCTCATAAATTTTATAATCTACCGAATCATATACGGTGCTTGGGATGGTACTTAAAGTGTTATATAAATAGACAGAGTTATAGATAGTCATTTAAATATTATTGACCGAAATATATAAAAAATACCAGTAATATGATCAAAAAATACTTTTAATGTGGTCGCGTAACTTTTGTAGATATATATTTCCTCCATTCCACAATATGAAAGCATAAAGGAAGGACTTGATGGCTTGAGAATTTCAAGTTTATTAAAGCTGTGACTCAAACACTTCTTAATGCGTAGCCAAATTATGTTTGTATAAATAAAGACATAAAACTTTTGTTATATAATGAGACGCATGTGATGATGGACGTATGAGAGATTGCTTAGCTTGCGCGATTTGTAACGAAGTCATCTCGTGCAAGTTTAGTGCAATGTTGTTTCTCACGGTCGCAGTGACGGGTGATAAGACCTTAATTCAAAGGTTATGTCACACCTGCGTTTTGATCACGAGATTTTGTGACGTCACAGTTTTTCCCGGTGGGAAAACTGGAGTTGAGATTTCAGTTTTTGACTTGGAAGCCAACTATTCTTTAGCCATGTAGCGATTACATAAGCTAGGTGATTTCAGATCCCCAAAAATGAGAACCAGGCGATGTCCCCCTCTTCCTTCCTTTCCAAATAATTAAGTAATTAGGAAATTAACTAGCATAAGCTTCTCTCTCTACTACGACATAACTTGCTTCAGTATCGACAAGCTAATAGAGAATAAATGGCTAAGACTAAAAAGAAAGGCTTGTTATCTTTTATCGTGTACGAGGAGATTCGATTTCAGCTTACGAAGAAACCGCCAGGGACAGGAGACGATGGAGATTGTGACCACCGACAACGTGGCCGAAAGAAGACAGATAGCAGCCCGACACAAGCTGCGGGCGACAACGACAGAGCCGACATATAAACGTGTTATAAACCTGTTATTCAACACTTTTTATTACGAGTAAATAGCTCTATTTATGATTAAGCACTATTACATAAATAGTAAAGATTTTCCCGAAATTAAACCTGGATAATATATATATATATATATATATATATATATATATATATATATATATATATAGAGAGAGAGAGAGAGAGAGAGAGAGAGAGAGAGAGAGAGAGAGAGATGAAAGATGAAAGATGAAAACAAAAGTTCAGAGTAAGGAGCTTCATATCCTTAATCGACGGATTTTCAAAGATAAACTCTGTTTATCCGAGGATAAGGGAAAACCGACAATATGTTCTAATAAATATTGTATCTTTACAATTTTTTATTCTCATCTTTCATCTCTAGAATTGATTGCTCTATCGAATATATTGAGCTTGATACAGGGTGGGCAAAAATAAGGGTCCTATTTTTAAAAATTCATAACTTTTTTATTTATTGATTTTTTTTATTTTTTTTTTTTAGAATAAGTAAAGGACCCCTTCCGAAGCAAGCATGAGCCGTATTAGCCCTAAGGAACGTACCCTCATTTAGAAAACATTATTTTTGCTTTAAAAACTCAAAACAGTGTAAAAAACAATACTTTAGTTTTTGTAAGTTTTAAGAAGTGTTTTTCGGCTTAAATTTGTTTTGTTTATTTCACTAAATCTCGGAAGGGTCAGTCTACACACACATAAAGTTTGGTGAGTTTAACTTTTATTTTGTGGAAGTTATTCAAATTCAAGTTATTCAAATTAAAAGATAGGACCCTTATTTTGGCCCACCCTGTATTATCACGATAGATTATTATTAAACGGTAATTCAATTATATTTAATTTAATTCAACATTTAAATATATATATATATATATATATATATATATATATATATATATATATATATATATATATATATAACGCTTTAGAGACCAGTCAAAATGCAATTTTTTTTAAATAAACATATTATTTATTTAAAATTCTAATTTTCGTCTCATACAAGAGTCCTCATCAAGAAAATACAGACAATATTTTTCTTTCTTTTTTATACGGCATGTTGTTACTTAGCCGTAGACTTCTGTTCTTGTCGAAGTTCAGGTTTTTTTATGTCCGATTCCAGTGGGGTTGTGCTCTGGTACGCACGTGTGAGTTAGAAGTAATAGCATTTCCACTGTTTGAATGCATTTAAATTTGAAATTATAACTGTTGAGAGACCAATCAAAATGCAGATGTTTTTTAATAAATATATTATTTATTTGAAATTCTAATTTCTGACTTATACAAGAGTCCTCATCAGGAAAATACAGACAATATTTTTCTTTCTTTTTTATACAACATGTTGTCATATATATATATATATATATATATATATATATATATATAATCCAGGTAAAGTTTGTGTCGACTGGTTCCTTTTTACGTGATTTGTTGAACACTTTTAAGACGGTTGACTATGTTTTTCCGCTTAGTTTGACATAGTAGTGTGTACTTATCTACTCGTCGTGTAGCGGTTGGAATTGGTCTCATTTGTTAGAGCGCTCAAAATTGAGTTAAAGGCGACCGGTTTGGGCAGTTATCTCCACACTGAAGATTCTGCGAGGATGAAACGTACACTGTGGATAATAATTAAATATTTACTATTAAATAATTATTTTATATATATATATATATATATATATATATATATATATATATATATATATATGTGTGTGTGTGTGTGTGTGTGTGTGTGTGTGTGTGTGTGTGTGTGTGTGTGTGTGTGTGTGGTAACTTTTAAATAAATCTACCTATGGGGGTAAATTCGAGTTGAATGTAGGGTAATTATTAGTGAAACTCCGGTTAGAAAGCTCAATATGATTACAGAGCAATATTAGCTAATTTGTATGAAAAACTCAAATCATTAGTTACAAATTATAGATAATACACAAGATCTTCAGACATAACTGGATACTTTGACTCTATCTCTGAAAAAAGTTCACATCCGGTTGGGGGGAGAACTTTGGAGGTAGGGGAGAGGAGAGAAGTGGGGGACTTTTTTATTTCTTTTTTCTGAAGGAAAAAAGTTTTGCTTTAATATTCATATATCTTCCCTTAACTTTTAATCTTGTTAGCTAGTACGTCTGCCTGACCTTACGCGTGGTGGTGCTTCTCATAGCAAATCAAGAATACACCCTCGACAATCAGTCCGACTAAGTCTATATCATTTGAGTTATGCGGCCTTTTGTCTGTCGTGCTGGGGTATGTTTCTGTGCAGTTCTAGGAGGTTCACCCCTCTCAGGCTTTACCTGCTCGTTTTGAGTAGGGGTTACTTTATTATTAATCCCCTCAAGTGCCCCTACCGGAGAATGCCGACGGGGCTGCTCGGGCGTTTTGGGTTTTTTTTGTAGGCCAGAGTGCTCTTCCTCTTGGGTGCTGGCTTTTTAATCCCGACCTTCCGACACATCTTCTCGACACACCTTCCCGACACATCTTCCCGAGGGGAGGTGGCTTTGATTTCGTTAGAACTCACTACAGTGTCCAGCCTAGATTGAGGGCGACAAATAATTATAACGATTTGTTTTATCTACATACGTATGCGTTTCATCCTTACGGAACCAGTTCCACGCCGCACTCTCACGCCCTTTCTCAACCACACACCTACATAATTTAACGCATACACACTAGCATTCATACTCCCACACATACACACCCATATATCTAAAAGATTCCATACTATGTTCGTGTCTAATTTAATATCACATAACCCACTTAATATTTTACATACAGGGTGTCCATAATTTTTACAATTTAGAAAGTTCATTCCGAAGACAGTTGATGAAATATATTGAACAGATTTTTTTTTTGTTTTTATCAGTGTTTATTGAGGTTTTTATTAACCTTGAGATGTATTATTTGAATTATTGTTGTCATCTTGAGTATTATTTTCACAACGTTTCGGCCGATGTAACCTCCGACTATAATTGTCCGCAAGGACCCGTCGCGAAACAGATAAAGTATTAAGTAAAATTCAGTTCTAAGTGACACTCTTCTACAATTACGAATTACTTAGGACTTCTGCCCGGTTATGGCTGACGGGACGAGGGCATGCTACCCCCGTGGATTAAATAAGGAGTTCCGTTCGAAATGCCGTGCAGATTCCCGAGTTCTACAAGATACACTTGAAAAAGGTCGGAGGTTTTCATCGGCAGAAACGTTGTGAAAATAACACTCAAGATTAGAACAATAATCCGAATAATACACATAATACATAATACAGATCAATCCTCATTTAAAAATTTCAAAAAAATAATTGAGATATGGTTAGGAATTCGACATGGCAGAGAAGCTTACTTGGCCATGCCGAACCCTTAACAACATCTCAGGAAGAGACCAGACTACAGCTGTAGACCAGGCGGCGAGAGAATAACCACCTCTCATAGTGACATAGGAGTTCCCCCTTCTTAGGCCCACCAACACTGCGCCGTGAAGCAGCTGTCCTTACACGTCACGAAATGCCACCATCGATGAGGACGACCTTCTCCACAAGCTCGTCACAAAGACTCCTCCACGAGCTCGCCTGAAGTCACGACGCCCATTCGCGGAGCATGGCCACCCGGTGACGTCACAAAACGAATCTGGCTGAAACGTCGCTGGACAGAGGAATGGAAGGCAGCAGATCAATCAAGGCTGTACAGATTCATGGAGGAGCTGGATGAATCACCAGGCATGAATCTCCCACGCCGGCAGTGGACAATGCACAACCGCCTCAGGACCGGTGTCGGCCGTTTTGCCGCGACCATGAAAAGATGAAGACTCAGGGACTCGGCTGTCTGCGACGGTGCTCACCCTGAACAGACAGTCGACCACATCATCGAGTCATGTCTAAAACACCGACCACTTAACGGCGAAGCCGACACAACTGCGCTAGACGACGAAACGTTAGCATGGCTTTTCTTCAACCGAGCTGGTGATCTGACAACGGGATGCTGAAGCAAACGAAAGAAGAAGAAGAAGAAGAAGAAGAAGAAGAAGAAGAAGAAGAAGAAGAAGAAGAAGAAGAAGAAGAAGAAGAAGAAGAAGAAGAAGAAGTGGAAAACTCTCAACCGACTAAGAACGGAAATGGGATGATCAAAAATGAGTAGATTGGGCTACAAACTGACCCAACCATCTATGAATGTAGACAGGAGGACCATACGATGCAACATTGCATTGTCTGACCCCTACTACCCAACCGAAGCAACTTGAAAGATCTTGCAGAGTACAACGGACTGCATAAAAAAAAGTGGGAAACTGTCGTATGACTACATGACCCTTCAAAGACACGCAAATAAAATTAACAATAAGATTTTGTCTTTCATATATTTTGTTAATGGAAGTATAACTGCCAAGTGAACCCCTATAAATTGGCTGTTTCTTCGTAACACAACTCTTCAGAGTGGCTAGACGTAGAAAATATATTCACGCCGAGATTCGAAACCCGGACGCTAGGTCACATCCAAATGCGATCAACGGTTTTATGTGTCATATTCCTTACGCAAAAAAAAACTCGCCATTGACAGAAGAATAAATAACGCTATATGAATTTTCTTTGTTTACATATTATTCACGCCACTGGTAACCTCAGAGCAATCTATATTTTATAGAAGATAATTGCTTTACGCTAAGTGTAAAACCATTATTTCGTCTACCAAAGCGTTCATCGGTAAGAAAAACACACACATACAAACATATATATATATATTAAAACCTAAAATAGAAATACAAGGAACCACATGTTAAAATAAATTCACCCATTGACACAACAAAGAAACAGGATATAGGCCAATCTATAGAAAACAGAACAATAGAACAGGATATAGGAAGTAACACAAACAGGACCTTTGTTCGTGGGAAGCCCAACGATTGGCTGAGAGAACAACAAAGAATCTGATTGGTTGCTAGCCGTGTATATAAATACACCCGGCAAAAATAACTCAATGCATTTTAGCCTGAAGATTCCCCCGGGGATGAAACGCGGCAGCCTCTGTATAGCTTAATCGCCATAAATATATTTTCATAGCTTACTACCTAGCTCTACTTACATATATCGAGCACTGTTGAAGTAAATACTGAAAATTGATACATAAAAAATTATATCTCCTTATAAAATTTTATGTGGATACATGAAATAGTAATATATATATATATATATTGTTTTCAAATTGACCCATATATATATATTCCGGTTTCAAATCTCACTAGGTTGTAGAGACGACGAAACACGTGTCTATGAATAATTATATGTTATATATGTATATAGCTCCCACCTATAGGAGGAGTACTCTGGTGAAGAAAATAAATATTTCCACTTAGCAATGAGGCAATGCTCTCCCATAAAAATAATTGAAAATAAATAACATCATTTATAATGCTATACAATTTCTCCAACTAGAACTAGAGGGTTCGTAGGTCAATTGGTAGGGCACCGGACGTCGGTCACTGGGATCCTGGTTTGAAATCTCGCTAGGTCTAGCCACGCTAATGAGTTGTAGCGACGACGATAAACGGGTCTGTGAATAACTATATATATAGGTTTTTATCTATAAATAAATATAAGTAAACAAATAATACAAAAAATGCATATATTTATTTACGTGTGTGTGTGTGTGTGTGGGTGTGTGTGTGTGTGGGGGGGGGGTGTACACGTCCCTGAAAGTAAGTTGATAAGGCATGTGCAGGGGAGAACACTCGTGCGTATGTATAAGGGAGGCTATTCCATACGCTGAAGGTGAGTGAAATATACCATTAGTGAATGATTGCTAAAAACCATAACAACAAAAAGTAACTTTATAAACGATAAATTGTCACGTCATTTTAGACCGGTCTCTTAACGTAACGATTAGCGCACTCTGTCACAAACCCAGTAACCCAGGTTCGAGACCAATCATAGCCACACTAATGAACTTTAGTAACGGCGAATCAAGTATGCGTGGGTTGCTATTTTATCTATAAACAAATATAGCGTAAAAAAGCCGGTGATCCTCCAGGCAGGAAACACTTAAATTGTAATCCATGCTAATTTCTTTTTTAATATATTTAGTTTCTCCATGTATTATTTCCATATCATTCTTTTTAGTTATAGTGTTCAATGGAGTAGTATACGTCCGTACATTGAAATCGCGACATCCACGCACAATGTGCTATTATCCAGTGTTATTGCTTAAATCAGTAGCCATCGACATAAATTTTCGCCCTAAATCACAGATAAATATAAATAAATGATTTGACTAATTGTTTGTTTTTTAAACATCGTTTTCACATAGTGAAACTAAATATGATTGTAATTTAGGTCTTTCCTGTGTGGGGGATCACCTCCTTTTTTATTACACGCGCTGGGGATATTGTCCCTCAAAAATAAATGCTTTGAACACTTGGAACATTATTATATGACCCTTGGGGGTTGGGCGAAACAATTGTATGCTGCAAATAAAAAATTACATTCTTGGTGAAATTGGTGAGATGTGGTTTGAATAACATTAAAATATTCTCTCTTTCGCTCGCCTACTCTCTCTCTCTCTCTCTCTCTCTCTCTCTCTCTCTCTCTCTTTCTCTCTCTCATATATATATATATATATATATATATATATATATATATATATATATATTATTTATGTTGTCATGACAACAGAAGCTTAAGAGAGCCGGATGGCTAAGTCCTTCTGTGCTTGAAACCGACGGTACGAATGTTGTACTAATTTATCTGTACCAAAATAAATAAATATTACGCTCTTAATTTTTAATTTTTAACTTTAATTCTCAATTAATCGAGCACTCTGCTGGGATTTTTCCTGCTATATTACAAAGAAGTTATATATATATATATATATATATATATATATATATATATATATATATATATATATATATATATATATATATATATATAAAGATAGATGAACGAAGGGTGATAAACATTCACGAATGTCTAAATTTATATCAAACTTCGATTGTTCAATGCAAGGTATATTCTGTAATAAAATTATGTTTATTATTCTTTCCTGAGCCAAGGCTTTTTATATATATTGCATAGTCTTTGATTTTTCGTACCTTTTCTTCTTCGTCGTGGAGGGGTGTCGCTCGATGTCGTCTCGATGTCGTCTAGTGGTTGAGTTCTTTCTTCGCTTCTGTACTGTCGTGAACATCGCCGTCCGCTGTGTCTACAACAAAACCTTCATAACCGATTCAGGAAGCAAACAATTTATTAAATTGTTATTAGTTTTATTCAGGGGTCAGTTTTCTGTCGGCCAGGGAGATGTTTTACTAAACGTTGAGGGAGAGATCAAATTACTACTGTATCGTAGTTAATTCCTAGCTTAAATCCTTAGCAATTCGAGGAGGGGAAAAGAAGGAATCGAATGTCTGTATTCTCTTAGGGAAATAAGTTTCCCTTTTCATTTCGGACTACATAGAGAGATACGTCTTTTCAACTTGCTTCCAAAAACCAGACTGGCAAAACTCAGTTCTCCACACAAGAGCCCGTGACGTCACAGAACCCCTATGCGCAGGTGCACCTTGACCCTTGACCTGAGGTCTCGTCTATGTGGTGGCCCTGTCAACGCTTGTGAGCTCCGACTGTGAGAACAGCCCTATTTTGCACTCGGTTGTAGGGGTTCACCCGCACTAAATCGCGCAAGCCAAACCAAACGATCCTCCACACATACGTCCACTTCAACATGCGTCCGGCTTCACAGGGCCATTATCCAACATATATATATATATATATATATATATATATATATATATATGTGTGTGTGTGTGTGTGTGTGTGTGTGTGTATATATATATATATGTGTGTGTGTATATCTATATATATGGATATATATATATACACACACGCGCATATATATATATATATATATATATATATATATATATATATATATATATATATATATATATATGTATATATATATATATATATATATATATTGTGCATTTAGGCAGCATATTTTCATTTAGGTAAACATAATAAATAACACGGAGTTTTTTTTTTCTTAATACGACTTTTTTTTGTCAATTTTCCGAATAGTCAAATTAGTATTTCGGTCAAATTAGTAGATATAAGCTTCCTTATAGGAGGATCACTCTGTGGATAACTATATATGAATATAGTCATCCACAGACAATCTGTGTGATAGTAGATAACTATATTACATTACATCCACAGACAGCTGTTTCGTCGTATCATATCACTTTAATGTGACTAGACGTAGCAAGTGTAAGCACTACATACAGCTTCTTTTTTTATCTAACTATTGATTATTTCCTGTATGTTTCCTTTGATGCTCGTCAATATTTTCTTGCCATTTCTCCCGATTTGTTTCTCCAAATTCTTGTCAATAATTTTTTTATTTGTTATTTTATTTTTCTGCCAATTTTCACACGTCCCTCGCCGTCGCCTGACTCGTCGCTGCTTCTTCTCTTCTTAGTGTTGTTTTTTTTTCTGTTCTTTCGTTTCATCCCATTAACCATTTTCGCAGAATTCTTTGTTGCCATTCCGTCCTTTCTGATTGCATTCAGCCACCGGCAATATCTCCAATATCCAATTCCGCAATCTGTACGCGATTCTTTCAGTGCCATTATTTCACATTCTTCCTTCCTTAATCTATCTCTTTCATTTCTTCTTTCGATTCTTCTTTCCTTATAGTTTTCAGTAATCCCCTCTTTTTTTTCTTTCTTTCATTCTTTTTTATTTTCTCTATTTTCATGTGTCCTCTTTCCTTCCTTCCTCCCTTAATCTTCTCTTTCATTGCTTCTTTCTGTTCTTCTTTCCTTTTTTCTTTCCCTCTTTTGATGTGTTCTCTTTCCTCTTTTAATCTATCTCTTTCATTTCATTCCTTCGTTTCTTCTACTCTTCTTTTTGCTTTCTCTCTTTTAATGTGTCCTCCAACCTTCCTTCCTTCCTTCCTTCCTTCCTTCCTATCTCTCCCCTTTCATTCGTCCTTTCGTTTCTTCTTTTCTTCTATTTTGCTTTCTCTTTTTTCATGTGTCCTATTTCTTTTTTTCCTTTATCCTTTTGTTATTTTTATCGTATCTCCATTTTTCCTTTCCTTAATTCCTTATTCCTTCTTTTTTTTCTTATTCGCTTTCCTTATTGATGTGTCCTGCTTCCTTTCTTAATCTCTTCTTCAATTACTTCCTTAGTTTCGTATCTCCTTCTTTCTTGATTTCCCTCTTTTAAGGTGTCCTATTTTTTTTCTTTCCCCTTACTTGTTGTTTACCTATCTCCTTTTTCCTTTCTTTACTCCCTTTTTTTCTTTTATTTTCTATTCGCTCTTTTCATTTGTTCTGCTTGCTTCTTTAATCTCCTCTTTTATTCTTTCCCTCATTTCGTATCTCCTTCTTTCTTGATTTCCCTCTTTTAACGTGTCCTATTTCTTTGTTTCATTCGCCCTATTGTTCTTTCCTTACATTTTTATTCCATTCTTTTCTTTTTTTCTACACTTTATGCTATTTTTCCTACATTTTTTTTTATTTTTAATCCTTTATTTCTTTCCTTATTTACATTCTTCCTTCCTTCATTCTTTTCTTCATATATTCTTCCTTTGCTAATTCTTTTTATTTTTCCCGCCTTTTCTTCTCTCTTTTATTTCACTCTTACTTTCTTTCTTCCTTCATTCATCTCTTATTTATTACCTTCTCTATCTCCTTTTCTCCTTTCATTAATTTATTAATTTAATTCATATCTTCTTCGATTCTCTATTCTTTGTTCTTTCATTCCTATTTTCGTCTCTACTTTTCGTCTCTTCTTGCATTTTTCCCTTCTTTCCTTTACTTGTTCTTTATTTTCATTATATCACCCTTGCCTTCTTTCCTTACTTCCTTACTTCCTTACTTCCTTCATTCATTTATCTTTTCTTTCCTTCCCTCCACTTTTTCATTCTCCCATTCTTTTCTTTGCCTTTTCTTTCCTTCATCCTTTCCTATTTCCTTAATTATTTTATTCGTTATCCTTTCTTTCTTCGTTTATTTTCGTATTTTATGACTTATTTCACTCCTTCTAACTACTTTTCTTTTCGATTGAGCTCCAATGTTTGGCTCCTCATTGTAAGACATTCACCTCAAGAACTCGTCTTATTACTACAACGGAAAAATACTTTAGTTTCTTCTTTCATGTTCCTAGGGTCATATGGAATTTCCATCGATGTGCTTCTTTGCAATGGCTTCCAGTCTGTGGAACTCATCGCCACGATTCATTACATATAGTACTCTTCAAATACAATGTCAGTAGATTCCTGTCATGAACCGTCTACACAACTATTCAAACTTCGTTAATTTCAGTAATCAGTTTTAGTAATCCCATAGAGTTCTTCATATATCAGCTGACAATCATTTCATCCCATTAACTCTTATCCTCGAGTGGGTCGTGGGCTTGATAAATGGTGACCAAATTTTATGGTTACACTTTTTTCTCAGCAAGGCTTGTAACCTCCTTCCTTCCTTACTGGGCTCTTGAAGGGCTTACTTTTGGCTAGCCTGTTTGTGTGACGGGGTCTCTTTACGGCTTGGTTTGTCTTGAAGTGATTCTACCCCATCCCGTTTATTATTATGATTAGCGCTTTACATCAAGTGGCTTCATGCCTTGTCTGGGGCGACTTCCACAAATAAAACATAAATTAAAGGACAATGTCTAAATTCAGCGTGTGTAAAATTCTTTATGATATCAAGAGTATCAATCTCACAGAAAAGTTCGTGTTCAATTCTCATCAATATTTAATCATTGCATCAGTGTTGTATCATGATTTTTCTCTGTTTGTCTTGAATCATTTTGACTTTGAATTAAATCCAATAAAATCGTGAGACTTGTGCAGACAATCTTTTCTGAGTTTGGAAACTTTGACTAAAAGCTGTGAGTTTTGTATCATCATCACCATCATCATCATCATCATCATCATCATCATCATCAATTTAATGCCCGTTTTACATGTTATTTAACACTAAAACAATCTCAAAATTAAGTGGGACAGATCAACGGAAAAAAATCAAAATTAAATGTACCAGACAAACGAAAATGCGATTTCAAACTTAAGCATGGCAGCCTACTATTTAGACTAATAATGTTTTGTGCGAATGAGAAATGAACGCCTCTGTGTAGTTTACTTGCTGTAGATATACGTTCATTCTACTGCTAAACTCTGCGCAGTTATTGAGCACCGTTGAAGTAAATACTGAAAATATATAGTTATGTTTGGCATAAACAGAGTCCGGCATAAGAGACCAACAATGGGTACCATTTGTTTGGATTTGAAACCGACGGTACCGATACTGTTCTAATCTTCTGTAATACATATATAAATGAATATTATGCTCTTATTTTTTTAATTATCTTAATAATCGAGCACTCTTCTGCGGTTCTCTATTACTAACCTTACATAGAAATATATATACATATATATATACATATATATATATATATATATATATATATATATATATATATATATGGGTGTGTGTGTATATATATATATGTGTGTGTGTTTGTATATATATATATATATATATATATATATGTGTGTGTATGTATATATATATGTGTGTGTATATATATGTGTATATATATATATATTTATATATATATATTTATATATATATATTTATATATATATTTATATATATATATATTATATATATATATTTATATATATATATATATTTATATATATATATATTTATATATATATTTATATATATATATATATATATATATATGTGTGTGTGTGTGTGTGTGTGTGTGTGTGTGTGTGTGTGTGTGTGTTTATGCTCGATCGGAAACCGTGCAATTTGTCAATTAAGTCCTTTGAGGCTCGAGTCCTCGTGCATTGCGTTTCGTAACGAATTAAAGATAGCGGCGTAAAGGCGATGCGTTCTTTCTGGAGGAGAAAATATCCTTTTACCTTTCACACTCCACTTCTCTTTGTATGGTTGTAGATTGCACACATGGAAAGTAGCTAAGCAAAGCCAATTTGCTTCATGCATCTGCATAGATATGAGCATTCTGCCCTGAATTCAAGCACACACAGACAGAGAGTTTGAAAGGGGTGAAAAAACGACAGAGACACCGATAGTAATACGGAGATAAAAATAAGGGAAGAGACAATAGGAACACACACATAAGCACACACACACACACACACACATATATATATATATATATATATATATATATATATATATATATATATATATATATATATATATATATATGTGTGTGTGTGTGTGTGTGTGTGTCTATTTAGGCAGCATATATGTTCATTTAGGTAAATATTATTGAATAACATGGAGTGTTTTTTCTTGATAGGACTTTTGTATTTTTATTTTATTTTCTGAATAGTCGATTTGGTATTTCGGTTAAATTGGTGTATGTAAGTTCCGTGGGGTTCTTGTTACATTTTTCTTTCATTTTTTCGCAGTACTTTCGAGATATATATATATATATATATATATATATATATATATATATATATATATATATATATATATATATATATATATATATATATATATATATATATACTAGTAATGCCATATACGTGTTCAAATGTCCTATCGGAGAATGTACCTCTGCCAACAGCACGTATATTGGCATGACTAGAACCAGTATTTCACGTCGATCAACTTGCTACCTGACATCCCCTCAAAGCTCGATTTACAAACACCTTACAGCACATAACATCTCCAAAGATAATTTTAGAAATATCTTAACCGGTAGTATATCCATCCTTGCTGTGTCATTTTGCTGTATTCGCCTCCCCATAATGGAAGCATTGTTCATTCAATTAAAAAAGCCCAACATCAACCATGCTCGTTATGAGGGGTGCGAAAGCGCGTTGAAATGCTGTTGAATGTTTTTAATGTATTTAATCACATGGAAACGTCTTCTTAATAAATTCACCAATTTTATTTTGCATTGATCAATCATCCGCCTGAAGACGACCAATGATGGTCGAAAACGTTTGCGTCAAATATGGAGATTTCCTACACTCCATGATTAATAGTACAAGATCTATCGTTCGACGAATAGAAAGATTGGATCACAAAAGGAATAAACAGAAGTTGGCACTCCTGTTCAACCAGATATGTATAAAAGAAGGAATGTTGCCTATTTATACAATATATATGTATATATATATATATATAAAGTAGACTTGATTTTTCCCTCCAAATTCAGTTAGAGTAGACTATAAAAATAATGCATCAAACGCATCGAAACACATCACTTCAGTGCCTACTACCTTCGACCGTGTTTCGAGAAATTTTAAATTATTTTTAGAACCTAAACCAAAACATTACTTTTATTCCCCTCCGTAAGCCTCTCCCAACTAATTAAACCAAAGAGAGGGTAGCACGCTAATTTTTCTATATGAATTAATAACTCTTACCCTCTTCAAACACCGTTTTACTATTATTTCACAAGGAACTGCAATCAGGTTAAACCGTTTCAGAATGTGTAAAATATCCAATCACAGCAAAGCTTACATAAACATTACGTATCAAATCGTTTGCCAAAAAAACTACGTCATATTTTAAATAAAAATAAACATTTGAGAAGAAAGCAGATAAGTATTATTTTTCTTTTTACATCATACTTACATTGTTAAATTAAAAATCAACTTACGTTACTTCTTATTCATATATATATATATATATATATATATATATATATATATATATATATATATATATACTAGCAGGACTACCCGGCGTTGCCCGATGCGATAAAAAACATACAAATATAAACATTCACCCTCCTTTTGATGAGTATAATAATCAGAAAAAAAAAATGTTGAAATAAAAAAATTAGAAGAAGAAAAACGAACAAAAAGTGCCATGCCTGGGTCATATACTGCACAAGTACCATGCCCGGATTATGTACTGTGTCGCGGTTCCATACGCCGAAACCGCGACGTTTGTTTATATTTGGAAAACACGCCATCTTGGATAGACTAGCAGCAGCAGGCGTCGTTGTTTTGGTTTTCTGCAATCAGGTTAAACCGTTTCAGAATGTGTAAAATATCCAATCACAGCAAAGCTTACATAAACATTACGTATCAAATCGTTTGCCAAAAAAACTACGTCATATTTTAAATAAAAATAAACATTTGAGAAGAAAGCAGATAAGTATTATTTTTCTTTTTACATCATACTTACATTGTTAAATTAAAAATCAACTTACGTTACTTCTTATTCATATATATATATATATATATATATATATATATATATATATATACTAGCAGGACTACCCGGCGTTGCCCGATGCGATAAAAAACATACAAATATAAACATTCACCCTCCTTTTGATGAGTATAATAATCAGAAAAAAAAAATGTTGAAATTAAAAAATTAGAAGAAGAAAAACGAACAAAAAGTGCCATGCCTGGGTCACATACTGCACAAGTACCATGCCCGGATTATGTACTGTGTCGCGGTTCCATACGCCGAAACCGCGACGTTTGTTTATATTTGGAAAACACGCCATCTTGGATAGACTAGCAGCAGCAGGCGTCGTTGTTTTGGTTTTCTGCCATGATTTTTGGACAGCAGGAGCAGCAGTGGCCTCTTAACCCTTTCCATGGAAATGTACTAGCTGCTGCCTGTCCTCTGACATTTATAATAATGTTATTTTTAGAAAGTTTGAAAAACCCCATTTTTTTAATCGCCATTTTTGTCAACAATGACTAAGCAGAAATCAGCAAGCCAATATTTTCCTTAATTTTCCTTCAAGGGATACACAAGCGTTTCGGCAACTATGCCGATAACCTTGCTAATACTTTCAAGGCGCCTGTCAACCAAGTTTTACAGCTAGAGATTCTTTTGGAATTTATTTGTCAAAAATTAATCCCTTTCACAGGACCGACGAAAGTAACTTGACGTAAGTTTCATGAGATCTCTAGCTCCTCGCTCAAATTTTCAGTGCAACCCAGGGTTTTTAACCCACCTAATAAACTGGTATTGTCCTGGTCTTTGGGTCTGGATTTACGCCGGTCTATTGGGGGTTGTCTGGTCCTGTGCAGTTCTAGGAGGTGCACCCTCCCAGGCTTTGCCTCCCCTCTTTGGGAAGGAGTAAGTTTATTGCTTACTGCCTGAGGCGCCCCTACCGGGGAATGCCGACGGGGCTGCCCAGGCAATTTTTAAATGGTCAGAATTGCTCACCTCTCGAGCGCTGGCTCATCTAATCCCACTTTCCCGACCTTGTGTCACATCTTACCTTGTGGGAGGTAGATAAATAGTAGTTCAACCCAGGGTTTTTAACCCACCTAATAAACTGGTATTGTCCTGGCCTTTGGGTCTGGATTTACGCCGGTCTATTGGGGGTTGTCTGGTCCTGTGCAGTTTTAGGAGGTGCACCCTCCCAGGTTTTGCCTCCCCTCTTTGGGGAGGAGTAAGTTTATTGCTTACTGTCTGAGGCGCCCCTACCGGGGAATGCCGACGGGGCTGCCCAGGCTATTTTTAAATGGTCAGAATTGCTCACCCTCGGGCGCTGGCTTATCTAATCCCACTTTCCCGACCTTGTGTCACATCTTACCTTGTGGGAGGTAGATAAATAAATTCAGTTCAGCCGGGGGTCAGGAGGGCTCCACGCAGTCGAACTCCTTCATCCTGCAGTGTCGAGTTCCTGCACCCACGCAGTCGAACTCCTGCTCCCGTAGTTCTGAGTTCCTGCACCCAGCAGTTCGAACTCCTGCATCAGCACCCTGCAGTCTTCAACTCCTGCAACAGCACTCTCCTCGTTCCTGCATCCAGCAGTCCTGAACTCCTGCACCAGCACTCTCCTGCCTGCATCAGCATCCTGCAGTCCTGAACTCCTGCAACAACTGCACCAGCGTCTCCAACTTCCTTTTTCCAACAGCCCTTATCAGGACTAACTCACACACACAAACTACTGCGATATTTTTCTTTATTTATTTAAACAGCCCTTATCAGGGCTACTCCGACAACTACGGCCAGCAAACCACAAAGGTGCCCTGTCAACTCTCACCAACGACACCACTCCTCTTCGGTCCAGTTTGCTGCCATCTAGAGACGTCACTCCTTGCTGCCCAGTCTCTCCTGATCCAGTGACGTCATCACAAATCTCAATTAACTTCTTGTTGTTACCATTCCCTTATGGTAAATAAGAGACTGTTCGCCGGTGTTTGTCCTCTCTTCTTTGCCATTGCCGTTATCTTTGCCTGTGTCCACACCTTTTCTTAGTTGTGGGGGCCGATTGAACGATCAACCACATAACCCCAACTGGTCGGTCGGTCGGTCGGTGCCCGCAACAACTGCACAAGTACCATGCCCGGGTCGTATACTGCAAAAGTAAAAAATAAATTTGAAGAAAAAAAACGGAAGAAAAAAATAATTTAGAAGGAAACAAAAAAAAAATTACAAGAAAAAAAAACATTGGAAGAAAAAAAGTTTGAAGATAAAAGAAATATTGAAGATAAAGAAATATTGAAGAAAAAACATTTTGTAGCAAAAGAAAATGTTGAAGAAAAAAAAATGTTGAAGAAAAAAAAATATATACTCTACAAGTACTATGCCCCCGGGTCATATATTGCACAAGTGCCATGTCTCGGGTCATATAGTGCACAAGTGCCATGCCCCATGTCATATACTGCACAAGTACCACGCCCCGGGTCATATAATACACAAGTGGCATGCCTGGGTCATATACTGCACAAGTGCCATGCCCCGGGTCATATACTGCACAAGTACCATGCCTGGGTCATATACTGCACAAGTGCCATGCCCCGGGTCATATACTGCACAAGTACCATGCCTGGGTCATATGATGCACAAGTACCAGTCCCCAGGTAATATACTGCACAAGTACCATGTCCAAGTCATATACTCCACAAGTACCAGTCCCCGGGTAATATACTGCACAAGTACCATGTCCGGTTCATATACTGCACAAGTACCATGCCTGGGTCATATACTAGACAAGGGCCATACCCCAGATTATATCCTGCACAAGTACCACGCCGCGGGTCATATACTGCACAAGTACCATGCCGCGGGTCATATAATACACAAGTGCCATGCCCCGGGTCATATACTGCACAAGTACCATGTCTGGGTCATATACTGCACAAGTACCATGCCTGGGTCATATAATGCACGAGTACCAGTCCCCAGGTCATATACTGCACAAGTGTCATGCCTGGTTCATATACTGCACAAGTGCCATGCCCCGGGTCATGTAATGCACAAGTACCATGTCTGGGTCATATACTGCACAAGTACCATGCCTGGGTCATATAATGCACAAGTACCAGTCCCTGGGTCATATACTGCACAAGTACCATGCCCAGGTCATATACTGCACAAGTACTATGCTCGGGTCATATACTGCACGTGCCATGCCCCGGGTCATATACTGCACAAGTGCCACGCCCCGGGTCATATAGTGCACAAGTGCCATGCCCCGGGTCATATACTGCACAAGTACCATGCCCCTGGTCATATACTGCACAAGTACTATGCCTGGATCATATACTGTACAAGTGGAAATCAGAAGAGAAACTTAGATGGCGTTAAAATATTATCAAATACTATCACTATGACGTCACGTACCTATCACTATGACGTCAGGGCGAATGATAACATTTAAAAAAATGCGATCACATTAAACGAACCAAAAATTACTTATTATGGGATTGAGCAACCCTTGCCTCACTATGTGTCCCTCTCCTCCTCCCTCCTCTTACAATGGCGTCATTTCCAGTGACTCCGAGTTAAATAAAAGTATAAGTTATTTCAAATTATTAAAATATGACTCAACATTTTCATTAAAAACCATAAATTGTTTTATGTACGTGACGTATAATTTGCCGGACAACGCCGAATACTTTTCTTTTGTGTACGTACAGAGTGGCGGGCAGATTGTTAGTGGCGGACCTTGACGTAGTTTCTTACCCCTTCCATGTAAATAGAATTGACGCTAAGAAATATTAAATTAAATTAAAAGTTATTTCTAATTATTACGTTATTAAATTACAATATGACTCAGCAATTTCAAATTACTATAAAATATAATGAAAAATAACTGAAAATGCCCCTCCTGATGAAATATGCCCCATTGACCCCTAATGAGTGTGTTTATAGATTCGGGAATACTCTCATCATCTAACTCTGTGAATTTTACATAAGAATACACTTTTATATGTTATGTATATTCTCTAACCTTGTTTTAAAAACCTAAATTGTGTTTTTAAACGTGAGTTATCGTTCTTCCTTAGCTATCCTCTAACAAATAAATTTCATTAAAAACCATAAATTGTTTAATGAACTTGAGATATTATTTGCAGGACAACATTTAATACTTTTCTTATATAAGATATTATAAAATGTACATGTATTTGTGTACGTACAGAATGGCTGGCAGTGGCGGCTAGTGGTGGACCTTGGCGGAGTTTCTTAGCCCACCCACCCCCATGTAAATAGAATTGACGCTAAGAAACATTAAATTAAATTAAAAGTTATTTCTAATTATTACGTAATTAAATTACAATATGACTCAGCAATTTCAAATTACTATAAAATATAATGAAAAATAACTGAAAAGGACCCGCCCCCCCCCCCCCCGATGAAATCTGCCCCATGGACCCCTAAGGGGTTGGTTTATAGATTCGGTAATACGCCAATCAACTTACTCTGTGAATTTTACATAAGAATACACTTTTATATTGCATTTATATTCTCTAACATTTTTTTCTATAAGGCACACACACACAAACACACACAAACACACAAACATACAGACATTTAGTTTTATATTAAATATATATAGTCCAATAATTAAACACCTAAATTTGTTGGGGTTTTTTCTTTGTAGAGAATGGAAGATGTCCCTTCGAACGTCCGTCACTGTTTACTACTAAAAAGCAAGATGGCCGCTTCCACAGATTGCTATCTATAATAATAATGGGAGATAACTCCCTTTACTCTTTCAACACAGGAGTAGATAGCCCCTTTATCTCCGGTGACCCATAAGTACAGAACCAAGTTCCCAAGGTGTCGCATACAGTTTTAGTCATTCCCGATGTCATGAGGGCCACTTCCACCCATCCCATATATCGATCAGCGTATACTAGATAGTTCTTGTCCTGTATATCAACAAAGTCTACAACAACTTGTTAGAATGGAAAATCCGGGTCTGGTTGTGACACCAAGGGCTCTTTGGTCTGAGATGGCGCAATCGTATTGCATGTGCAGCACTGAGATCTGGTTTATCGAATGCTAGCATCCAGACCCGGCCAGAACAATCGTTGTCTCGCGTTCGCCAGCATACCGTTTACGCCCTGATGCGCAGAATGAAGGGATTCCAGTACCTCTGCATGAAGTTGTCGAGATATTAGGATTTTGTTGCCCTTGATAATGACTCTCTCTCTAGGCAGTATATTTCTTCCTGCATAGGCCAGAAAACCCGAGCTATGGATGGGAGGGCATTGCGTGATTGAGGGAAACGATTTGGGATCAGATCTCTTAAGGTCCTGCATTCTTCATATGTGGCTGCCGCTGCGACAATCCTTTCCCATGTAATAGCTTTCAACTTAGGGTCGCTTTCAAACATCGACGTGAAGGCGGTTTTGACTGCAGTGTCGACCATTTGGTCAGGGTTTCTAGATGGGGTACCTGCTGGGTATCGGGACGCGCAATCCGGTGCTAAATTAAGTTTTCCAAGGCGATGTTTTACTTGGAAACGGTACATCAGTGTCCCTTCCTTGAAGTTCAACAGTCGAGGTTTTTTAAAAATATTTTAATTAGTGACAGGTGATCCACTGTTACCAGCAAATCCGGACATCCAAGTATGAACATTCGGCATGATTCTAATCCGTAGACAAGGGCTAACGCCTCTCCTTTCACTGGTGCATATCGCGATTCTGCGTCGTTGGTAAAACGGGAACCAGCCAGAATGAGTTTCACAACTCATGTTTATTTCGCCTTCACATCTACAGTGTTTTTGAAATAGGAAGTTCGATATTACTGTGTTGCTGTAATCTGTCGCCAGCCCTGTCACTCTGTTCATTTCGAATGTTTGGACACCCTTCTCAATCCTCTTCACTATCACTCTCTTCGATTCTTTTAATCTGCTCTCCGGTGTCTCGTCCCAATAGAACTTTCTGTTCTTTGTCCTAAATAGTTCTCGGAAGGGGGCCATAACTTCTGCTTGTGAAAAGGTAAACGATACCTGATTTACAAGTCCAAACCAGGATCTAACTCCAGTGATATTTGTGGGGTAGGGAATTTAAGGATGGTTTCTAACATCTTTTTGTGGGTCGACCACCTTTTGCAGTGACCAGAAATCCTGCGAATTCTATCTCCATTTCAACAAAATGAAACTTATCTGGATTAATCCTCTTGTCTGCGTAGTGACTGATATAGTCAATCGTGTGCCAGAATGATGACTCTTGAATCGTTCCATAAGAGGGTGTCGTCTATGCATCGTGTCTTACGAGCCATATCCACTGTGATGTCATCAAACCGACAGGTGTATCCGTCCCCTGATCGATGGAATTCTTGAGGGGCCCGACAGTACCTATATCGGCTCCACTCGGTGATGAATGTAGTGGAATCCCGTGCGGCTGGGGATAGCGGTAGACTGTGGTATCCATTCCATGCGTCAAGGATCGTTTTCCTGGTGTATCTCGGTATCATCGAAACCTGACCGAATGGTGATGAGGTGTGATGTGTTTCTCTCATAGTAGCATCGTTCAACTTTTGTAGGTCAACCGTGCGCCTTGGAGACCCATCTTTTTTCGGCGTGACAACCATCCTTGAACACCAGGTAGTAGGTGTGCCTACCGGTACCGGTTCTATTATCTCCAGTGCAACATCTCTGTCCAGGTCCTCCTTCACCTTCTTCTCCCAGTGATGAGGAACGGGTATTGGTGTGTGAATTGCTGTCGGTGGTACTCCCGGGACGAATTTTATCTCTAAGGGTTTACCTTCCATTGTTTGCAGTGGTTGATGTGGGCATGTGTTAAATGTGCTTGACCTAAAATGTTCCATTAACCATTGTTCGAATTTGTGTATGTTGGCAATTGGCAATGTTGGCAATTTGTGTATTGGTTGGAATGGGATGGTTTCTGGTTTCATCGGGACAGACGTTCTGCGCGGGCATCCACATGAGGCAATTTCCTTTATGTTCCTTAACGAGCTATTCTGCGACAATGAAGTTGAGAAATTGTAAGGCAACAACCCCAGATCCTTCAAGGCAGTTTGTGACAAATAAAATCTCGGTGTATTGTCTGATACATATACTGCCTGTCGTGTCCGTTTTGTTCCCACTTTTATGCATAGAAAACAAAACACCTCTGATCTGTAATCGGTTGTCTGTTATGCCCCGTATCCGATGGGTAGTTGACACGAGGTACCCATCTGGGTATCCAAGGCGTTTCTGAATCTCAGGTCCACTCGAACAAGTCTGTGCCCCTGTGTCTGAAAAGGCTGGGGTGCGATAACCATGCTGGTTCACCGGTTTCTATGGTATTCGTCCAAATTTTTCATGAGTTCCAGGCATCATGGTGACTTCCACTGTCACCGAGGGAGGTAGTTCTGGGACGCTCATCTGAAATTGTTCCCCATCCCACTCGAGATGAGGCACGTTTGTCGATTGTGTTTTTGTTGTACCTACTGTCCTTGCGAGCAGAACAATCATCTGGAGCACTGTTGGTGAACATGAACGACTCCCCACTTCTTGACATTTTACTCGTGGCTTCCGTTTTGGACCCCACAAGTTTACGGCATACTTTTTCATGTGCCCCATCACTCCACAAAAGTGGCATTTGAGTCCAACTACCGGGCAATCCGTCCGGTTCATTGACCCTCTAGGGTGTGAAGTCTCTCCACATCCATTGCAAGGTTTGGCGTATCGTGGAGTTGGGAGGCCCCTGGTCCCCTGGTAGTGCTATTCTTGGTTCGACCTCTGTACGTTGGATAACGTAAGAGAGGGTGTGGCATTGTAGAAGTGAGGGGTTAACTTGTCTGTTGCCTCTTGACAGACCAACCGTGTAAACTTCTGGTCCAAAGTGTCAAGTGACGCTACCTTTGCCAGTAACTTTCTTTGGTGTTCTATGTTGCTAAGTTCTGCTATCATTTGTCCGGCGACCATATCATCTGAGTAGTTTACTTGCTGCCTGCCAGTTTGTTCATTTGGACATCGAACCTTGAATTCGCAGAATTTAGCATGACCACGTAATCTCGATAAAAAAATGCGTTATTGACTCACTTTCTTTCTGCCTATGGAGTGGAATTTCTGTCGGTGGACTTCTTTGTGTAATCATCTTACTGCCACCGGTCGTATCTGACGTAAAAGGTACTCCTCCGTGGTAGAGTTGAGCGTTTCTTTCTCTACTATTTCGAAGAGTAGCCTGTTCGTTTCCGGTGTACATGTCTCCCGTAGCTCGTTGCGGATTGCGGCTGTGTCTTCCACTCCACATACATCCTTGTATC
>OY744516.1:62979816-62997316 GCA_963556195.1 Sepiola atlantica | reverse complement strand
TAAAAGAACGGGGAATAACGCCACAGGATAAAGTAAAGCTCAAATGTTCTATGAAATTATGATGCAACAACCAGTCGGATAAATAATTGCTGTAAATAGATTAATGTTCAAAAGGCTTCCATTGTTCATAGTTATTTATCCTACCATGATTCTTGAAGTTTTAAGTAAGTACTTTTTATTTTATTCTTATTGATTCTGTAGTGAGGATTGAACCTTCACCGCCAGAAGACTATTACGTATAACTGATTGCTACTTTACACTTTTATCCATTTCGTAACATGTTTATCTTTATCTTCTTCTTCTTCTTCTTCTTCTTCTTCTACTACTACTGCTAATAATACTTCTACTGTTCTTCCATGTATTTGTCAGAAATAATGAAAAGATATCATAAGAAATTATGATGCAACAACCAGCCGGATAAATGATTGCTGTAAATAGATTAACATCCAAAAGCGTTCAGCTTTCAGGGTTATTTATTCCACCACTGAAACGACATACCCAACGTGGTGAAGATATCAGGTGTCTAATATGTGGGGGTTATTATTATGCAAAGATTAGACGTGTTGTCAGTATCCGCTATGCTGATGACACTGCTATTTTTCCGCTGTCTCCGATGAATTGAATCTTTCTACTTCTGAGCTTGGAGCCTCTTGTAAGAAATGGGGGCTGAAAGTGAACCAAGGCAACTGCAATATATTTTCCTCTTCTGGAGATAATATCGCAATAGACAACAAAACGTTTGGAAAAAAAACGAAAATTTTGTGTTTCTTGACTCAGTGGTTTCAGGAACTTCATCTGACATCAGCAGAAGAATAAAAATAATAACTTCTGGATTTGGACTTCATAAAGAAAAGATATGGAGTAGGACGAACTTATCAACGCCTCTGAAGTTAAGATTGTACAATGCATTGATAGTTCCTATTGCTGTATATGCTAGAAAAACATGACTCTACTATCAGACCATGGGAGGAAGCTCAATGTTTTTTAAATCAAATCTGTAAGAATTATCCTTGGAATATCTTTGCAAAATAGACTAAGAAATACAGATATTAGAAAGAGGCTTAATATGAACGGATTCATCGACAAAGTTATTCGAAAGTAATAGATTAACATGGTTTGGACATGTTTCCAGGTCACCAGTTATGTACATAAATCATGGTAAGATTTCAAGAAAGAAAGATTAAGTGGGAGACTATCAAAGAATTAGGCTGACAAAATAAGGGTTGAGACTGGCATGCCGCTCCTGACAATTGAAAGACTCGCTCTCAAAACCGTGACAAGTGACAGAATCTTGTTTTCAAGCATGTGACAAAGCTTTCTGTAGTATGCAAATAAGTCAAGTAAGTCAAGTGAAAGATTGGAGGTGCTTTCTAAGCGAGAAGCATAGCAATATTGAGATATATGTTTTCTGAATGTCTACCTTAGTCATCTATTCCCAAGACAATGAATAGCATCAATGTCCTGCATCTCTGTTACCAAGACGACCTCAAATGATTAGCGTCTATTGTTTACGACAACGACAACAGATGACGGATAAGGAAACGGTTCTTTTTTATTAGAAGAATTTTTTTATTGAAGAATAGTGTCTAAAGTACAGGACATTTTTGGAGAGAGGTTGTGGAACCCTGTTCCAGCTAAAGTATCGATAGCAGCAGCGGCAGCAGCTTCGCCGTAAAGACCAACCATTTCTCATCGGAGTAATGGTGGTGGCAACGTGTTAGTGTCAAAGTATATGTTTTTATTTTATGTACATGTGCATTATCTTATGACATATGGTAGCGAAACATGTTCACTTAATCACACGTAATCGCCTAAAAAGTAGAATTTCATTGGGGGGGCTGAGGGTGTTAATCTACAATAATACCCAAACTTTTAACACTTTTATTAACGCCTTAAAAATAAGATATTTAATTAGCCAATTTGAAAGAAGTTATTTATTTAATTTTCACGCGAAAGGTAAACACAACTAAACAAATCAATTGCTTATAATTAAAATTTAAAAAAAGGGATGTATAGTTAAAAAATATATATATAAGATTAAAGAGCCGTCACTAAATCCCCTTCCCCCAAAATAAAATTCAGCGTTTTTAGGCAATTACGTGTGAAGAGTGAACACTGTGGGAAACGGAAAGACGAAAAATAAACAATTATTTTAGAGTTTAGAGTGGGCGATCAGTTTCATATATATTTAACGTAAAAATATGCCCTATCCCCGGGCCATTCTAACTTTTTAGGAGAATTAATACAAATATGTTAACCACTAACCTTAAGTCCGAGTGGCTAGGTCACACGGTTCGCACTTTGATACGAAAGTCATATTTAACTAAGTAGTCCGAGTGCGTACCGATGTGTCCATCACGCATTGTCTGGAAATTGTAGAGTAAATTAACGTATTAATGGTAAATTCGGCGGCCATAAGCAGGCCGTCAGGAGCACTCAATAGGCGGGGTCTATAGTGTTGCATTACGCTATAAATAACGGCCTGTTGTCAACTTAAAGTGTTCCATCCAGCGAGATCTTTCAATAATTATTTATAAATAATATTTTTCAAATTAACCGATATAATACATATATACATATACCTTAGTTATTCCGAGAGACACTCCATATTTCCTCCAAAATGTTCCTGCACTTATTGAGAACATATATTTTTTAAGATATACAAAATATCACATGTATTCAGGCTTCATCAATGTATGATATTATATTCCACAGTTAGACTGTAAAAATTCATATGCATCTGACATTCATTTAATTTATGCAAATTTGTTGTTTCACTCAAATTTAAAGGGGAACTTGCTTAACTTTATATTTGTATATAAAAGTTCATGGTGTATGTTCATTAAAAATGTTTTCTGATTTAGTTTAAAGTGTTCATATTCGATCGATAAAAGCCAGATTTCGAAATAAATATATAATGAATTATTATTTATCACCCACCGTAATTACTCGTATAAAAGCTTTTCTCTCATTTCTTTCTTCTTTTTCTTCATTCCTACCCCTTTTTTATTCTTTTTCCTTTTCTCATTATATATATATACAGGGTGTCTCAAAAAATGTACTCACTCTTAGAATGGCAAAATGTGCAGAAGATGTCGAGTTTGCACACAAAATTGTGTGGAGCGATGAAGCAAAGTTTGTTTTTTTCTACGAGTGTGTACATTTTTTTGAGACACCCTGTATATATATATATATATATATATATATATACAGGGTGGGCCAAAATAAGGGTCCTATCTTTAAATTTGAATAACTTGAATTTGAATAACTTCCACAAAATAAAAGTTAAACTCACCCAACTTTATGTGTGTGTAGACTGACCCTTCCGAGATTTTTTGAAATAAACAAAACAAATTTTAGCCGAAAAACACTTCTTAAAACTTACAAAAACTAAAGTATTGTTTTTTACACTGTTTTGAGTTTTTTAAGCAAAAATAATGTTTTCTAAATGAGGGTACGTTCCTTAGGGCTAATACGGCTCATGCTTGCTTCGGAAGGGGTCCTTTACTTATTCTAAAAAAAAAAAAAAAAATCAATAAATAAAAAAGTTATGAATTTTTAAAAATAGGACCCTTATTTTTGCCCACCCTGTATATATATATATTATAATTAATATTATTACAAAAAATCAGAACAAAATTGGAAGCGTCAGGTTTTCCGGAGTAACAGACATAAACAGAATCTGAAAAAGATCCGGTAAATATGCCTATTATAGGTCCCATTTGCTAGGATTTGAAACCGACGGTACCGATGTTGTTCCGATCTTCGGTGATACAAATAATAATAAATATTGCGCTCTTATTTTTGATTTTTCTTAATAATCGAGAACTCTGCTGGTGTTCTCTTACATAGAAATATATATATATATATATATATATATATATATATATATATATATATATATATAGTAAGCAATGAAAATATATATGGCAATCAAGCTACACAGAGCCTGACGATTCCCCCCGGGGATGAAACACGGGAGCCTCTGTGTAGCTTGATTGCCATATATATTTTCATTGCTTACTACCTAGCTCTACTTACGTATCGAGCACTGTTGAAGTAAATACTGAAAACTGATACATAAAAATTATATCTCCTTATAATATTTTATGTGGATACATGAAGTACTAATATATATATATATATATATATATATATATATATATATATATATATATATATATATATATATATATATAAAGTTGGTTAAGTCCTCTAGATTTTCTTGATGTTTACAGCCCGCTGTGTTTGACGTAAATATAACTTAATTCATAACTTTATTTCTCCGTATCACGTAATAATTTCCTGTGGCCTAGAAAATAGAGAGGAAGCATGTGGAGTCAAAGGTTACTCTGTGAACAAGGTTAGCGCCTTGTGACTGTCTTAAATCATAACCCCCTACACTGATGAGAGCATAAGCTCAAAACAACGACGTCTGTAGGTAAATATAATTTAATAGTTATTTATGAACATTATAATAAAGCCCTTTAAGCAAATTAAAGTTGAGCAATGTTAGCAGATATTAGAAAATAGACATTCACTTAAGTTACAAAGTAAAGCTTCCATTAAGTTCATTGGGTCATCTAGATTGTCTTGGTATTTACAGCCTGCTGTGTTTGACGTAAATATCACTTAATTTCTCTGTATCACGTGATAATTTCCTATGGCCTAGAGGATATAACGGAAGCTTTCAGAGTCAAATGGGACACTGTGAACCGCGCTCGCACATTATGACCGTCTGAAATTATCAACCACTAAACTGATGAGAGCATAAGCTATAAACGACGTCGTCTGTATATATTAATATTTATTCATGAATATTATTAAAAAGCCGTTTTAAGAAAAGAAAATTTGAACACTGTTAAGAGATATTAAAAAATAGACATTCACTTCAGCTGCAAAGCAAGGCTTCGATTAAGTTTGTTGAGTCCTCTAGATTGTCTTGATGTTTACAGCCTGCGTATCACGTGATAATTTCCTATGGCCTAGAGAATAGAGCGGAAGCATGCGGAGTCAAAGGTTACTCTGTGAACCGCGTTTGCGCCTTGTGATCGTCTGGAATTATCACACACACCCTACACTAATGAGGGTATAAGCTCGAAAAGAAGTCCTCTGTAGATAAATATAATTTAATATGTATTTATGAATATATATATATATATATATATATATATATATATATATATATATATATATATATATAAGTCAAATTAAATGAACATTACGCAGATCAACGAACGTTTCGACGTTTACACGTCTCGTTCAAGACCTTTGGAGGTGCTCAATATCGTTTGCTACGTAGATCTAAAGTGTGAGCATATCTTTTCTTGCCTCTCACTGACTCGAATGCCCCATCCCCCGGCCACTGTCCACCCCTGAACAGCCTGTTAACGTCGACCGATTAAATTTGGCCGATGCCAAAACAAGAAACCGGTCTGACTGCCTAATCGTTTCTGTGGTGATGACCTTTAAATGTTTCGCTTGTCACTTTTGTGTAGCACTAACGAGCCTCGTCTAAAACAAAATATGTCGGCCTCCTTTATGTTCATTCCTCAGTGGTTTAACAGCCGGTATCTGGGTTAAAGGAAACGGGTGTTTAATTTTTTATGAAATCGGCAAACCGGGTTCGAATCGTGTTGAATCTGATAGGTTTACTTATAAAAAAAAGTTATTTTATTTTACTGTTAACAAGTTAGCCATGCTGATGACGGCTGTAGGCCAGAAACACGTGTCCATGGATTACTTTTATGTTCGTATAAAATTAATATATATATATATATATATATATATATATATATATATATATATATATATATATATATATATATATAGAGAGAGAGAGAGAGAGAGAGAGAGAGAGAGATTAAAATCTTATCATCAGAGGAATTACATAGATGGATAAGTTGGCAGTGGAAAAGCCAAAATTTGAAAAAAAAATTAAGTAATGGAGAGTGAGAGTGTGTGTAAAAAATATGGGGTCTGTCCAGTTGGTGAATGTCCGTTAATAAGGAGTCCGGTGAAGGGAGATTTAAAAATGGAAAAAAGGGGGGTTTCGTGAAGGCAGCATTGAAAATGTTCAAAAATGAAGTAAATCCAATAGAAAGATGTTTAGTTCAATCGTAGGTGGAACGCACTAATTCGGAAGCAATTTTAAGAATTCGGGCCATTTTAAAATACGTCCGTGGACCTTGTATTAAACAATCGAAGTTGAAATAGATTTGTCATTCGTACATGTTTATTCCTCTTCTTACATCTATCTTTATACTTGCTCTATCTCGTATATTGAGCTTAAACCATTTCACTATAGGTTCTATCTACTAAAAGTATACTTTTAGTTTCATATTGCATATATATATATATATATATATATTGTTAAATACGACACACAATTTATGGCTGCATAGTTTTGTCTAGATCCTTTCTAATTTCGTTATGTGTTTTCTGGTTACGAGCGGCAACTGACCGATGTATCTGCCGTATTCGCTTATACCCCACGTACTTTTGGATCCATCTGCATTCAATCTCAGGGGTGGTTATTGAGGAATCAACGTGGTGCTTAGCGTAACCAACACGTAATTACCGCTAAAACTAGTTATAAATATCTAAATACCACGCTTTTTTACTCGATTACAACCACTGAAGATTAATCCAGATGGATCCAAAAGTACTAGGGATATAAGCGAATACGGCAGATACATCAGCCAGTTCCAGCTCGAAACTAGAAAACACATAAGGAAGTTGGAAAGGATTTTAAAAAATATGCAGACATTAAATGTCCGTCGAATTTAACGATATATATATATATATATATATATATATATATATATATATAGAGAGAGAGAGAGAGAGAGAGAGAGAGAGAGAGAGAGAGAGAGAGGGGGGATTCGATCTGTGAAGGATGGAGTTATTTTGATAGAATAGCTTGAGTAAGAGAGATCAATGCAATACAGAGCAATAATAAAGTTAAGAAGAAAAGTAATCAAATCAACATTTAAGCCATTTGCATTATAATTTATTTCATCCCCGGGTTGGGGTTCTTCAGATGCTAGCTAATGGCTGGTCACTTGTTTCCTAGATAAGAATGAGAATGTTTCCAAGGTCTTGGCAATGTTAGGGTGGCAAAATGGAGAGTATTGATTTACTCCTCTTCAGGAGTTAGGCACAAGGCCAGTTTTTATCTTACTCCCACAAGTAAGATGTGACCCAAGGTCGGGTCGGGAAAGTGGGGTTTAAAAATTGCCTGGGCAGCCCCGTCGGCATTCCCCGGTAGGGGCGCCTCAGACAGTAAGTAACAAACTTACTCTTCCCCAAAGAGGGAGGCGAAGCCTGGGAGGGTGGACCTCCTAGAAATGCACAGGACAGACCCATAGACCGGCGTGAATCAAGCCCCGAAGGCCAAGACAATACCAGTCCATGGGGTGCAGTATCCATCGGAACAGATACTACACTTTGATATTAGCCAAAAGGCCAAGAAAAATGGAGAGTAGGAGATTGGAGAAGGAGATGTTTACCATTTCTGACAGTAGCAGCAGTGCTGTCAACCCCCACTATCGTCCCAAGTTAACTGCTAACCACCCCTCGCCTCCTTCTGACCACTACATGCTAGGAGTTGGCTTGAACCCAAATTTAGATTACTTCCAGAACTATTGTTATTGAACACCCTATGTGCATTTGTGAGCTGCTTGGGCCTGCTATTCCCATTTTCGATAACTCTAACTTGCACAGAACACCTGCTGTTATCTTTCCTCTGGTCTGGGTCTCTTCATAATGCTACAACCAACAACTATTATATATATATATATATATATATATATATATATATATATATATATATATATATATATATATATATAGCATAATATAAAATGAAATAATAAAATAAGGTGCGAATCAAATTTTATTATTATTCAATTATCAAGCAAAGTACTTTAAAGTCCTTAACTCATGAGTTTTCAAAGATAATTCTTCTCCTCAGAGGACCATTACCGCAGTGACATTACTGCAAGTGATACAATTAAACTTTGAAAATATATAAAAATATATATAAAAAATACATAAAACTATATAACACATCAAATATATCAGCCCAAAACATACTTTTTTGTTAAAGCTATACAGTTCATCCAAGTCATACAATTTAAAACATATTCAGGAAAGGTATCCAAGAGGTTGATTGAAAATTGATCCAGGTGGTGAGTTGCAATCCAAAAACGAAAAAATTATCCAGGCGGGAAACCTGTACGCAATCGATGCAGTAAATGACAGTGAAAAATGTATACAAAGTTTATGCTTATTAATAAAACGATAAAGAAACCAAATCATATAAAAAGTTCAGAAAACTCACTTGGTGTTGAATATCATAATGTTCAAAATCCAGAGTTCTTAGGAGTTGATCGGAGTAGTGCAATCCATAACTTTATTCGAATTGGATTTAGCTAAACTTTCATTTAACCAGCGAGTTATGGATTGCACTACTCCGGTCAACTCCTAAGAACCCTGAATTTTGAACATTATGATATTCAACACCAGATACATCAGGGACAATTCTTGTTTGTTTGTTTTTTTATCCATCTTTTCATGTTGACGGACTAATGATCTAATGTTCTGTTCGAGTGTGAACAGGAACTCGCCAAAACTGCTAACGTTTTCGACTCCCATGAGTCTTCTTCAGGCACGTGAGGAGTTATGCAAACTAAAACTGGTGAAATTATTGAGAAACTCAATTAAAACTTTTTTTGTTCAAGCTCGATATGAGGGGGGAGAAGGTATACTGAAATGCCTTTAATATAGTAAAAAAAAGTTTTAATCGAATTTCTCAATAAATTCATCAGTTTTAGTTTGCATAACTCCTCACGTGCCCGAAGAAGACTACTGTATCGTTATTTTCATGGTAGGTGTTCGATTGAGCTTCAATACATAGTACTTCTTGTAACTTCAAGTCTAATGTAAACAAATACTTGTTGAGCCGTCCCCTTGCAGAAT
The DNA here is from genome assembly GCA_963556195.1 of Sepiola atlantica. NCBI lineage: Eukaryota > Metazoa > Mollusca > Cephalopoda > Sepiida > Sepiolidae > Sepiola > Sepiola atlantica. Next base: position 62,988,334 of record OY744516.1, on the reverse strand, counting down.
CAATTCCTCTTAAGTAATATCTTACTCATCCCTACCATTGTTTCCTACCCTCTCGTGGTGGCGATTAGCGCCCAACTGACATTCTATTTAACGGTTATCCTCGGGTGGCCTCTGGGCGTTGATAACTGGTGACCTATTTGTAAAATAAATGAATGAATGAATAAATAGTTTTCGCAAAAGGGGTTCGATTGACTTCTTATTTCTAGTGAAATAACCATGGATTTAACTACCAGTCCTAATACGGTTCAACAGATACGTGGTTGCTTTATAATGTTGTTTATATTGTATATTAAAACGAGACTATGTCACAGTTTATTAATTGTCGAATCTTGATGAACGCTCTTACCCAATATTTTATTAGTACTTTTGACGAGTAGAGGATTAATTCATCATGGAATTTTAATTATACAGTATGTAAATAACACACATATACACAATATATATATATATATGACATGACAGACAAATGAAAATGCTATTTCAAACTTAGAAGTGAAGGACTGACAAAACTGTTATTTCAAACTTAAGCGTGACAAACTAATGAAAATGCTATTTACCACTTAATCATGACAGAATACTAAAGATGCTATCTCAAACTTTAGAATGATAGACAAACTAAAATGCGATTTAAAAATTAATCATAACGGACTAATGAAAATGTTATTTCAAACTTTAGAGTGACAGACTAACGAAAATGCTATTTCAAACGTAATCATACCAGACTAATGAAAATGTGATTTTAAACTAAAACGTGACAGACCAACTGACCAACAGACAAAGCCACTTTCAGACGTGTAAAGACGCATCCAACACTTGAAACCATATTTTAAGACAGAAAAGGTTGGAGCGATGTTGTTGGCAGCGCATGTTAACCAAATAAAGGAATATGCAATTATGATGCTGGTATGAACAGGGCTTTGTGTCGCCATCTTGTACTGATAACCTAGAGAAGTCACGAGATGGCAAATTACTCGGCAATAGTGTCTTCTTCGAGCTGATGAAATTTATGAGCTGAAAACAGAATATAATTCGACTTTGGAGAGGGATAGCCACTAAATCATCATCATCATCATCATCATCATCATCATCATCATCATCATCATCATCATCATCATCATCATCATCATCATCATCATCATCATCATCATCATCATCATCATCATCATCATCATCATCATCATCATCATCATCATCATCATCATCATCATCATCATCATCATCATCATCATCATCATCATCATCATCATCATCATCATCATCATCATCATCATCATCATCATCATCATCATCATCATCATCATCATCATCATCATCATCATCATCATCATCATCATCATCATCATCATCATCATCATCATCATCATCATCATCATCATCATCATCATCATCATCATCATCATCATCATCATCATCATCATCATCATCATCATCATCATCATCATCATCATCATCATCATCATCATCATCATCATCATCATCATCATCATCATCATCATCATCATCATCATCATCATCATCATCATCATCATCATCATCATCATCATCATCATCATCATCATCATCATCATCATCATCATCATCATCATCATCATCATCATCATCATCATCATCATCATCATCATCATCATCATCATCATCATCATCATCATCATCATCATCATCATCATCATCATCATCATCATCATCATCATCATCATCATCATCATCATCATCATCATCATCATCATCATCATCATCATCATCATCATCATCATCATCATCATCATCATCATCATCATCATCATCATCATCATCATCATCATCATCATCATCATCATCATCATCATCATCATCATCATCATCATCATCATCATCATCATCATCATCATCATCATCATCATCATCATCATCATCATCATCATCATCATCATCATCATCATCATCATCATCATCATCATCATCATCATCATCATCATCATCATCATCATCATCATCATCATCATCATCATCATCATCATCATCATCATCATCATCATCATCATCATCATCATCATCATCATCATCATCATCATCATCATCATCATCATCATCATCATCATCATCATCATCATCATCATCATCATCATCATCATCATCATCATCATCATCATCATCATCATCATCATCATCATCATCATCATCATCATCATCATCATCATCATCATCATCATCATCATCATCATCATCATCATCATCATCATCATCATCATCATCATCATCATCATCATCATCATCATCATCATCATCATCATCATCATCATCATCATCATCATCATCATCATCATCATCATCATCATCATCATCATCATCATCATCATCATCATCATCATCATCATCATCATCATCATCATCATCATCATCATCATCATCATCATCATCATCATCATCATCATCATCATCATCATCATCATCATCATCATCATCATCATCATCATCATCATCATCATCATCATCATCATCATCATCATCATCATCATCATCATCATCATCATCATCATCATCATCATCATCATCATCATCATCATCATCATCATCATCATCATCATCATCATCATCATCATCATCATCATCATCATCATCATCATCATCATCATCATCATCATCATCATCATCATCATCATCATCATCATCATCATCATCATCATCATCATCATCATCATCATCATCATCATCATCATCATCATCATCATCATCATCATCATCATCATCATCATCATCATCATCATCATCATCATCATCATCATCATCATCATCATCATCATCATCATCATCATCATCATCATCATCATCATCATCATCATCATCATCATCATCATCATCATCATCATCATCATCATCATCATCATCATCATCATCATCATCATCATCATCATCATCATCATCATCATCATCATCATCATCATCATCATCATCATCATCATCATCATCATCATCATCATCATCATCATCATCATCATCATCATCATCATCATCATCATCATCATCATCATCATCATCATCATCATCATCATCATCATCATCATCATCATCATCATCATCATCATCATCATCATCATCATCATCATCATCATCATCATCATCATCATAATAATAATAATAATAATAATAATAATAATAATAATAATAATAATAATAATAATAATAATAATAATAATAATAATAATAATAATAATAATAATAATAATAATAATAATAATAATAATAATAATAATAATAATAATAATAATAATAATAATAATAATAATAATAATAATAATAATAATAATAATAATAATAATAATAATAATAATAATAATAATAATAATAATAATAATAATAATAATAATAATAATAATAATAATAATAATAATAATAATAATAATAATAATAATAATAATAATAATAATAATAATAATAATAATAATAATAATAATAATAATAATAATAATAATAATAATAATAATAATAATAATAATAATAATAATAATAATAATAATAATAATAATAATAATAATAATAATAATAATAATAATAATAATAATAATAATAATAATAATAATAATAATAATAATAATAATAATAATAATAATAATAATAATAATAATAATAATAATAATAATAATAATAATAATAATAATAATAATAATAATAATAATAATAATAATAATAATAATAATAATAATAATAATAATAATAATAATAATAATAATAATAATAATAATAATAATAATAATAATAATAATAATAATAATAATAATAATAATAATAATAATAATAATAATAATAATAATAATAATAATAATAATAATAATAATAATAATAATAATAATAATAATAATAATAATAATAATAATAATAATAATAATAATAATAATAATAATAATAATAATAATAATAATAATAATAATAATAATAATAATAATAATAATAATAATAATAATAATAATAATAATAATAATAATAATAATAATAATAATAATAATAATAATAATAATAATAATAATAATAATAATAATAATAATAATGATTATTATTATTATTATTATTATTATCTGTTTAACGTCCGTTTTACATAATGGCATGTGTTGGACGGCTTTTAGAAATTGACTTCCAAACGAACCTATCTCTGACCAGGTCTTTATTTATCCCGCCGTTTTACATAATGGCATGTGTTGGACGGCTTTTAGAAATTGACTTCCAAACGAACCTATCTCTGACCAGGTCTTTATTTATCCCGTTTTCTCTTAAATCCACCCATATCACTTCCTCTCATACTTTTCTTGACCTTACCCTGCGAACTGACCTTGCTCCTAATTTTGTCTACATCTACTAATCAAAAAACTCTCATCCATTGGTTCAACGTGACCGTACCATCAAAGTCTCCTGTTCTGCACACGTCTCCCTATACTGTCCAGGTTTAATCTTCCTCTGAGGTTATCAGATGTAAGCCTGTTTTCAAGACTCACATTACACATCCATTGTATCATTCTCATATCATTTCCCTCCATGCAATGCATGTGCTAAACCCTCACTGGCCAGGTTTCACTTCCATACATCATCACACTGCGCACACGTGCCTGATAGAATCTTCCCTTAGTCGACAGTGATAACGCTCTGGTAGTTAGTAATGGCAAAAGTTCCCTGTACTTGATCCGTCCACTCCTAACTCTTGCAGTCACACTAGCACTTGCTCCTTCCTGTGCTCTAATGCTATCACCAAGGTAACAACACTTCTGAACAACCACAAAAGCTTTCTTCATATCTGAGTTGTCATCTGTCTCCATAGCCTTAGCCTTTTTGCACAGAAACTGGTCACCATCTCTCAATCTACTTGTAATTCCACTGCACTTTTTATGTACTTAATGCTTACAAGTTCTACATAAATTAATTGTTTATCATAATATTAGGTAAAATATTTTCCATTCTAACTTCCACTTACACATGTGTTTCTGCTTAAAAGCAACTATTTAGTAATGGCAGAAGTTCCCTGTTCTTGTGTACCCAATCTTTGAAAGTAAAACAAAAATTGAGATGCACCGACTCCTTTTCCACAAACACTTCTTGCACACAAACTGGTTATCCAATAATTCCCACGTATGAAATATGAAATCAGCTATACGAAGTTGAAATCGGATCTACTGCTGTTAGTTTTCTCCTGGATTTAGATTACAATAAACCTTCTCAGGATTCTAGTACTTTTCGTGCAGTTTTAATCAAGATTTAAATGACATTCTCCCTCCCTAGTCTTTCCATCCTCCTAGACCCTTCATGATCATGTTGTGTTGTACCAACAGATGTGCCATTTTTGTAGACCGGCTGTCGGTTAAGTGAAAGTAACGAAACAAATTTTGAAATAACAAAACTTACAAACAGTTTCAAGAGTTTAAAACTATGCAGGTCGATAGAAAATTTAAGTTGGTAACAGTTATTGGTTGTATATTTGTTTCTTTCTTCCCTTTATTCGTTGTTAACTATTCTACACTTTCGCCGATTTTCTGTTATCAGTCTACTTTTCTAGTTGTGTGAGGGATTTTAAAATATGAAAATAAATTTCAGACACAATGGAATGTTTAGTATGTGGAATAATGGATAAGCATGACAACAGACTAGTAAACGGTGTTATTACTTTTACTAGTCTGTGTTATCTTTATCCACTATTCCATATACTAAAAATTACATTTCTTGTTCTGTTTACAAAATGCTATTTCATCTCAACTTACCTGTGGTAGCTTAGTGTTACCTAGGTACGTCTTCTGGTTTCTACACTCAAGGATTTAAAAAAAATATTTTGGCTTTTTTCATTTACACACTAACACTGATTGGAAACGTATATACCCCTAATAAATTCACCCCACCTATTGGTAAAATAGTATAAAGGGGTGAGAATAGCTATGTATGTTACCCCTGTTTAGTGCATCGGGAGCATGGGCAGCAGTGCACCCCCTAAAATCCAACCTTTCATCAGCATGATATAGGTGGTGTCCGTTTGGAGCTCCGGTTCCTGTCAGGGTCATACATGACGAACAAGTTATGCACCAAGCAGTATTAGGGCAGCAACCCGGCTAACAGGGATCTGGTAAAAATCTATGAAGAGTCGGCATCAGGATCCGTTGTTCTCTGGTCATCTCTGCTTCTGCGTGATGCGAGTAAAGACGTCTCAGGCAGAGAGGCGTAAATCAATGGAGTGAAAGTGGTAACGTTGCGTCTGCATCATTTCTTTGCGTATTATCGGCCAAACCTTTCCCAACTTTACATGCAACTGCTGAGGCTTGCTGTTCTCGGTGTCGGAGATAAACTCTTGCAATCCTGCAGGTTAACGAATAGCTATGAACAACAAGGAGGACTTAGTGTATAGCGGACAATCCTGAGGCACGATCTACGTGAGCTCTGTGCAGGTTTGATTTGCTTAACAACGAAAAAGCAGCAGCGGTAAATGTTGTTTTTAACTATCAGTTTCTTTCAACCAACCACAGACGCAAGAATACTCACTCCGAATTCTAGCACGTAATATAAAAACCGAAACAAACAGCTTTCTTCCTCTTTTCCGGTATTTTCCTTTCAGACTCTACACGTGTGCGTACGTCACAATACAGCCTAGACCTTTGGGGCTGAAGACCTCGGCAAATGCAACAAGAACTACTAAACACAGCGACTGCCTATACACACAGTTTATCGAACTCACGTACACACAAGTTCATACATATACGCTCGCTGACACACAAAACAATGGTAAGCCAATACACACACATCTACAATGTCTATCCCACTTATACACACTGTCACACGCAAACCCATACAGCGCCAGCTGAAATAAACATGTCTCTACTCAAATTCTCCTTACAGACAAAACAACTCTTTAGAACGTTCTCGGGACATTATTGAAGTCTCATTCTTTACAAACATTTTATTTTTCGTTATCTTAACAAGTTGTTAAATAAAAATTAATTATTTTTATATGAATTAACCTTGTCATTCTTTTCTTTTTATATTGACTTTTCATCTACATATGCATTAACAATACAGGGTTGCAAGAAATAACGGAGACAAACATCCTTTTTGAAACAGTTAAAACCAGGTGGTTTAGGTCAGTGTGTGATCATTTCAATTTACAATTCTCCCTGTATTACTAATAAAACCAGCAGTGGATCTTCCAACAAGATTCTGCTTCTGCACACAGGGCTAAAGAAACTCAGGACTCGTGCAGCGTCAATTTTCCTGATTTCATAACCAGTCAAGAATGGCCTCTGTACTCGCCTGACCATAACTCTATGGATGATTCCGTTTGGTCAATCTAGGAGGTCAAAGCCTGTGCCAATCTTCACGTAGATTTGGACTCTCTCAAAAAATCCTTGTTGAGGGAATGTGGTAAAATAGGCGATGAAGTGCTGCAGCCCACAGCTAAAATCTTTTGCAAACGCTGTGTCAAGGCTAAAAGCGGTCATTTTAAAAACTAAGGTTACTAAGTAGTTCATTGCTACTTTAGTTTCATTATTTTATTGAAAGAAACGTTAAAACACTTGTCTCCGTTATTTCTTGCCATCCTGCAATTATATTTCTCTCGACATTTTATACACACACAAACAGATACGCACACTATTATCAGACTTTCTTGGACTTATATACGCGTTGTTGTCAGAAAGAAGAAATACATAGTCGTTTGTTAAAGACTGAAAGCTGATAGGCACGTGTTGTATCAAAAAAGGATGCTGTGGTATACAACAGATTCTGGTTGGCTGAGATAGATCACGTGTTAGAGGGTAGACATATTTCATATAGTTCGAGTTGAGTAACAGGTATATTTGATATAGTTCGTTTACTTTCTTACGCTAATCATACCAGTCGAGGATCCTTCCGACCAGACTGTGCCATTTTGTGACGGCGGTGGCCTTTTTCCTGTCGGGTTGTGGTATTTGTTCTGTTCATCTCTCGGAGGGCTACCCTCCCAGGACTTGTTTTCTCACTTTGGAAAGAAGTTAGTTTATAGCTAAATGCCTGAGCACCCTCACCGGGAATGTTCAGTCATTTTTAATTGGTCAGCGTGCAGCATCTCTTGTGATGTTTCCGACCTCCCCCCCTCCCCCACATTCCGGCCTTGTGCCACAATGGTGGGAGGCAGTAAATACTCGAGTTGAGTAACGTGTCGAATAATCGTGGCTTCTGTCCTGATGACAGACCTAGAAGTGAGATATTAATGAAAAGTCGCTAGGGGTTTATTCTGCGACTAATAACACTGCCGGAAAAATGGGTGAGAGGGTAAATACATTGACATTTTGAATCTTGGGCGTGCCCGTGTTCTTCTATCCATATCAAATTATCTTCCACATACGATAAATGAATTCGAACACTAGATATTCACAAAGGAATATCGAATACTACGGAGTCGTTATTAGAGCCGAGAGAGGGGAAAGGGGAGTCGGTATATCTGAAATAGTCAGTTAAGTTAAGGTAATTGCTGATACAAGATGGAAACAAACACTTTACCATGTAGGAATCTTTCTCTCTTTCTCTCTCTCTCTCTCTC
>OY744516.1:62279816-62337316 GCA_963556195.1 Sepiola atlantica | reverse complement strand
GCCAAGACGGTACCGGTCTAAGAAATGTAGCATCAATCAGAACAGATACTACACTTTTTACCAAAATTGCCATTAGCGTTCAAGTTTTAGATTTTACCATGAATTCGACATAAATATTCCCGAGTACAACAAGATGCACTTGAAGAAGGTCGGAGGTTACATCGGCCGAAACATCGTGAGAACAGTTGTCCAAATAATCAAAATAACACAAAAGTTTCCCTCCTTATCTAAAAACTTTCGAAATATAAAAAACTAAAATTTGTGAACGTAAAAATGTACATTCTAAGTATAGTTTATACTTATTACACACATATTGTATTATGCGCGTGTAGATGAATATTAAAAGCGATTTGGCATGTAGGTATTTTCGTATTTATTTGTACATGTAAGAAGGGGATACAACTGCAGTTGAGACAATAGTAGAATAAATCATTAGTAAAAAAGATGCGAAACTAAATCAACAAAGCTAATCCCTTTCCAATATCAATTCGAGTGTTTCTATTGTAAACATCACCTAAACATGACCAGGACACGCTTGAATCTCCAAAAACATTTCTAAACAGCACAACATCTGGAAAATCTGAATGTAATAATAGATTTACGTCAATCCAAATAAAACGATAACAAGATTATTGAAAATAACACAGACATGAAAAAAGTAAATAGGCATCCTACAAAAATAATTCATGCGTGGTTAAAGTTTCTGCTTCCTTCGCCGATGGATAGCACTCGAAGCTGTACAAAACAGTAGTAAAAGTTTGAAGTATCGATATTTTATATCAATTGACATTTTTTATGTTTCAGAAATAAATATGTCTATCATATATCACCATTGAAGCAACACACCGGATAAAGAAGCATTAGTATTCAAAGAGTTTCAGAGGAGCGATATAAAAGGCTAACTGGAAGACAGGTAAAATAAATTCCACGAACAGAACAGTTATGCGCCATTTTTATCTTCCCTTACGAAGATTCAAATAAAGCTATAATTATACTAAACCTTATGTCTAGACTACTTATTCTAATTTTTATCGTAATCCATTTCATCATTTTTATTCTAGAAAGTGTTTAAAATTTAAGGGACCTTAAGAGGCAATTGAAATTCAGGGGATCTTGCTTAATTAATGTTTAATAACTATGGCTCAAATTCAATGGAAATATAATATCTTTGAATTTTCAAATGGGAGGGTGTCCTGCAAGAACTCTTTAAAATACTTCAAAGAAACTGACTTTTAGGGAATATTTATTAATTGATGTTTAATACTTATTGTAAAAATTTTCATGAAGGGCTTCCACCTCCTTTGGCCTAAAACTAAATTAAAATAAATATATCCTATATTTGGAATCATGACACCAAGGAGCAGTGTTCCCAAATTCATAATAATCGGTTTATTAGTTGAGGAATGAATACTGTACATACAGATATATAGACATACCTAACTTTATCTAAATCGAGATATAGGAATGCTAATTCAGGATAGAAAAGTATGCACTAACTATCGAGATGAAGAAGTGTAAACTCGAAATCACGGAAGTAATAATGCAGAAGGAATAATGCATTCTAGTAATGCCTAAACCTGGTCATTTTTAAAGCGGATATAATCAAACAAGCACAAATGAAAAAGAGAAAACTTATTGAAACTAAGTTATATAGCAGAAACTTCACGAGAGGAATGAACACGTGGGCAGTAACACTTGTAAGCTGTTCTGGACCCTTCATAACCGAGACAAAAGAAGAACTACGAAGTCTGGAACAAAGAATCAGACAACTAAAAGGAATGCACGAACCACTACACTCTAAGTATGATGTTGGTCGACTTTGCGTTATGGCTAGGAGCAAAGTGTAGTATATGTTCTGATACTACAGTTCGTATTTTCTGTTTTCGATTAGAGACCATCTTTCCTTACCTTTTTCCATTTGTGTGATTCCTTCAGAACCCTCTAAACGTTTCAACAGATTCGACTCCCAAATACTGCAACTCGATCAGAAACGTACCGCTATGGTGAAAACTGTCTGATAATATATTTTACAAGATCAATATTATTGGCATAGAAAAGTTTTTATTCTGAGTAGTGAAGACGTGCTCTAATTTTGAGAATCAGAATAATTTTGTGTCGTTTAACTTTTGCTATGAGCTATAGTTTATGTTCTAATATTACACTTGACCTTTTCTGACCTCGCTCAGTAGAGGAGAAATCGTTCCAGACTACGGCAATTTTTATTTTCGTCCTAATCTAGAGTGCTCCTTTTTGGAAAGCTGAATGTTTCCCACATTACAAACCGATCTTGTGTCTAACTTGTCGGGAAGAAAATGAGGACTCTACGTAGAAAGGAAAGAAAGTCGAGAAAGAATTGTAGGAGACAACGCAACTATTGAACAGGAGAAATACGTAACACCAAATCGAGGAGATGCTTGTTGTCACTCAGACTCCAGTGAACACCACTGGTGTTTGTCGGTGAGCAATCACTGACGATAATTTGTGTGATAACACCTAGTGAGCACAAACAACAACAGCAGCAACAACAACAACAGCAGTAATAATAATAATAATAATAATAATAATAATAATAATAATAATAATAATAATAATAATAATAATAATAATAATAATAATTCTAGTGTAAGATAATGAAGAGTGGAAAAAATGAATCGTGGACGAGTCCATTGTGGGTGGGACGTCGAGAAAGAAAGAAATCGACTTGATAACTGTTAAAAAGGAGAAGGTTCCGCAGTTCAAGCGAGACTGTTTCAGAAACGCGAAGAGTCGGAGCGCTTGGTGATCGGAGTATCGAAGTACCAGAAGAATGGGAGTTTATTGATGTTTATGGCACCGATGAAGCTTTATTGGCTATGGTACCCAAGCCCGTTTTGCTGTTAGGCTTTCATGCTAGCTGACTCAAAATGCGACTGATAAGCAAGTTGCTACTGTGAAGGAATCCCCTGACTTGTATTTCATCAAACAGACAATTGGAAGTGCTTGTGGAACAATTGCTTCAGTTCACGCTCGGATAGACAATGTAGAGCAAATTGCTTTCCAATCGGATGTATATATGAACGAGTTTCTAGCGGAAACAATGGTGATGATGATGATGATGATGATGATGGTGGTGGTGATAATAATAATAATAATAATAATAATAATAATAATAATAATAATAATAATAATAGAGTCCCTAGTATACATTTGAATGCGCTTGTTAAACCAGTACCGGAAATTCATAACCTCTTCTGTGTTTTTGATTATAAGCTTTCTTGGGGACTGTGAATCATTCTGAAAACAATTGCTTTAAATTAACTCCTGTTACAAGTCAATTTTTCGAGATTCGTTTGGATGAGATCATAATTGGAAGCCATATTATTGAATGAGTGTATGAAGCTAACAATTTACGTGGACGCGACACGTTCACATGTTAATTGCTAACGTAATATACAAACTTAAAGTATGCATTTAAACACAAACCATTCTTAAATGAATTTAAATTAATTGAAGCGTACATTATATCTCAGTTTGATTATGATGAATTCGACTGGAAAATAAAATATGCAAATTACAAAACGTTCGTTCGTTATGTATTCAACTTGTTGTTGTGGGTGTTGATGTACGTGTGAGGGTGCATATTGTCTTTCTGAATATGAACATGCTCTGATTTTGGGAATCAGAATAATTTTATGTAATGAATAAAGCAATCTGGCTCAGAAGAAATTAAAAAAATAAACATGACTAAGAGATGTGAAAACGCAATTAATAAACAGAATAAATACCTAACAGACGATGGAGTTAGGTACATGTTCTTTAATGGGTGTTTGTTTAATTACATTATTTTGATATAAATTTGCTTTATTTATTCGATTCTTTTTTTATATGGTTTTGCTTTATTTTATTCTTTTTATATGGTTTTGCTTTATTCGATTCTTTTTTTATTTGTGGTTTTACTTTATTATATTTTTTGTACATTTTGTTGCCTTATTCGATTCTTTTTTTATATGGTTTTGCCGTATTCGATTCTTTTTTATGTGGTTTTGCTTTATTCGATTCTTTTTATATGGGTTTGGTTTATTCGATTATTTTTATATGGTTTTGCTTTATTCGATTCTTTTTTACATAGCTTTTCTTTATTCGATTCTTTTTATATGATTTTTCTTTATTCGATTCTTTTTATATGGTTTTGCTTTATTCGATTCTTTTTTATATGGTTTTGCTTTATTCTACTCCTTTTTATATGGCTTTGCTTTATTCGATTCTTTTTTATATGGTTTTACTTTATTCGATTCTTTTTATATGGTTTTACTTTATTCGATTCTTTTTATATGGTTTTACTTTATTCGATTCTTTTTTATATGGTTTTGCTTTATTCGATTCTTTTTTACATAGTTTTTCTTTATTCGATTCTTTTTATATGGTTTTACTTTATTCGATTCTTTTTATTTGGTTTTACTTTATTCGATTCTTTTTTATTTGGTTTTATTTTATTCTACTCCTTTTTATATTGTTTTACTTTATTCGATTCTTTTCATATGGTTTTACTTTATTCGATTCTTTTTTATATGGTTTTGCTTTATTCGATTCTTTTTTTTATATAGTTTTGCTTTATTCGATTCATTTTTATATGGTTTAGCGTTATTCGATTCTTTTTTATATGGTTTTGCTTTATTCATCTTAGATATTATTTTAAAACGTTTCGACCGATGTAACCCTCGAATTTTTTCAAGTGATTTTTGTCAAACTTTGAAATCTTTATGTTGAACGGAACACTTTATTTAAATCACAAGGGTAGGCTGCTTTCGTTCTGTCAGCCATGACAGGGTAAAAGTTTTAAGTAATTCTTATTTATATTCTTTTTATTGCCGGTACTGAGGATTGAACCTTGAAACTCATAACACTGTAACTTAGAACGTATTATCAGTTAGCACTTTATCCGCTGCACCACACAGATTCCCGTTTGACAAAACGATTACTGGGTTTGACAAGATGCACTAAAAGGAGGCCGGATAATACAAATAGTACAAATTGTCAACCGCCTTTCTTCTTCTTCTTCTTCTTCTTCTTCTTCTTCTTCTTCTTCTTCTTCTTCTTCTTCTTCACCACTGCTACTACTACTCCTTTTAAAAAAATCTTGAATAAAATAAGCTTCTTTAATCTTGTATTTTCTTGTTTTATCATTTTTTTAATATAATCTAGCAATTATATATATATATATATATATATATATATATATATATATATATATATATATATATATATATATATATAAGAGATAGAGATTTCAGGTTTTCATTTTATATTTCTACTACTGGAAACTCTAGGAAATTCCACGGTGCTTCCTACATTAATCTATATAATTTACTGTTAATAATGATATTCATTTTGAAATAATATCTTCTAGAGTCAATAGTACTAAAAATGGTACAATAATAATAAAAATAATTGTCATTGTCAGATAAATATTCTTTAAATAAAAAAAACATATATGCTCCTTTTTTATTTAAAATTGTAGCAATTTAATATTTTTTTGAAACAATAAATATTCTCTGTCTTCTTACTTAATAATTGTCAGCTAAATATTCTTCAAATCAATAAAACGAATGTCACCTTTTGAAATGTATTTATTTAAAATGGTACTGTTTTCGTTGATGGGATGACGCAATTTTATTTTGGAACAATTCATTTTTAAAATGGATGAAGTCGAAATTGTTCATCTTAGCGAGATCAGATTAATCAGCAATGCCAATCTGTTCTGATCGAACGGTTTCATTTTTGTAAGCATTTGAAAGGTGATAACGCACGTACAAACAGAACATTGTCTTAGTGTATTATTATTATCAAGATATTAGAAAAAATCAAGCGTGACATTATTATTAAACATTTTCTCCGCTAGCTGCAGAATGCGCACTAACATGGCTAAGTTTTACACCGGCCGTTCTTACACAGGAGAAACAACACCGGTTGTCACTATAAATAGTGCGAGACACCAGAAGACAAAACGCAGTCTTGTAACTGTCTAGCCAGAGCTAGTCACTTTCTTACTTTGTTAATACACTTGTTAAACCAACCATCGACTTGACTTCCTTTATTTATTATTTACCGTGGAATAACTTCACAGCACTAAGTATCATCCACGTCTTACGATCTTGGGCCACGGTGTTCACTTGGTTTTTGTTCATGTTCGTCGATTCACAAACGTGAACTATCCATCTTTTCTTTTGTCTACCTTTCGACTGGCTTTCTTGTATCATATATTCAAAGCATATTTTGTATAGCCTTACACTGGAACTCTTAATGTGACCAAACAATCTCAAGACTTTACATTTAATGACAAAGGGTATTGATGGGATTCCAGTGAATTTGCGCAACTCTGCGATACTGATGTGATCAGATTATTTTTTTTAACATAGTTCACTCCAAACAAGGAAAGTTGGTACTGCAAACGTAAGGGGCTACTGAGAATTAGGGTGAAAGTTTCTTGAGAGCGGTGCAGCGAGATGCTTGTTCACATTAGATTTAAATTTCTGCATGTCGGTAAAGTCTGAGAAACAGGGAGTAGGGAGAGAGTTCCGTGGGCTGGCAGCACGAGGAAAGAAGCTATTAAAGTAGAAGGATCTCCGGCATCTGGGTACCTCCAGAGTGGATGGGATTTAGCTGATTGTCGGGTTGGTTGAGTGTATTTACGTCGAGGGGGCACCAGAGAAGCAAGTTCATCGGAGCACATTCCATTAAAGTACTTGTAAAACAAGCACAAGGATGCAACATTGAGGCGATGAGACAGAGGCTGGTACTTGGTGGATAGTGAGAGACCTATTATATTAGAGACTCTTTTTTGGACCTTGTCTAAGAGGGAGATACAAGTGGATTGTGCACCAGCCCAGATGTGACAACAATACTCCATGCATGGGCGAATAGTGGCTTTGTAAAGATATAGGATAGAGGGAGCCCACTTTCTTTGCAGCAGCCTTAGCAATGTCTTCTATGTATGTGTTTCAATTCATGCTACCTGTGAATGTTAGACCGAGTAGTTTGAATGTTGAACTCTCAGGTAGGGTGTTATTTGCAATGGCAATCGGTGGTTGAAGAGGTTTCTTGTATTTGTTGAAGAAAAAGAGCTTTGTCTTAGCAGTATAACATGTTACCATCAATTTATGACCCCATGTCACTGTCTAAGGATCCAGCCATTGCATCGGACATATGCGCGTTCCTTTTGATTGCATGACGAAAGTAGAGCGTGGTGTCATCAGCAAATATATACATCTCATAAAGACACAATGTCATCAGGGAAGTCGTTTATAAAAATCAGGAAAAATAAAGGTCCAAGGATCGTTCTTTGGGGTATTCATGCATTTATGTCATGTTGTTTGAATAAATGGCCATCGAGTACAACCTGTATCTTTCTGTTGGATAGGAAGGATCAAATTATATTAAATATTTGTCCAGTCAAAACATATGAATTAATCTTTATGAGAAAACCTTTATGCCAGACTTTGTCAAAGGTTTGCAAAGTTTTTACTTTCTGATGTAATTTTACAGTCCAGTTCACAGATTAAAGTCCATATGAGACTACAGGAAGGATATATGCATTATAGATTTTCGTTTTGGTTTTGTACGGTATGCGCTTAGAAGTTATGGTGGTTTTGTTTCGTTAGATGAAGACAGCTTGACATATAATTTTGCAAAGAATTATTGAGAATTTCAAGGAAAATGAGCTTCGTATTTTTGTTGTTAGATTTTTGTGTTAGATTATCAGCGATTCACGAATTGTTAAGGGATTTTTCCCATTTCACTTTGTTTTCGATTTATCTTTATTTATATAATATCTTCAAAGATAGAAAAGAAATAAAGAAATGATGCTGATAAGAAATACAGAAGTTGAGAATTAAAGAAAATTATATAATTAGAACGAAAACGTGCAAAAGGAAGAAACGGAAATATAGATTGTGAATTAAAGAAAGAAAGAAAAGGAAAAAAATGTTTACAGGTAATGACGAACGTGGTAAAAGCACACCCATTCTTCTTCTCTGCATTCCCACTCTCTAACAGACGTGATGTTGCTAGTCTCAGTCTTTTCTATAAAAACTATTATGCCATGTGTTCTTCCGAATTGTTTTTCCATTGTTCCAGCTCGTTCAATTTGAATTGTTGACCTATTGGTCTCCATCAATTCGCTGTTTTGACACCTCATAGTAATACTACTTCTATATTCCAGAAGCATCTTTCCAAGAACTACAGGCTTGTGGAACTCTCGTCCTGCTGACTGTTTTCCTCCTACCTAAAGCCTTGGTCTTTGCTTTAATCACATTCAGTTCTCGTTAGTTCCCTACATCCTCTAGTCTGGAACGATTTTCAT
Organism: Sepiola atlantica; assembly: GCA_963556195.1. Taxonomy (NCBI): domain Eukaryota; kingdom Metazoa; phylum Mollusca; class Cephalopoda; order Sepiida; family Sepiolidae; genus Sepiola; species Sepiola atlantica. Next base: position 62,328,978 of record OY744516.1, on the reverse strand, counting down.
AAAAAAATAACATTGACAGGCTTGCCCTTACTAATACCAAATATCAGACCAAGGAATATCTCTATTTATATACAGTTAGATATCTGCATGTGTTTATATATTTCTATGTACAGGATTCACTCCTAAACTAATTAACCGATTATTGCCAATTAGAGAACACATTTGCAAAATATAAGGGTGAGTGATTTGGGCTATGTTTAGTTTAATTTAGATTCATAAAAAGTAGGCAAAGAGGGGATGAAAGCCCTCTGTGAAAATTCATATACCTTTGACGTTTGTAAAATTTTAACAATAGGCATTAGGCATCAATTAAAAGATTCATCAAATTTCAGTTTCTTTAGAGTATTCTAAATGGTTTTAGGGGGCATAATATGAACACAACCTTCCATTTGAACATTTAAATCTTGATCATTAGATACGAATTAAGTAAGATTTCATTCACTCATTTATTCAGTATGAATCAGAAGATTCTATTGTTGCCATTGGTTTCCCCAATATATTTCTCGTTAGAATTCTTCCTACAAAGACATTGGGTACTTACGAGACGGATCACGTTTATGTTGCCAACATCTTAAGTGAAAGTATTTCTGTGGAACGAATTCGATTCGAACTTGGAACATACAGGTTGTCAGTCCGTGCCATTAACCACTGAGCTATCTTAAGACCCTTAAAGCTTAAGGGTTTAATTTTAGAGATTTTCTAGAATAAAAATGATATAATGGATTTTGATCAAAATTGCAATAAATATTCTAGACATTATATTGGGTAACATTATATGTTTCTTTTAATCTTCGTAAGGAGACATAAAAGTGGTGAAAATCGTTCTGTTCGGAGAATTAATTCTACCATCTAGTTATTTATAAAGATTTCCTTTTCTGATCGCGGAAAATATTTTTCATACTCCGTTCGGTGCGTCGAGAAAAGGTACGTGGGAGAATTCGTTTGATTTTGGGCCAGGAGTCAATGAAGAATGGCGAGACTTTGTCGATTTTGAATTGTTGAAAATTTCGGAATGAAAGAATAAGATTGACAGAAATTCAATATTTTCAGCTCCCGACAATAATTCTAATCCATTACTGTCACAATATTAATATGCATTATCTGAAGTTCATCTTCTAAATTATTGGTCCTTATAAATTGGCTTAATATATTCTAGAATGGTAAAGCTAATTTAAGTAGAATATTTGAAGGGAATTAGAAATATTTGAGAGCATCAGAGAATATTTGAATATATTTTGACGTTTAATAAGCTTAGTGCGATGAGTAATGTAGGACACTTTTAATTTAATAAATAAGTATATATGACTAAAGATAAAATAGCGCATGAGTGTAAAAGCATTATATATATATATATATATATATATATATATATATATATATATATATGGGAAATGAAAAAGGAAAAAACCAAAAGATGTTGTTTTTTATATATTCATCAACGTTTCGTCTTTATTTGTAAGAATTTCTCAGGATGATAAATTTAAGAAAAATGTCATGCAAGTACATCGAAATATTGGGTTGACATGATGGGTTGATGAGAAGAAGTAGTAGCCGTGGCTACTGGGAGCGCAGGACCAAGGTCCGAGCTAAGAAAAGTCAGTGGCAGAGAGTGAAATGAATGTCGATGGCTGTGAGTGAAAAAGGGGAGGGGTGGGTGTGTTACTGAGTTTGTCTTAGGGTGGGAGATAGGGGAGGGGTGGGGTGCTGAAATTTTTTATTGTGGTGAGGTGTAGCATGAATTTTGAGGGGCTGGGGAAAGAGGAGGGAAGGGGGGAAACTATGTGTCTTTGGTGTGTAGGTAGTATAATATTAATAATGTTTCGATGTACTTGCATGAAATTTTTCTTAAAATTATCATCCTGAGGAAGTCTTACAAATAAAGATGAAACGTTGATGAATATATATAAAAAACATCTTTCGGTTTTTTCCTTTTTCATTTCCCATTACGTCGGATTACTCTCATCCTTCTTCCCTCATATATATATATATATATATATATATATATATATATATATATATATATATATAAATATATATATATATATATATATATATATATATATATATATATATATATATACATATATATATATAGTGAACAGAATATTGTTTCTTAATTGAACGTACATATATAAATGCTTTAATGATGTAAGTTTTATTATATTTTGTTTTTATTTTATCATGGTTTTGAACACAGTTTTTGGGCTTTACCTCTGACGAGTCGCACTCATAGAAACTCAAAGATATATTTTGAAGATTTAAATTAGTTTTAAATCATATTCCAAATAAAGAGTACATATAATGGTATCCACGTCGCTTTCAGCTGTTTCCAGATTATGTTTATTTCCAGTTATAACACAACACATGTTTAAATAGTGTTCTCTTTTAGAACGGGATTTCTTGATCATCTTCAATTGTACGCATAAAAGAAAACAATGTTCCACAAAAGATTATCTTTGATAAAAACCTACAAGTATAGATTCAATGTTAAATACATCGGTAAAATGTGAAGTTATATGCACATACAAAATGCATATTATGTAATCCAGGGAGGAAACGAGGTGTAAAAGCCATCTGTAATTTAGAATCTGCAAGTTACACACACGCACACATACACACATATATACATTAATTAATCAAGCTCGAATATATTGATGTAATGCTTTTTCAAAAGTGCTGAATACAAGGCAGAGCGTAAACAATGAACTTAATATAAACATTAAAATAGTTTGCACAAATTAATTTATGTTTCTATGCTGAAGTGCACAACCACGGGAATCTAAATCCCGAAGTGTGCACTAGAGCAGATAAACATGATTTAATGTGTGTAGACTGTTTTATTGTTTATATAAAGTTTATAAGAAAGGAAGGATGAGAGTACCACAGCCCCTCAAAATCCATGCCACACCTCACCACGACGAAAACCTCAGACCCCTTCCTTTCTTCTCTCCCACCCTAAGGCAAATTCACTAATATTCTCACCCCTCCCCTTTTCAATGCTACCTTAATGGTACCCACTCACAGCTTTCCATATTCATTTCACTCTTTGTCACTACTGACTTCTCGCAGCCTGGACCCTCGTCCAGCGTTCTTAGTAGTAACGGCTACTACTTTTCCTTATCTACCCACCATGTCAACTCAATATTTTCGATGTACTTGCATGACATTTTTCTTAAAAGTTATCATCCTGAGAAAGTTTTACAATAAAGACGAAACGTTGATATAGATGTTGATATAAAAAATATCTCTTGGTTTTTCCTATATAATTTTACTTTTGTTTTATGAAAATCTATTAAAAAAATCAACGAACGCTTCAATCACCAATAAAAACCATAATATATATATATATATATACACACACACAGGCACACACACACACACACACACACACATATATATATATATATATATATATATATATATATATATATATATGTGTGTGTGTGTGTGTGTGTGAGAGAGAGAGATTAAAAATAATACTTAAATCCAACAGAATGTATCAAGTAAATAAACTGAAAAATTTGATGAACCACAAGGTATAAAAGACAAACTAACATAAAAAAGTAAAAAAAAAACAAAAAAAAAACAAGAACATAAGTCAGTCGTGAAACTGCATACCGCTGCCTGGCGACGTAATGATAAACTAAAGTCATATAAGGGCCTTACTTCTCCATATTTTATGAAGTATTCCCGAAATTATGCCATTGAGACGTTCATAATTCAAAAAACTATTTGTCTCATCATGCTGACATTTGTTTGGTCGTTACTGTGATCAAAGAATATCAAATTCATACATCAAATTTGGAAAAGTCAGAAGTTGAAATTCCGTAAAAATTACGACCATTATCGAACTTTTCAAGATCAAAGTCAATCCGAAGTAAGATGTATGACTTCATTGGCTACAATATAAGCGAAGGTGCGACTCTCTACGATCAACAGCAGTTATCTGCAGAAGTGTCAATTTAACCTTTTCCATGACCTTCACGTTTTATCTGGATATCCCAAAATTAAATATATTCTAAGTTAGATCATAATTGATATTTTGACCAGGTTTGGTGACGGTTTATCAAGCGATGTGAACGCTAGACTGTACACAAACAAACATTGAGACAAACCAACAAACATGACCGAAAACATAACTTCCTTAGCAAAGGTAATTAGACTAATATTTCCCTACGTTTATTATTTATTTCAGAGGCTATTCTTTGCTTATTATAGGTTGGAAGCATCTATGATATTTCTTAACATCAAAATTAAGCATATTCCTTATTTCTTGTTTTCATCCAAACAACTTGGCCTATAGCCGAAACAGATTTGCACACGTGGACTTAATAGATGATGAAAGGATATAATTTTGCTACCATAGATAGAAAACATGCGGGCAGAAAAAGAACTCGCGACTTGAAGGCGATCTCCGAACTGAATCTTTAAAGGTGCGATGGACATACATATCACTGTTTATCTTAGCAATTGATTGTATAGGGTGCGAGGAAAATGGTTTTTCTCTGAGCGTTTATTTATTGCAGATATTATAACTTTCTAGTTAAAAATATTTAATTAATAAAGAGATAGATTTTTTTCAATGTCGTCTTAGAATTTCAGACTTAATTATAAGTTCACCTCCCTTCATTTAACGCATTTCTTTATTTGTATTTTTTAGTTATCTAATCTTTTTAATTTTTAATTAATTGTTTTAACAAAGGATATATATATATATATATATATATATATATATATATATATATATATATATATATATATATATATATATATATATATAAAGATAAATGCAAGAAGAGAGATAAATATGTACGAATGACAAATCTATTTTAACTTCGATTGTTCAATGCAAGGTGTACTCGGTAAAAACATGTTTAATTTATTTTCCTTAAGCCAAGGCTTTTCAAAGATTAAAATCTTATTATCAGAGGAATTACATAGATGGATGAGTTGACAGTGGAAAAGCCAACATTTGGAAAGTCTTGGCTTAAGGAAAGAAAAATAAACATGTTTTTACCGAGTACACCTTGCATTGAACAATCGAAGTTGAAATAGATTTGTTATTCGTACATATTTATCTCTCTTTCATTTATCTTTATAATTGCTCTATCTCGTATATTGAGCTTAAACCATTTCGCTATAGGTTCTATCCTCTAAAAGTATACTTTTAGTTTCATATATATATATATATATATATATATATATATATATATATATATATATATATATATATATATATATATATATGAATATCTTGGCAGCATCTTCTCTTTCAGGCAAATATTGTTGAATAGTATAGACAACTCGTGTCTAGATATCCTTTGGTAGATCCTTTCAATAGTCCGAATTAGGATCTTAGTTTCGGATGAGAATTGGATGATGAATTTGCTATAATTTGCATCTGTCTTCCAAGTACTTTCGGACCCACCTGAGTCCATCTTCAGGGGGAATGAGGCTAATCAGTCTAGACCATATGTAGTTTTTATAGAAGGTGTTTGGCGGAATTATGTACTAAGTACGAAACTATATTGGAGCTATACACATTTTAGAATATTATTACATACATTATAGTTAATTATATTAATTAGTTTTTTTTGTATTTATATATATATATATATATATATATATATATATATATATATATATATATATATATATATAAATATATTGTAAACAATTGTATGTTAAATTCCAATTACCAAATATTTATTCATTTTTTTCTTACCGAAATTCTAAACAATTCAGTGTAACATGACGACGGTTACGCGCACAAACAACCGTGAATAAACATGTAATTACTAGGATGCAGCTCATAAGAAGACCAAGGACCGCTCCCGGAAGAAACACTCTAACAAAAAATACAATATTTTGTACATAATCTTACATAGAACCTAGTTCCTCAAAGAAAACAAGTATTTTATCATAGCAAGCCATATTGAATTTACAAAATTCAATTATAATTGATTATAAAATTTGAGGCGTTTTCAGATCCTTGGACTTCATAGATAACTGATGAACGTTATTACCCCTCGTTCTGCTAAGTTTCTTGGACTTGTAGAGAAAAGGTTTGCTACGTGAGACCCGGGTACCATTCAACGGAGTTGTAACCGTATAATATGTAAATAAAACACACCCGCTTGAAACGCTAGCATCTGTTGGTATTAATAATTTAATATTTCCTCATAAATATATATATATATATATATATATATATATATATATATATATATATATATATATATATAAGAATACAATTCATATCAAGTTTATATGCGATTACATTAAAATAGCTATGCATATTATAGTTTAAATAACAGTTAAATCTTGACACCATGTATTTGTTTCAAAACATATCCACCTCTATTTACGGATTATATTTGCACATTGAAAACTTGTAATGTTTTGATGTCTTTCATTCAATATATTTTTTCTGTATTTGCTCTCATGTTTTTTGTTATTCTCATAGGATTATTGGCAACCCCTTGACAGAACAATAATTATTTGGAGGCAATATTTTGCATTGCGAGAACATTGTGAACTACAACTGATATTAAATATCAAGATTTTGTGCTGGAATCAGATTTTAAAGGCATTTACCCAATTGTTTCAAAATGAATTCAACTGAAGAGGACATATACGAATACAACTACTACGACACTATATCGTCAATTCCAATCGAAGAAGTGGTGCCTGTATCCATCGTCTACAGCATCACGCTTCTGTTAGGTGTCATCGGCAATTCGCTGGTGATATTTTGTATCGTGAAATACCAAAGAATGAGAAGCATTACTAACATTTTGCTTTTGAGCCTCGCTTCAGCGGACTTACTCCTTGTGCTGATTTGTGTTCCAATTAAGGTAAGTTTTCTGGTATTATCCTTATTTAGATACAGACTGGAATCTTCCAGGGAGTAGAGTAGCAAATGCTACTTACTGACCGGTGTATACCAGTCGATGATCCGTTTTCGACGATCAGTCTGACAGAGACTAGGTCAAATCGGTGACCCTTTATCTGTCAGTCTGAGTAGTCCTGAGATATCCACTCTCCCGGGCCTTGTCTTCCATCTTTGTGGGTGAGTTAGTTTATTGCTAACTGCCTGAAGCGCCCCGACCGGGTTGCCCAGGTAATTTTTTAAAACGCCAGAGTGCCTCTTCTTCCGATGCTAGTATTTCTAAAATGACGGTATATTATGCCGCCATCTTTAAAATAGTCGATTATACTAACATATTTTCTCATTTAAAAAGTGTTTTTTTCAGATTCTATGCGTAATACTAAATAGATTTTTACTCAAAAAAATTCATCATGTCATAATCTTACAAAAGCAACGTAACACCATTTTTGCCACTCGTGATCATACTTAACCTTAGCCGACCCCTTTCTGACCTTTCCGCGGATCGCACCTAGGGTTTCCGCTAACAACGCTTCTACCCCAACTCTTGGTATAAACAATTTTCTTCTTCCGAGCTTGGTTTTCATAACTCGTGTGAATAGTAATTCGCAAGTTTCCCTGTACACATTTCAAAATGTATACTAGCCTATCTTATCATCCTACATTTTTCGTATGGTTCCGGTACTTTGTCATATCACAGTATCAAGTTCAGGCAAATAAAAATCCTAAATGATGAATTCTTCTTTTGTATTAAACTTAAAAAAACACTGATTCAGATAATTCTATTTGCTGCCAGGAATGTTTTTATATCACTGATCGGGCTAAACGAATTATTTTCATAATCCGATACGTCTCGCTTTCGCTATCCTGGGTGTTTTAACTAGAGATATTACGAGTTATTTTCGCCTCGACCGGTGTTGGTGTACGTCATCACTGGGGTCGTGTTCGAATCATTTAGTTTTCCCCGATGAATGGCTCAAAACACACTTTCTTTTACACTCATATTCATTACTAAGATGAAGAATAGAAATGCTGAGAAATGAAAAGTTCAAATAAAAACAAGTGAAGAAAGAAACATTTGTTATTTCTTTTGTTTTAATTAAACAAAGAGATTTTCCTTTTCGTGACAAGACTCTTTAAGAAATCTCTTGGCCATGCGTCGCAGGAACTCTTATAAAATGTAGAAATATTGATTTCGTATCGATAATCGATTAGTTAGAAAACAGTGACGAGAGAAGACACAGCATAATTTCTAGGACGAAAAAAACATGCATTGCACTCAATTGTGTCGTGTGTTATTTTTCATTCGATAAATGATTCGGTTAAAAATGAAAAAGAATACTAACAGAAAATGCATGTGAAAATAACATTCCAAAAGTACTTAGACATTTATCATATCTTTCCGATTCTTATTGATGCAGAATTTCAAAATAGTTCTATATATATATATACTTATTTCAGTTTGCTTCCCATAATTAGATTTCTGTTGCTTAAATCAGTCACACCCTAAACAAACACAAGAACACATTACTTATTTATAATTTATTTTCAGAACTTTCTGGTAAAATGTTAATATTATTCTTGTTTTGCCAATTAAGGCAAGAAGGCCGATAAGAGCCTCGTGATGTCACTCGTTTTTTAATGACAGCAAATTAGAAAGAAAATACATAAATGAATCCATTACTATTTTTGTAACGGAGAGCGTCCGACTGATGTAAATGCAGACACTTGTCGGCGCCGTTCAAAGAGGCAGCGTTTGGTACGCTGTGTGTGTGGGGGGGGCGAACCCGAAAACGCTTGCTGACGACAAATAAGAAAGAGGAGTGGGAGGAGAAAGGCGTCAGAAAGTCAAATAAAGTTTTTATTTGAAGATCCGGGCAGTGGCGTCGAGAGAGATTTATGCAAATTAAGTTGGTTTGCATGCGTCGCATTTTTTTTTAATAAGAGAAGGAAAATGAACATTCGGTCAGAGACGTGGAGATCGTTCTGAACGTGATCGTAAAGCGAACGAAAGGAGAGAATAGTGCTGGATTTTTTCGTGTTGGACTGTACGACGTTTTTTTTACACTGGAGAGAGATATTAACATTCATTTGGACTTGATCTTGGCGACACCTCTGTTTAACTGTTCCGATACTATTTCTTTATTTTATGTACAATTTTTTATTGAGAAAACTAATCTGATCCTCTGATAGAATTTCTTAGACGTATCTCAAAAGGCTGTTTTAAATCTTCATCAGTATGTGTAACAAAATTAAAAAGTTAAAAAAAAAAGAGTGTGTTACATCTTCCTTTTAAAATGTATCTCTCTACCTCTCCCTTCGATTTACCCCCTTTCTCTCCGCCTGTCCGTCTCTTTGGCAAGTTATTCAATAATGAATATTACAGTATTTTATTTCGGGGTCATACTAAATCCCATAATGTAAGTTTAATAAGTTTATCTTGTGTAGACTGTCTGACCTTTTTTTAAAGGTAGTTGGTATCTACACAGTAACATTAATTGTTCACGTATGCGAATTAGTTCTCAATCTATAAAAAGTTGCAATTATGAACACAGGTTCTTTTCTCACTGGAAAACGAATGTCCGACACGCGAAACATCTCATGCGCTTCGAAGCTGGTAAATTTTTATTTTTGTCTCTGTGTTTTTAAAGTAATTACATAGTTTTTTTTACCTATGTAATTTTATCGCAAAGACGATATGCAGTGGCTCAAAAATTGTATTTCTTAAAGATTAGGTGATAAGATAATATAGCTCCGCGTGACTTTGCGTTGCAACCGTTTTATAACTGTGAAGGAAAAAAGGGATGTGTGTACATCTGCAGTAACCGTAATGAAATTACAATGGCGGTACAAATTCCAGAAAGAACCCCTCTTTAAGAACACGTCTTCTCAAATCTGCTTTTAATCTGTTTTTTTTAAGGCAGTTGATTTTTACACATGCAAATTAATTGGTCACGCTTGGAAATGCGTTTCACTTATAAAAGTCTGCAATTATGAACGCAAGTTCTTTTCTCACTAGAAAATGGGTATCCAGCACGCGAAACATATAATACGTTTCGAAGCTGTTAAGTTTTTGTTTTCGACTCTATTGTTACAGTAAAGGGGCACTTTTAAATTAAAGTTAACGTCTTCTGTTCGATGGGGAGAAGTGGGTAGTTTTGTGAAAGTGCACAGAAGAATACAATGGTATGTTACAATGGTCGACATCAGGAAGAAGAGAGGGAAGCGTTTGAACAAGAAGTCAAGACATGGATTAACGAGTGAATCCTAACTTCATAAAAAATGTAACAACTTAAGTTTTGTCGCTAACTGTGCTGGTTGAGCCTAAAAAATATATCGATGTCAGTTCTTGACTCTCTAGCGAATTGAATTGAGAAATTATGGACGGATTTGATGACATAATACGGTGGTGGATACGGATGACAGGAGTTTCCACTATTGTTAACCTAAAGGCTGTGTATCTCGTTTACCTAATCCGCACAGGGATTCGACTTGATGTTCCGCAAAAAAAAGTCATGCTACCTTTACTATAAACAGCGCTACAAAAGATGAACATCACAAAAATTGTTGTACATGCGTAAGTCGACGACATTTAGGTGTCTGAGAAAAGGGTCATGGAACATCTTTTCAACGTTAGATTACTTACAAAGCCACCAGAAACATTGCGACTTCAATTACATAAAATAGCTTTGGCATTGGAAATAGAGAATGTTATGCGAGAGGGAGGGAGGTGTATAAACAAACATGATCTGTTCTCGTACCGTGAAAAAAACTGATAGGTCATTGTCGTATGGCTGGATTGATTAGAACGACGTGCGACTAAATAAAAAGAAGGGTTCAGAGAGTGAACAAGTAAGACGAGGTTGATAATGAGACAGATACAGTGATGAGATATATTGTCGACGAGGTGATAAGGTAGGACACACTACGTTGAAATGAGCATCCCCAAGTTCAACAAATGAAATAGTATGGCATGGTGTAAGTAGCGTTGCTAATAGCGTGATGTAGCGATTAATGAAACTATTGTTGAAGATGTAACCCGAGCAAGAATGAGTTAATACCTATGTGAAGCGAGTCTATTTGGCATTAAAATAGAGTCTGAAACACTTGGAAATCTACACAGACTTGACCACTGTTCTGAGCTGGATAAGTCAAGTGATTATAGAAAAGAAGGTACGCAGAAAAGTAGCTGTGGAAATGATTATTCGGAGACGACTAGGGATATTGAGCGAACATATTACCGAATTTGGACTGCATGCGGTGTTCAAGCCCTCATAATAACAAAGACGATGTCTCGACCCGAATAAAGAAAATTAGACGAAAGACAAAGAGGGAGTATCCTCAGTGTGCTGCATTAGATAAACTGAATTAAAGGATTTTCATCAATTAAGTTACATGGGAGTCGAGCGAACGTTCGTAATGGTGATCCAGATGCCACGAAAGAAGCTATGCAGAAGGTAGTCAAACTTTGAACTAGTGTCAATCGATCGACTCTTCACCGCATACTCGAGAGATCAAGATGAGCAGTGAATGAAGATGACTAATCATAGATGGGACGCACTGCAGAGTATCATCACTGTGGAAGTGTTCAATGGTATCTTTAAAGAATGAAGACAACGGAACGGCATTTTGCTCGGAAACCTTTTGAACAATGTGTGATAGGTGAAACGTCAGGCAATATGCCGGGGGCGTCTAGTAGCCAAGTGGGATGCTATTGTGTGACGAAACCATTGAACAACATAGGATTTTGCTGAAAGAGGAAATCATTTGGTATAATATAGTCCCCATGCCTAGACATTGCCACAAACGGCTACCTTTGAGTACACACACGCGGAAGTATCAAAGAAACTGGAATCTTATGAAAATCTCCATCATACCAGTAATTATAGGAGCAACAGGACTAATGAAAAAGAATTTCAGAAGCTGTCTGGCGAATATACCCGGTGAACCGAGTGCAAGAGAAATACAAACAATTACACTTAAAGGGACGGTTATAATCTTAAAAAGATCTCTAGGCTGGAGTGTCTGAAATAGCCGGTGAATGTCTGGCATCCGGTAGGATGCCCCATCTCCAGCAAAAACGGAAAGATAAGAAAAAATGAAAAAAAAGTTGTACCTGTGCCAAGACTTACGACGCAGGTGTCCGTTAGTATTGAGAGAATGGTGCGAATAAAGCCATCGGACTCCTGATATACAGCGCAATCAGAGGTTCAGTTGAGAATAGTTATAGACTCGTTAGATATGGATGAATTCGTGGAAACATCAGAGCGAGTGGACCAATTAAAAACGGTGCAAACATCGCAAAGGGGACATCACCTGTATTTTAGAGCTAATTTCCACGTGGTGATAAGCTGATCCGTGTGAAAAAATTGAGCCGTTTTTAGATTATGCAAATGATTGTTACACCAACCAATCATTTACATAATCCTAACATTTACGTGTTTGGGGCTCTCTATTTGCAAGCATATTTCCCCACGCGTCATTCAGTCCGATGACTAGCGCGCTACTAATTTCGCAAGTCGGTGTTAGTTATAGGATCGCTGTTCGGTACGTTTTCAATTAATATTCATTTAATAGATGAACCTGAAATAATAATTCCACTACTACTACTACTACTACTACTACTACTACTACTACTACTACTACTACTACTACTACTACTAATAATAATGGAATACATTTGGAAAAGAATATATGCGAAGAACAAGAAATTGGTAAAGAATATATGCGAAGAACTAGAAAACTCTTAGAAACGAACTTATATAGCAGAAATCTAGTAAAAGGCATAAACACCCGGGAATTATCACTAATAAGATACTTTTGGCCATTCATAGGTTTGACCAAAGAAGTACCTGGCTCAGAGGACTAGAAAATTAATGACCATGAACAACGAACTACACCCAAAAGACGATACGGACATACTCTACATGAAAAGAAACGAATGGGGGAAAAGGACGGGTAAGTATAGAAACCTGTATGGAAGACACAAAAAAGAGCTGGAGAAATACACAACCCAGAACACGGAAAGGCTAATCACCGCAGCAAGAGACACCGTCGCAACGAACAACTCGGAAAGCACCGAAACCAGAAACAAAGCGACAAGAAAAGAAGAGTGGGAAGAAAAACAACTACACGGACGCTTCATAAGACGAACAAAAGAAGAATCCAACGGAAATAGCTGGGCATGGCTAAGAAAAAGACACTTGAACAGAGAAACGGAATCTTTACTGACAGCTGCACAAAACAAAGCGATTAGGACAAACTACATTAAAGCTAAAATAGATAAGACCCAGGAAAACAGTAAATTCAGATTGTGTGGATAAAGAGACGAAACAGTAAATCATATAATAAGTGAATGCAGCAAATTAGCACCAAAAGAATACAAGAACAGACATAACTGTGGGAGAAAGCAGTACACTTGGAACTGTGCCAACAATTGCATTTCGAACACACAAACAAATAGTGCAAACATAAACCAGTGACAGTACTGGAAAACGAAAAACACAAACTCATATGGATGTACAAACAGATAACCTCTTACAAGCGAGGAGATCGGATGTCATAATAATCGACAAGAAGGAAAAATCCTGCTAAATCGTAGACTTCGCCGTTCCAACAGACCACAAATCAAGGAGATGGAAAAATGATGCAAATACACGGAACTTGCGAGAGAACTGAAAGGAATATGGAACATGATGAAAGTCAATATAATTCCAATTATCATAAGAGAACTAGGAGCAGTCCCCAAAATCCTGGAGAAAAGACTGGGAGAAATTGGAATCAAAGAAATTACTGAGACCATACAAAGGACGGCAATGATCAAAACAGCTGCAATCCTGAGGAAAATCCTCAAATGCGGAAACCAACCCGCATAAGCTACGAATGGTAACCAGTCACATGGAAGTTACAATATGAAGAAAGCAAGACAACAGGAAGAACATCAGCGTACGAACCAAGGAACATAAACTGCAAGAAATATCATAAGCTGCCCCACCCTAAAAGAAATCATGGTGCCGCTCTCGGCTGACACCACACAAAATAGTCGTAGAAGGTCTAGGAAGATGAGAAGACCGAGGAAGGACAGCACCAACAAAACCACCACTAGAAGAGTGCGGAAATTGCTGGGGCCTTGGGGAGGCTTATTGCCACCTAAATCCCAGGGGAGACCAATGCAGTACATTTAAAAACATATGCATGGCCGAGCAGAATCATCATGTCATTAAAGGACAAGTTTCTTTACTGGCGGCTGAACTCATGTTTGACCCTGAAAATATATGAAAATATATGTGTATTAGTATATAGTGATTAGTATGGAGCTAGTGAATTGTTTTTAGTGCAGTTTCTGATGTGGTAAAATGTGGTCTCTGAGTTTTTCAGCTGTTTTCTCAGGAATCCTATACCCTATGAAACAAATTCATTTATATCCGCAGGTAAGGGGCCCGATTAATTGAAGAAAGTACTGGTACCCATATAAAAATAATCACCCATATGTCTTTTTGTGAACCTGGGTGAGTGTAATAAGGGGTTTAGGGGTACGGGTACCAATGTGGATGTAATAAGGGGTTTAGGTGTCGGGTGCCCCTAGATATTGTATAAGGGTTTATTTGGCATCACTGGTAACCTTTTTATGTGAAGGATTGACCCTGAAAACTTGTGTAGAAATCCAAGATTTATTGATTTATCATGAAAACTGACCGAGTTAGGGCTTCACATGTAAATGGAAAATTACTTGTGAACCAAAACAAGCCATATTCGAAATTTGAAATTTTTCCATACTCCGGTCTTGTCCGACTTTTAGTATGTTGTAGACTAGAGCCAACCTAACATAAAACCACCAAAAAAAAACAAAATGTTACGATTTTTTGGGGTCAATCAGTATCTTGACCCGTCTAAAGAAAGACATCAATACCATGACACTAAAATCTCAAAATGTAAAGTTATGTATGTGTATATGTTTTTATATTAATATGTACAAGATTCACTCCTAAACTAATTAACCGATCATTATAAATATTGGAACACCGCTGCTACGCGTATGGAGTCCTAATGTGTGTTATATTTGATTTAGCTTCATGCAAAGGGGATAAAAGAGTATGGAAGACCTTCGTCAAAATTCAAATACTTCCATGATTTGTGAAATTTTAACAATAGGTATGAGACATCAATTAATAAATTTCCCCCAAATTTAAGTTTCTTTGAAGTTTCTTTGAAGTTTCTTTGAAGTATTTTAAATAGGTTTTAGGAGGATAATATGAACACAACATCCCATGTTAAAATTTAAATATTTAAGATTTGCATTAAATCAAGCAAGATTCTCTCGATTTCAATTTCTTCTTAAAACCTCTTAAATTTCAGACATTTTCTAGAATCAAAATCATGTAATTGAGTTTGATAAAAAATGGAATAAGGATTCTAAACATAAGGTTTAATATCATAATATCTTGGTTTTAACCTTCGTAAGGAGATATAAGCCTCCAATATGAAAATACAAATATTTTAGATTTCTATCGTAGATTTTTTCGTCCCAGCAGTCAACAGCGTGAGGATCAAGGAAGCAGAAAAACGAAGCAAATATACGGAACTTGCCAGAGAACTGAAAGGGATATGGAACATGAAAAAAGTCAATATTATTAATCGTAGGAGCACTTGGAATAGTCCCTACAAAAATATTTGAAAAAAAAAGACTGTGAGAAAGTTTCCGGGAATTCATTTTATCCGCCATGGGTTTTCTTCTCGCCGCATATAAATCTCAAAGGTGACCAAATTTTGCGAATAAAATGATATACACAATTGTTTCATATTAAAACTGTCCTTCTTATCGCAATGTTTTCATTTTTTTTACTTTTGGTTTTTTCTTTTCTCTTTTTTGTTTGATTTTGATGTTATTTTTGATTTTATGTATTTCTATTCGAGTAAAAGAGTTTATCATTTATTGTTAATTAGTTTGTTGGAATAAGTGCATTAGCAAATGCCATCACCGACAATTCCAATCTTTTCCAGGCAAGTTCTTACGTATACAGATGCTAATGACATTTTTTGCCGGATGGATTCTTTTATATATCAACCTGCTGGCGTGTTACAGCATATAATACGTATCTTCTATTTAAAAGCTCTAGTCAATAAGATATCTACATAAGTTTAATAGACAATATCCCCAGGAGAAACTGTAATAATCGTGTTACTAAATAACGAATGCGATCAGGAATTGAAGGGGAAAATTGATACACAACGATCATTGCAATAAAACTGTTACTGTGGAAGAGTGGGTGCCATTGTCGTTGGAGATGCGTATAAGACGCGGTAAAGAGAACCAATTTTATTGCCATGTAATTTATAAATGAACACAAACGTAGCGTCGACGTTCTTATATTTCTAATGCATTTGCAGCATTAGTAAACGCTTAATAGTTTGTAATAGTTTGTATTATTTATATTATTCGGATTACTGTTCTCATCTAGGAGGTTATTCTTATAACGTTTCGGCCGGTGTAACTTCCGACCTTCTTTAAGTATAGCATTTAATGCAATATGGGAACCACCAATTATAAATAATAGATTAGAACACCATTAAAAACAAAATAAAACATAGACACACACACACACACACACACACACACACACATACATACATATATATATATATATATATATATATATATATATATATATATATATATATATATAATTAATTATTAAAATTATTAAAATAATCTGAAACACAGAAATTTGGAACTTTTGGAAATGTGAAAAAAATAAAAATAAAAGTAATAAAACAAACCATGCTTATTGGAATATAATAAAAAACTGTTCTATATACATACATATATATATATATATATATATATATATAGTAACAAGAAGTAATATATAGTAATAAGTAGCAAGACCACATATCTCAAGCAAGAATAGGTTTAAGGCTTCTAAAATTCACAATAAAATTGTCCGCAAGGACTCGTGGCGCAACAGTTATAAATGTTAAGTAATAATAAGTGACAGTTTTCTGGAGGTTAAAGGTTCAATCCTCAGTACGGGGAATACTAAGAATATATTTACGAATAAATTCTATTCGTTCATGGCTGTCGGAACAAGAGAAAGCTATCCCCGTGAATTAAATAACGGGTTCCGTTCAAAATTCCGTAAAAAAGATTCTCAAATTTGACAAAATGCACCTGAAGAAAGTCAGTTCGAAAGAGGTTAGTTCGGCCAAAACGTTGTGAGAATAACATCCAATACGATAACAGTAATTCTAATAATCGAAATGATACAAATCACGAATCCTCTTTATTTTAACTATTTGAGAAATATGTAAAAGTTTCTGGCGAATGTAAATAAAAATTGCATATATTGTATGGATGACTGTATATATATTTGGCATACGGGCAGAAGTAGAATTGAATCATATGTATCATAAGATTAAGCGAATATTTACGAATGCCGCAGGTAGCTTGTGCCATTTCTTTAAGACATCATTTTAAAACAGGTTTTTAAGATTAAATTATTTTACTTATTAATTATAAAAAAATAGATAGGTTAATATGTATTTGACACATATATAACTGGTTATCTTAAAGTTTGGATACATAGAGAAATGCAGAATTTTTCTTTTTTATTAACGATGTAAGTAACCTATGTTATGGAGGTGATTGGTGAAAAATGGCTCCAGTTTACCAATGTTCCGAGCCGAAATAATTATGTTAAAAAGAAAATGAAGTAAAATACATTTTTTTGCAGATGTAGATGGTTTAAGAAAAAAAAGACAAATTGCCAATTCATAATTAAATATGGATATTGAAGGATAGAAGCTATCGATGAAAAATTCCGGGAATCAGACTGGTTTTTCTTTATATATTAGATAAAAAGAAGTTTCAAAATAGAGTACAGGCATTCTTTACTATTTTCTGTTACGCCTATTTGTTACTTTACATTTTCATTTGATATACATACAGTGAAAAGAACATGAAAGTTTATTCTTTTTTTTATGAAAATCGACCCAGACAAGCCACTTGGTGTAAGGAGCTAATAAATTCTACTTCAAGGTAAAACAGCCAACGATAAGTGTTAGATGGATAGATTCCGACCAAGAAAAAAGCAATTCTACCTCCTTTGTCAGAAACATTGCTCATGGAATCTGAAGACTAAAGGACAAAATAAGGGAAGCGACAGTTACGAGGCTGCCGAAAGTAAACCCAAGCTCCACTTTCTCTCTCTTAGAAAAAATAATGCCTATCCAAATACGAGACATCCAGTAAGTTTTATGGCCATAGATGAACAGGCCTATGATTTATAAGTAAATGGTTGTGGGGTCTACCACAAATATCACCAATATCTATATGCATTTAAGCAGGATTGACACGGGGTCAGTTGGTCTCTGCTTGGTCTGGCGGACAGATGGTCCTTAGAATCTGAGAATAATTGACTGTCTGTGTTCGGTTGGAAGATATGATTGTCTTTATTTGCAGACCTATCGTTCAGTAAAAGAAAACAAGTACCATTATAACTTCTCTTTTATTAATAGCTATATAATGTATACTTGTTGAGCAACTCGAATTTCCTCCAAGCACAAGCGGAAATGCCACGTAGATAGACTGGCATCAATCAAAAGAAAAAATATTTTCAAGACTAAGGCCAATAGGCATAACGTGTGTTTGCGATAATCATCTTTTGTTTTTGTTAGTTCTTTACACCAAGTGGCTTCATGCTTTGGCTGGAGCGATTGCCATAAAAATAGACGAAGTAATTAAAGGTCGGACATAGAGACATCGGAATGTAAAATCATGGTCAGTAGTTAAAAGGGGAGAGTATTTAGTCTACAGGCAGATGTTTGTTACTCTGCCTGCTAGTTCTATTGGATAATTCCTGTATGTTGGGTTCCAGATTATCATTTGGTATTCACTTAGTCTTATTGGAAGTACGGGGTGTTAACTAGGGATATTGTGTAACATTATTGTTGGTGGTAATGGTGAGGGAGTCGAAGATGAGATGAGGAGTCGAGGAAAGTGAAGCGGTGACTCTTTTGGTGTGCCTTGCCCAAGATGGAGAGGTTAGTGGTTGGTGCCCCAGCCAAGCTATTTTTTTTATTGTAATTCATCGATATCAATATATTCTAATATGCCATGTTTTCCTTCATTCGTTATGAACTGATTCTCTTCTAAAGATTTTCTAGCTCATATTAAAGTATTTTCAAGTTGTGATTTTAAGATTAAATAATTGTATCCTCTGTTATATATATTTTGTGATTAATAGGATTGGACACATTTTTTTTAGACAAGTCCCATTTAGGGAACGGATAGTTTTTTTTACAATACATTCATTTTCAAAGTTGGCCCTAAACTCAAACATTTTACTTCTGAACAGCAATTATTAATTATTACATGCAAAATCATATATGCAATAATTAAGAAAGAGACAACAGTATCCTTTAGTTAGAGTGGTCTTAAAAGTTTCTATAACTTTTTTGTTCATTTTACTTTAGTGTAAAGTCTCATAAATCAAGAACCCCTTCCTGCGGCTAACACTCTATATGAGATACATAGATATCCGAGGGTTTAACTAAAGTTCTTCTTTACCTCTCAAGCGTTGAGTCAGTAAAGTGAAGAACATAAATTTTCCTCTCCCCAATTGCCAAGTTAACTATGTTATAGTATATCTTTCTTGTGGTTTCTTCGTCTTACCGGATTCCAGAGCAAGAATTCATCTAGTCTGGTGGAGTACCCAACTAAGCCCTGTTACTTGAGGTAACATCACTAGGAGAAGGTGCACCATTCCACGCATGAGCCAGTGTATAGCCGTGTCGAGGGAATCTTATTTTGGACTTCGAATACCATGTTATTTTTAATATTTGGTTAAGATATACTCGTAGGGTGAAGTATCCTCATGTCAGGTTGTCCTGACACACCCTTGTACAGAGATACTGAAGACACTAGAGAATGGTGTCTAGTAGGTAATTCAAACCCTGTGTATATGTGTGCAAATATTTATTTGAATAATACTAATTTATGTTAATGAATTAATAATAATTAAAAATAAAATAATGAGACAAAGTTGTTAATTGTTAATCGATTTCTACGTAATAATTTATTTGAGACGCTAAACCTTAACCCTAACCCTAACCCTAAACCGTACTCAAAACATTTGAATAATACTAATTTATGTTAATGAATTAATAATAATTAAATATAAAATAATGAGACAAAATAATTAATTGTTAATCGATTTCTACGTAATAATTTATTTGAGACGCTAAACCTTAACCCTAACCCTAACCCTAACCCGTACTCAAAACATTTGAATAATACTAATTTATGTTAATGAATTAATAATAATTAAAAATAAAATAATGAGACAAAGTTATTAATTGTTAATCGATTTCTACGTAATAATTTATTTGAGACGCTGAACATTAACCCTAACCCTAACCCTAACCCTAACCCTAACCCGTACTCAAAACATTTGAATAATACTAATTTATGTAAATGAATTAATAATAATTAAAAATAAAATAATGAGACAAAGTTATTAATTGTTAATCGATTTCTACGTAATAATTTATTTGAGACGCTGAACATTAACCCTAACCCTAACCCTAACCCTAACCCGTACTCAAAACATTTGAATAATACTAATTTATGTTAATGAATTAATAATAATTAAAAATAAAATAATGAGACAAAGTTATTAATTGTTAATCGATTTCTACGTAATAATTTATTTGAGACGCTGAACATTAACCCTAACCGTAACCCTAACCCTAACCCTAACCCGTACTCAAAACATTTGAATAATAATAATTTATGTTAATGAATTAATAATAATTAAAAATAAAATAATGAGACAAAGTTATTAATTGTCAATCGATTTCTACGTAATAATTTATTTGAGACGCTGAACATTAACCCTAACCCTAACCCTAACCCTAACCCTAACCCTAACCCTAACCCGTACTCAAAACATTTGAATAATACTAATTTATGTTAATGAATTAATAATAATTAAAAATAAAATAATGAGACAAAGTTATTAATTGTTAATCGATTTCTACGTAATAATTTATTTGAGACGCTGAACCTTAACCCTAACCCTAACCCTAACCCGTACTCAAAACATTTGAATAATACTAATTTATGTTAATGAATTAATAATAATTAAAAATAAAATAATGAGACAAAGTAATTAATAGTTAATCGATTTCTACGTAATACTTTATTTGAGACGCTGAACCTTAACCCTAACCCTAACCCTAACCCTAATCCTAACCCTAACCCTAACCCGTACTCAAAACATTTGAATAATACTAATTTATGTTAATGAATTAATAATAATTAAAAATAAAATAATGAGACAAAGTTATTAATTGTTAATCGATTTCTACGTAATAATTTATTTGAGACGCTGAACATTAACCCTAACCCTAACCCTAACCCTAACCCGTACTCAAAACATTTGAATAATACTAATTTATGTTAATGAATTAATAATAATTAAAAATAAAATAATGAGACAAAGTTATTAATTGTTAATCGATTTCTACGTAATAATTTATTTGAGACGCTGAACATTAACTCTAACCCTAACCCTAACCCAAACCCGTACTCAAAACATTTGAATAATACTAATTTATGTTAATGAATTAATAATAATTAAAAATAAAATAATGAGACAAAGTAATTAATAGTTAATCGATTTCTACGTAATACTTTATTTGAGACGCTGAACCTTAACCCTAACCCTAACCCTAACCCTAATCCTAACCCTAACCCTAACCCGTACTCAAAACATTTGAATAATACTAATTTATGTTAATGAATTAATAATAATTAAAAATAAAATAATGAGACAAAGTTATTAATTGTTAATCGATTTCTACGTAATAATTTATTTGAGACGCTGAACATTAACCCTAACCCTAACCCTAACCCTAACCCGTACTCAAAACATTTGAATAATACTAATTTATGTTAATGAATTAATAATAATTAAAAATAAAATAATGAGACAAAGTTATTAATTGTTAATCGATTTCTACGTAATAATTTATTTGAGACGCTGAGCCTTAACCCTAACCCTAACCCTAACCCTAACCCTAACCCTAACCCTAACCCTAACCCGTACTCAAAACATTTGAATAATACTAATTTATGTTAATGAATTAATAATAATTAAAAATAAAATAATGAGACAAAGTTATTAATTGTTAATCGATTTCTACGTAATAATTTATTTGAGACGCTGAACATTAACCCTAACCCTAACCCTAACCCTAACCCGTACTCAAAACATTTGAATAATACTAATTTATGTTAATGAATTAATAATAATTAAAAATAAAATAATGAGACAAAGTTATTAATTGTTAATCGATTTCTACGTAATAATTTATTTGAGACGCTGAACATTAACCCTAACCCTAACCCTAACCCTAACCCTAACCCGTACTCAAAACATTTGAATAATACTAATTTATGTTAATGAATTAATAATAATTAAAAATAAAATAATGAGACAAAGTTATTAATTGTTAATCGATTTCTACGTAATAATTTATTTGAGACGCTGAACCTTAACCCTAACCCTAACCCTAACCCTAACCCTAACCCGTACTCAAAACATTTGAATAATACTAATTTATGTTAATGAATTAATAATAATTAAAAATAAAATAATGAGACAAAGTTATTAATTGTTAATCGATTTTTACGTAATAATTTATTTGAGACGCTGAACATTAACTCTAACCCTAACCCTAACCCAAACCCGTACTCAAAACATTTGAATAATACTAATTTATGTTAATGAATTAATAATAATTAAAAATAAAATAATGAGACAAAGTTATTAATTGTTAATCGATTTCTACGTAATAATTTATTTGAGACGCTGAACATTAACTCTAACCCTAACCCTAACCCAAACCCGTACTCAAAACATTTGAATAATACTAATTTATGTTAATGAATTAATAATAATTAAAAATAAAATAATGAGACAAAGTTATTAATTGTTAATCGATTTCTACGTAATAATTTATTTGAGACGCTGAACATTAACCCTAACCCTAACCCTAACCCTAACCCGTACTCAAAACATTTGAATAATACTAATTTATGTTAATGAATTAATAATAATTAAAAATAAAATAATGAGACAAAGTTATTAATTGTTAATCGATTTCTACGTAATAATTTATTTGAGACGCTGAACATTAACTCTAACCCTAACCCTAACCCTAACCCGTACTCAAAACATTTGAATAATACTAATTTATGTTAATGAATTAATAATAATTAAAAATAAAATAATGAGACAAAGTTATTAATTGTTAATCGATTTCTACGTAATAATTTATTTGAGACGCTGAACCTTAACCCTAACCCTAACCCTAACCCTAACCCTAACCCGTACTCAAAACATTTGAATAATACTAATTTATGTTAATGAATTAATAATAATTAAAAATAAAATAATGAGACAAAGTTATTAATTGTTAATCGATTTTTACGTAATAATTTATTTGAGACGCTGAACATTAACTCTAACCCTAACCCTAACCCAAACCCGTACTCAAAACATTTGAATAATACTAATTTATGTTAATGAATTAATAATAATTAAAAATAAAATAATGAGACAAAGTTATTAATTGTTAATCGATTTCTACGTAATAATTTATTTGAGACGCTGAACATTAACTCTAACCCTAACCCTAACCCAAACCCGTACTCAAAACATTTGAATAATACTAATTTATGTTAATGAATTAATAATAATTAAAAATAAAATAATGAGACAAAGTTATTAATTGTTAATCGATTTCTACGTAATAATTTATTTGAGACGCTGAACATTAACTCTAACCCTAACCCTAACCCAAACCCGTACTCAAAACATTTGAATAATACTAATTTATGTTAATGAATTAATAATAATTAAAAATAAAATAATGAGACAAAGTTATTAATTGTTAATCGATTTCTACGTAATAATTTATTTGAGACGCTGAACATTAACTCTAACCCTAACCCTAACCCAAACCCGTACTCAAAACATTTGAATAATACTAATTTATGTTAATGAATTAATAATAATTAAAAATAAAATAATGAGACAAAGTAATTAATTGTTAATCGATTTCTACGTAATAATTTATTTGAGACGCTGAACCTTAACCCTAACCCTAACACGTACTCAAAACATTTGAATGATACTAATTTATGTTATCTGTCTTTGTTATGCTAAATATAAGTTTTCTTTTTTTCCAAGGGTATCGCTTTCCTTTCATTCACTTGGACAATGGGGGCAATCCTTTGCAAAGTTGTACATTACCTTCAAAACGTATCGATGCTCTGCTCGGTATTTACACTGACAGTTATCAGCATAGAGAGGTAAGTCCGTCTTCTTCTACTTCATTATGTTTTTATTTATTCCACAATACCCCGGGGCTGCTTCCAACTGACTACAACATGGTCGTTTTCAAGTCCAATGTTAAAACATTCTTGATGAGCTGCTCTCTAAAATAATCAAATTCTGCCCAGTTTCAGTCATTATCTCTAATCCTAAAGGTGTTTGTTTATCTGACAAATCCATTAACCCTTATCCTCAGATGACTTTTATGCCTTAATAAGCTGTGACTCAATAATACCCAACCCAATCGCATTCCCTTTTACGTTATGCGATGCAGAACTAAAAAAAATCAGTTTCATCATCAACTAGTCGTGGTCGTGTCACGGATCTTCCTGACTCTCTCACACAATCTAGTTCTATCGTCTATCACACCTGGTAGGTCTTCATAGGTGCATTTTGAGTCCTTCGTTAGTAGATTGGCATAAATTCTGTGCAACTTTACCGCTGATTTACATCCCTGTTTTGGCATTAACAAAATAATATTGTTGACGATTTCATCCTTATTCCCCTCTTCTAGCAGTAATCATAAAATCTGATTCTGTTAACTGCTGGAGGGCTAAGTTTCTAGTTCTGTTAACTGCTGGAGGGTTAGGTTTCTGGTTCTGTGAACTGCTGGAGGGCTACGTTTCTAGTTCTGTTAACTGCTGGAGGGTTAGGTTTCTGGTTCTGTTAACTGCTGGAGGGCTAAGTTTCTGGTTCTGTTAACTGCTGGAGGGCTACGTTTCTGGTTCTGTTAACTGTTGGAGGGCTAAGTTTCTGGTTCTGTTAACTGCTGGAGGGCTACGTTTCTGGTTCTGTTAACTGCTGGAGGGCTAAGTTTCTGGTTCTGTTAACTGCTGGGGGCTAAGTTTCTGGTTCTGTTAACTGCTGGAGGGTTAGGTTTCTGGTTCTGTGAACTGCTGGAGGGCTAAGTTTCTGGTTCTGTTAACTGCTGGAGGGCTAGGTTTCTGGTTCTGTTAACTGCTGGAGGGCTAAGTTTCTGGTTCTGTTAACTGCTGGGGGCTAAGTTTCTGGTTCTGTTAACTGCTGGAGGACTCAGTTTCTGGTTAGTTTACAGAATACTAGCTGTCCTTACCCGGCGTTATCCGTAATTCAATAGTTGCACATTTTAAAATGAATTAAGATTAAAAGTAATAAATGATAAACAAGAGTCTAAGTAAAATAATACAATAATATTGTTCTTAACAATTGTTTTTTTGAATTGTTCTTTTTTTAAATGTTCGTTTATACATGTTTACTAATTAATATTATCGTATGAACCTTTTGGTTTAAATATTTTTTTAATATTATTAAATAGAATATATTTTAAATTATTTTTAAGTAAAATTGAAAAAATATATTAAAAAATAAATTAAAATATATTACAAATGAAAAAATATTAATATAAAACGGGAACATGCCCAACGTCAATAACATTTCAGGAATGTAACAACAAATAATAGTTAAATAATAAAATGTCCTTTTGAAAACCAATATGCAAGTATCAGGAAATTTCATCGGATATCCTGCTGGTTTGGCAGGCAAAATGAGGGCTGAAGGCGTTTCCACAAATAGTAGCGATGGAGAGGCGCTCGTATAGCCAATTCAATTAATGATGGTCCCCAATGTGGCGCGTCGTTAACAGGCAAAGACTGTTAAGGAAGTCGCGCGCGGCGGCGCCAATCGCTCCACTTGTCTCCTCGACGATTGGCTGCAACACAAATCTGTCGAGAAGACCGGCATATTTTGATGGCTTGCGGTTCTCTCATGACGTTGACGTTTTATTATTTCTATTTATTTCTAAGCAAAATGACACAATAAATACGAAAGAGTCCATTCTGTTTGGCCGGTAATAATTACATACGGAACGTATTTTGGATGACACCGGCCCATATCAAAACTGTCCAGAGCAGAAGTTTAAAAAATGATTGAAAATTCTTGTAAATACGATGAACACCTGCTTAATTGCTACTCACTCAACAGCAAACACGCTAGACGAGAAAAAAGTAAAATAATAAAAGTAACCTTGTGTAAGTCATGTATAGGCGAGAAACATAAACATACACAGAAAAACGCGGAATTATCACAAAATATTATTAATATAAAGAAGAAAAAAGAATAGAGAGAGAGAGAGAGAGGAAAGAGATGGAAAATGCTGAATACTGCATCAAATAATTTAAATTAGATAAGTCATATTTTTAAGCTGCAAACATTTATATCCCTTCCATTAGTTGATTCATTATCTGATGATTGTCGCCATCGTAATAATTTTCGTAACCGGAATATATTTGTTTTCAAACAAACTGAAGACATTTTGGTATTGTAAATCACATGCTGGAAGGAAAAAATGCAAAATGGTTAGGCAAAATAAGATATCGATGTATCAGATGCGCTGCTATTTGGGTTTAAATTCTTAAATCCGACAAGATTATTTAATATGTTAGATATTTTTATGCAAAGTTCCAGCCTCTTATTCGGACTAGGGACATAAACTTTACAACTAAAACAATGGTTATATATTTCTAATGGAAATATGAAATGGTATTTTTTATTCGTTATTGATATTGACTTGTATTATTGTGTGCACAAATAAAAATGAATTACATTATGTTTGGAAATAGCTTGTTAGTCGAATGCAATCTTTTTCTTCTTCTTCTTCTTCTTTTTCTTTTTTTTTTCTTCTTCTTCTTCTTCTTCTTCTTCTTCTTCTTCTTCTTCTTCTTCTTCTTCTTCTTCTTCTTCTTCTTCTTCTTCTTCTTCTCCTCTTCCTTCTTCTCCTCCTCATCATTATTATCAATATCAATTTGCCTACTGAAGGACAATGCCCACGAGGTTATGTTGTTCATCGCACAGTAAAACTTAGAAAACTGATTTTACCATCATCATCCAGCGTAGTTTTTGCTCATTATATGACGATTAGACACAATCCTTATCTCCACCTCCGCAATATACAGGGTCTTCAAAAATTTATCATCTATTGAAAAAAAAATGTAAAAACATAAATACTGTATTTCTGATAATAAAAAACATGTACTAAATAAGAAACAGAAATAAAAAATTGTTTTACTGCATTACTGCATCATTTTTATTGCACCATTTTTTTTACGCCATCTTGTTATTCGCCATATTGCACTACGCCATTTTGTTTTAGCTTTTCCTGACCGTTTGATGGGACAAAATCGCCTGTTAGGATGGTCTGTATGCTCATCAGACTTGACGCCTCATGATTTTTTTTCTCGTAGAATTTCTTAAAAAAAAAAAAAGTTTTCAGTAGAAAACCACACATAATTGATCAATTAAATTAATTTATTGAAAGAAAAAGGGTTGAGAATAACTCCGGAAATCTTGGAAAATGTGATGCAATCATTTCTTAGCCGTTTGCAGAAATGTGTAGCGTTCGGTTGAATTACACGCACTTCTAATATGTATTGCTCCCTGTGTATAAGTTTTGCTATTATCAGTAATAAAGTTTAGTGTTATTGCAATTTAAAAATAGAAGCTGGCTTTTTGAGACCCTACGTTAATTTATGTGCTTTAGTGTGAAAATATAGTGTGTACATTCTCGAGACACGCTTTCAACAAAAATTAGATAAATTATTGGGTTTATTTTCTATTTATTATTCAATGGTTTATATTTTCATAACGGAATGTTATTGCTTGAAATAAGCGTCTGAAGCTTATGTTGTTTATAGTATTGGAACATCATAAGACTTAAGGAATTAAGACGATGGATAGCAATCATCTAGAGAGTAATATACTTGCGAGGTTAAGTGCATGCGATCGATCCCAGATGCAGTGGTTTGTCAGTTTAACTAAGATACACTTAGGGTTTGCTAAAAGTTTGTCTTACGTAATAGATATACGGCTATAATCCCTCTCACTCACCGGTTCTCGTAAGATCTTGTCTTATTGTGTTCAGTCATCCATCAATTGATGCTCAAATTTTGCAGTTCAATGTATCTTATTTGTTCAAAGCGCTTCCGGCACGCGGGAATCTCTGCAATATTGGGGCCAGGCTCGTCATTTTATGCTGAGACAGAAACGTCGGACTGCGCGAAAGATATCAAGGTGCTATTATTATTATTACATTTCATTATCTTTTATCTAATAGTTAATCGTATATTTGGCACGTGAAACCTGCATATAGTCCACCGTACTCACTAACTGACGCAAGAGTTGTCAAAAATTTATGATCATCTTTATTTTCAAATTCCAATCGCTTAAACAACATGAGAAACGCCCGTGTTAAACGTTCTTCAACTTGTTTTTACGGACTTTTTCTTTCTCGTCACCACTCGTTTATTTGTGCAACACCGAAACGTCTTCATACTTTTCATAGTTTTCAAACTTTTACCCTCTATTCAAAAGGTCATTCTTTTCATAGTTCTACTTGCACCCAAAATTGAGAGGAGTTTTTTTATGAGCGGGAGGGTAGAAATACCTGGTATAGTACACAGGCGCGATGCTACCTCGCTCGGCGAGATGGACCCGTAGATTTAGTTCAATCATCTAGCTGATATAAAACCCGCGCTCTACACCGTCTTTCAGGAACCTTTCCTCGGCTTGTTACTAAAAGCAGACTTTGTAGAAGGAGAGTGAGTGTGCTGTGCGTGTCGTACAAACACACAGCATGGCCATCTACATGTACATATATTCCTACATGATATCCAATGGTAGGAGCCAACTGAACAAGTGTCAAACAGTGTATATAGCTATATACAAACGGAAACCAGTAGCCTTATATGTCATCTGTAGCAATACTTGTCAAAATACGTCGGGTCTTCTGATTCGTCGGCGTACCCACAACCGGACATTGTAATTTTGTAGAGATTGCCATCTTCTGTAAAAAAGTAGCGATCACCATATATGATCATCTGCGAAGCTATGCTGTTCTAAAAACCAGTTATTCAATGAGTGCAACTAGAACTACTGCTACCCGTTGAATAGCAGGATTTGGAGTCATTGCATCACGCCAAACTTGCATATTTATTCGTAGTTACTTACTCTCTCAGCGTATTATTTTCCACGAAATTTCATAAATATTTTTCTTCTTAGCTACTAAGTGGTAGTAACATGGTAAAGATGGAATTGAAATACCCAGGTACCGTATCAACATCGCTTAAGAAGCCGGTACAAACTAGTATATAATATATATTGTTTACATTCTTTTAAAATTTCTGTTAAATAAAGATAATGAATTTGATATAATTATGTTTTTGTATATTATCTTTTAATATTGGAAATTTATTCCCCACAGTAATCAGTATGTTATGTGGTACTTCTATCGAATTTCAACCGAACTGTTTTATTTTACACTGACCCAAAACTAACCCTAAACTAACCTAACCCTAACCCTAACCTAACCCCTAACCCTAACCCTAACCCCTAACCCCTAACCCCTAACCCCTAACCCAAACCCTAATCCTAACCCTAACCCTAACCCTAACCCTAACCCTAACCCTAACCCTTAACCCTAACCCTAACCTAACCCCTAACCCTAACCCCTAACTCCTAACCCTAACCCTTAACCTTAATCCTAATCCTAATCCTAATCCTAATCCTAATCCTAATCCTAAACCTAACCCCTAACCCTAACCCTAACCCTAACCCTACCCCTTAACCCTAACCCTAACCTAACCCCTAACCCCTAACCCTAACCCTAACCCTAACCCTAACCCTAACCCTAAACTAACCCTAACCCTAACCCTAAACTAACCCTAACCTAAGTTTTAGGTTTAGTTCAACAAAGTCGCTTTTGTTCAGTTACAATTCTATAGAAGAACTTGCTATGTATTGAGCTGCTATTTTTGTTTAACTAGTTCTAAACTGTTAAACAAAACCATGAAGGACAAAAGAGGATTACAAAATGAATATGTTAAACAGAAAATAAAAGAGAATCATTCTGCCTAAAAATAAAAAAAATAAAAAAAAGAATGATAAGAGTACAATATCTAAAAAAAAGACAATAGTCTGAGTAGAACGATTAAAACGAGGAAATTGTAACCAAAAAACATTTCCAAAAGACACTAAAAAAAGACAGTTGAGAAGAATATTAACATTATATGAACGCAACGAAAACAACATTATGAAACAAACATCTGCGTGTCTAGTCGCTTACAACACGGAAACGTATGAAGATATTGGAAAACGCCTTACAGTAACGAAAGAGGAAATATAAAGATTTGATGGAAAGAAGGCAGATGCAGGCGACAATGCAAAACAAAATTATGCACGAATAAACGGGCACTCAGAAAATAATATGAATAAATGAGTTAATAATCGACAAAACATTCGTTGACACACCTGTTTCCGTCAGATCACCGAAGTTAAGAAACGTCGAGTATTTTGTCTTTGGGATGCGTTTGTTTTGCAGAAAAACGTTCAACCGTCGAATAGCTAGTATAAATTTACATCGATAAACAAGACTCTGAGACATAGCGTATTTTAAACACAGTTTATTTTCGTTCATCGACAAAGGTAAAAACGGAGATGCCTAAAATATCGGAATATTTAAAGGGATAGAAATTTCTCCGTGTAGGTTTATGACTAAGATAGCTAAGAGATTGGGAACAGAGCACCGGCAGCCGCTCGCCCGGTGTCGGGACTAGAAGAATCACTTACTAAAAATGGCCGACAAAAGGGAGAAAAAGCTAAAGGATTTATATTACGCTAGACAGAACATTCCTCGCCTGACGTCTTCGATGTCATGAAATACCACTAGTCCTTGGCACAGAGAACAGGTCTGAGGATCGGCTGCAGAAAAGAGCTGGATCAAGGGCCGCTAGAAGAAGCAGGAGCAGCTGAAACGTACCGGGACAGAGGCCGTTGGAAGGAGCAGCTGAAAGGTGCAGGGACATGAGCCGCTAGAGCTGGAGTCACTGGAAGGAATAGGAACAGGAGCCGCTGGAGTGAGCAGGAGAGGCGGGCTCAAGAAGGTGCAGGTGCTGCGTGGAATGAGCTGGGGAGGCAGGCTGGATCAGGCGTTGTGGTACCATCATTTCACTTTGGCGTTGTTCAAGATACAATGTAGCGGCTGACCGTATTATGGTCTTTAGTGAATTCGGAGGCGAATGGTTTCTTGAGAGCTATAGCCATCATGGCTGTTGAGGTTGGAGATGCATCCCCTCTTAGATGGGATTATCTTTGTTCTTTTATATCCTGATTGTTATTGGCAGGATTAACCTCTAGTTTGGGTGGTGGTTCGAGTGGTTGCCTGTATATACCAGCGAATTTAGAATACTCTGGATCCTGTCGTCTTTAGCTGTACCCGTAGTTACAGCTGTCCTTGATAAAGCTAACCTAGCTGGTAAGACGTTTTTTGAACTGGTGTTTGTTTTAGACCTAACAAAAGATGTTTCCTGGGATGAAGATGTATAAGATGTAATCTTAGAAACGCTCGATTAAGCAGGTGGGACGGAAGATGAAGGTAATTTTTTACTGAGCAGATACTATTGATGAGATTTGAGTTCTTTGTTACGCCGCAAGATTGTTGGGTGTAGGAGTGATAACAGATTTTACTCCTGCCGCACCTCTTGGAGTCTTATTTTTAAATTGTTTCTAAGGTTTTACACGCATAGATTTGGTTAGCAGTGGTGAACTTGTCAAGATGGGTTGAATGACTGCTGAGACGAGAGACTTTAAGGGTTGCTGAAGGTAAAACTATTTGTAGCAAGTGGTGCAGATTATTTAAAAAAGATCGATCCGGGTGGAGGAGCTGCTTCAGCGGCTTGGGCATGGCGGAGAGCTTCTTAAAATGTAGGGGTCCTAGTTGCATGTTCGCAGAAGATGTGGTTGATGTAGACACCTGAGGGCGGACCTTCGTGTCTGTGCAGGGGTTGATCAAGTCGTAACTGACTCTGGGCGGCCTCCGTATCCCGGTAAGGGAAATGCAGGACCGTTAAGCCAAGTGATTCTCTGGAAATGGAATGCAGGTACAGATCAGGTGCCAAGGTGAGCGGGGTTCTGATCGGTGTGTACGTATTTCAGCTGCTTAGAATGAGAGGGTCTATGTATACGAAAGTCATGACTGCTGAGGCCCATGTAGAACAATCTGGTTTCGCTTTGGATGTACCCTAAGGCTACCTTACTGTACGTATAAAAGGTAGTGGAGAGTAACTGCAAGTTTATCTCAGAAGAGATCGGGTTGCTTGCCAGGAAGGCAGCACAAAGCTCCGATCTTGGAACTGGAATGTTTGGGTCGTTGGGCAAGTTTCACTTTTCCCGTGATGAAGCTGATTTGACAGTTTGCTTCTTTGTCAGTGACTCTGAGGTAGGCTACTGTGGCGATGACTTTGGTGAGGTCATTGTTGAGGTACCAAAGGAATATAAGAAAGTTCCTGCATTTGTCTTTCGCTGACACTGAACGGATGTTATACCGTTTATAACATCCGTTCTGTGTCCGCGGTAACACTGGTGATTTCTTTGAAGAAACAGGTGAGAACTCCGACCAGAGTGTTGTTTAGGTCAGGTCCACTTATTGGCACTTCGTTCAGGGACGCTCCGTCATGTTTGGTACTGGAGTCGAAGACCACCCTGGATTTTCTTGTTCGTGGGAGGTGGCATGGGAAGATCTGAAAGGTAGTGGCGCGATCCAACTGTTGTTTATGTCCTTCTCAGCTCCCAGTTCCATGATGTCCGGGAAGGCGATATCTTCGATGGGAGGCGTTGTCTTGCCGTCGTTCTCGGTGTGTTGGGGAACGTTTTCTTAGAGCTTTCGGTCACAGACCTGCGTACGCTATGAAACCATTCCGATTGCTGTTAAGAGGTCACCCTCCCCGCTGTGCTTGAGAGGATCTCACGTCTACAGTTCGAGCTAATGGTGGTCTAGTCGTCTCTCGTTGGAGTTAACTTGCCAGGCCAACTGGCATATAGTCAAGTTTTGAGTGGCTTTGGCTGGACCGTTTGTTGTACTTGTAGGCAGCTTCCTTCGAAACTTTTGCTTCGGTCACGCCAGCTGCCGACTCCCTTTCGAGCTGTAATATCTCTAACTTCCCCTTTATTTTTAGTTCCCTGTCAACAAAGGCTAGACGTCTTGGTCGCCTCAACCCTTGCTCGGGCGATAGCAGCAGCACTTGTAGACGTCCTGCTCGAAGAGTGAGAGTTGCGTGATGCGTGAGGTCTTGGCCGGTTAGACGTGTTGTAAATTATTGTCGAAAGGATAAAAACAGGGGTTACTGGTTGTGAGACTGAAGCTAAAAGAATAGCAAGAAAGAGACGAACTGCATGGACACTTCTGTTGTTGAAGTAGCGTCCGTAGTTCAGACGGATTATTTCTGTTTCTCTTTATGGAATTACCGTAAATCGGTAGTTCTGACGGTTGGTGTAGACCATGTATTTCGACCATTAAGACGCCCTATATTTTTACTATGCTGTCTTTGGGATGCGTTTGCTTTGAAGAAAAACGTGCAACCGTCGGGCAGCTAGTATTAACTCTTATCGACATAGTGTATTTCAAACACAGGTTTTATTGTTCATCGACAAAGGTAAACACGGAAATGCCTAAAATATCGGAATATTTAAAGGGATAGAAATTTCTCCGTGTAGGTTCGTGACTAAGACAGCTAACATATTGGGAACAGAGCACCGGCAGCCGCTCGCCCGGTGTTGGGACTAATAGAATCCCTTACGAAAAAGGGGCCGACAAAGGGAGATAAAGCTAAAGTATTTATTCGACGCTAGACAGAACATTTAACCTGGTCATACTTAGATGCTCATTTAGAAATACGGTGCTCTTACAGAATTCGAACCGAACCAAATCAGTGCAGATTAGAACCCAAGCAAAAATCGACTTAGCGTCGTTAGTGTTGGAGTTAGGGTCAGCGTAAGAGTTACTTGGGTCCTAATCTGCACCAGTACCCCGACTTTTTGCCGAACTAAATTTAAAACTTAGATTAGGCTTAGGTTAGGGTTAGTTTAGGTTCAAGGTAACAAAAAATTGTTCCGTACAAATTCTGTACCCGAAATACTAAGTGCTAGAAGCAAAAACTCTACCCATGTGTATAAATAGGTATCACGCTTGTTTCGGAATTTTGATAACTTGTATTATATAGGGTTATATTGAAACGGGTAGCTCCCAAAATGGCTTCTAAATTTCATCGACTAGTTTGTCTGATTTTTCAAAGTAATCTACTGCATTAATTTCTTGTCTGATTTTTGCGGATTTCGTTCTTTTAAATTCTTATTCGCATAAATAGGTATCATTCCTTTTCGGAATTTTTAAAATGAGGATTGATAATTTGTATGTTTTGTATTATTAGGGCTTCTTTCCTCGTCTTAGATAAAAAAGTAAAATCAAGATATAATGACACTTAACCTTATGTCTAGGATCCTTAGTCAAATTTTGATCAAGATCAATTACATAATTTGAATTTTATAAACTGTCTAAAAAATACATAACTTAAATATTTAGGTGATAAAAATCGTACATATTTCAGGGCAATGTGCCATGGTCCGGTGGTAAAACTGCAGACTATAGATACTGATATCGAAGGTTCGATCCTTGTCCAAGTTAGCCATGCTGATGACAGCTTGTATCCATAAACACGTGTCTATCGATTACCTTTATGTACGCAATTAATTAATATATATATATATATATATGTATATATATATATATATATATATATATATATATATAATGTTATGGACTCTACACAACAAAATGCAAACGTTTTTGACTGAGTTATTTTGTGATTCATGACATTGGATTTACCTTTTTTCTTTTTTCTTCCTTTCTTTTCTTCATTTTGTGGTGACAGTCTAAAAGTTCATTTTTGCTTTTGTTTTCCCACAGTCTTGATAAGATGTAGCAACATCGAAACACGGATTAATTAGCGTCGACTCACCAGTGTTTATTTAAATTAAATGCTTTTCCCGTTATTGAGAACTCTTGAAAAATGTTAGTTTTATGTTGATTTTCTTAATATATTTGAACTTAGTTAATTTTACATATATATATATATATATATATATATATATATATATATATATATATATGTATATATATATATATATATATATATATATATATATATATATATATATATATATATATATATATAGTATTTCAAGTATATACACAAACTAATTGAGTTAAAGGTGACTCGTGTTCCGGGGTTAGAATCGTGCGGCCGGTTTGAACAGTTGTATTCACACTAAAGATCTCTCAAGGATGAAAAATATCCGTAGGTGCTTTATATATATATATATATATATATATATATATATATATATATATATATATATATATATATATATATATATATATATATATAGATTAAGCACTTTAATTATATATATAAAACACCTACTATTCCCACATGGTCACCTATTTAGTACAAGTAATGATGTATTCATCTACTTCACAAATGCAAGAAGATTGTCTAATTCGTATTTTACTAATGTTATACTTCTTACTTTTCTTTGTTTCAATTTGTACAGGTACATCGCCATTCGTCATCCACTGAAGGCGAAGTACGTATGTACGCTGGTACATGCCCGGGTTGTCATACTGAGCGTCTGGTTACTTTCTTTCGTTTGCTCAATCCCAATTTTATTTGGACAAGTAAGTATTCTTTGCTTTTAAAAACAACAAAGCTACTAGCATCAGTAACACACGAATTAGCATGTCGAAGGGAAACTTTGCCGCTATTAAAACGTACAATGTGATTAAGACACGACAGCCAAACGAGTATGTAAGTTTGACAGGGGGACGTTTTTACTGTATTCTAATACTGATTATAGGTAAGCCCCCTCTGTTAATACTTTCCTCTTTCAGGCAAAGTCTAATGTCCCACAAGTCACAATAAAAAATACATGGGTTGCTATCAATGCAATCACAAATCATAACATCAAATCCTACCCCGTGTCAACTACTCCCATCACGGAAGCACCTTAAATTAATGTTTCACAACAGCATAAATAAACGAAGAAATAATCGAATTTGAAGAAAAAATCTTTTATTGAGATGTTGGCATTGCCTTCTCTTCAGCCAGCGAGGGGTGAAGGCATTTCGAGCTACAGATATTTGGTGCCCGTTGGCCCCTTAGTTTATCGTCGATCTTAAATCATTATATAGCCCTGCTGTTCGCTCCGAGACTACCAACCGACTTCCTACTCCTCATTCACCCTCCTCTTTTAGCCATGTGATGTCACGTCCGCTTCTGGCACGCAGGAGGTCGAGCTGACATCCGAATACTCTAGGCTGACTCCGACTGAACCCTACTTCCTTTTATCCTTAACTAACAAAATTATACTCGCTTTATATTTAACACCTCTATCGGATAGAAAACGTTACACCCCTGTCTCTATCCTATATATCTATAAAGCCACCATTATCCATTTGCTTGAGTATTATTGCTCCTTCTGGCATGATGCACTAACTACTAGTTTTTCCCTCTTGAACAGGGTACAAAAAAGATTTTCTAACATAACAGACCCCACACTGTCTGCCAAGCTACAACCCCTGTCGCCTCGTCGCAGTTTTACATCCCTGTGCTTGTTTTATAAGTACTTCCACTAAATGTGCTCCGATGAAATTATTACACTTGCACCCCTCAACAAAAATATCTTACTCGATTAGTACCCTTCACCCTAGAAGTACCTAGATGCCGAACGACTTCCTACTCTAGGAACTTTTTTACTCGGACTGCTTGCCTTTGGAATTCCCTCCTTGCTCCCAGCTTCTCCAATTGTAGCGATATGGAGAAATTTGAACTTAATATGAACCAACAAACCCAAGTTGCCCCTCTATATATCTACCCTCTATCACAATAGCCCCTTTCGTTTCAGTGGCACTATGTCTTGTTTAGGGCAAACAGAAGTAACAAAAAGTTTAACATTTTTACTGCACTTTAGCATTTCAATAGATAATACATCTACAGACAGAACCTTTTAATATTAATGTTTTTCTTTTCCCTTTCCATAATTTTTGGAACGATTAACTTTGAAGAAGTGTGAATTAATTAAAATACTTAAGAACAAATTAAAATATCATTTTATAAGTATACTTGTACAGTAAAGCTCCTACGCTATTCCATGATAAATGCCAGTATACTGAAATCATATGCCCTTAATAGGGTTAAGATGAAAATTCATATACACTAAATGTACAAAAGCAAGGAAATTCCCAATTTTTTACACTTTTATTGTCATTAATTAAGAGTATGACTACATATCAACTAAACCATTTCATTATCACATCACTACAGTATAAATCTCTATGCATGAGTGGATGAAGTGTGTGAGGTGTGCTGAAGAAACATTCCTACCAGTAAAATTCATAGCCCTGTTGTGCTCGCATACCCTTAATGACAATAAAAGTGTAAAAATTTGGGAATTTCCTTGCTTTTGTACATGAATTTTCATCTTAACCCTATTAAGGGCATATGATTTCAGTATACTGCCATTTATCATGGAATGTCACTACTTTTGTAAAGGCTATGCCTCAATACAATAGTCATTTAAAAGGTTTTTTGGAATTTTCTGGAAAACTAAGCTATATGGTTAACTGACATTAAAATGCAATCAACTAGACTATAGAACCTCTATCTCTGCCAAAAGCCAGCTGAATCCATCAAATAGTTGATGAGATACAGGGTGGCACATACGTACGTACGTACACACAGATAACATGATTTCATGATTGAACTTTCTGGATCTCTGGGTTGCCTTGACTAATGATGCTGAAATTCTACACGCTTATAGAATTTTGTGCAAAGTTTTAACTAATTTGGTTTATTGGTTTTTGAGTTATGATTGATCAAAGAAATGAGATTTCTAGCATAGGCCATCCTTGACGTCTATTAAGGGATAGAGCGCCCTCGCGCCTCCCTTGATTAGCTCCGTAGGTTACGAACTTCTTACGCTATGAACACAATTAAATATGAACTTTCTACGCTACGAACTAAGCTTAGCAATAAAAAAGCAAATTATAAAGTTAATTGATATATCTCTATAAATCAATATAGTTCATAAAGAGAATACAGAGAAAATGGAATGGGAAACTGTAGAAAGAAACACAGAACCACTTCTAACATTTTAGAAGAAAAGAGTTGCTTTAATAACTACGATATAGAGATGGTTTGTTCTCTACAAAGAAAAAAGTTCATCAAAGAAAATTGAATGAACAAAGTATCCAAATTTCGATAAAACATAAAAGACTCAATGAAATCATTGAACGGGAATGATTTTGAAAGTAATGAGGATATTTAATGATTTTAGTGCAGTGATATACATGCAGTATCTATTAACATTTAAAAAAATATTTAGGCATTTGATGTCTATTTGCGTTGATCAATAGTCATTTTCCTTATAAATCCATTTTGTTTACACATAGTTTCTTGAATTTTCCTCATAAAATATTACTATATTTGGCCAAACTTATACTCATTTTCAATATCTTTTAATGAAGTAAATCTTTTCAAGGTCATCTAATTTACCCTATGCTATGGCCAATGTTACGCTATGAACAGATCATAGCGTAATAGTTTTACTGTATAAATGAAAGTATTGCATCCCACACGCGCGGGGTTACGAATCATATTCAAGTCAGATTTATTTGTTTCGAAGTACAGTTGAGCGTTATTCAACCAGAAAGAGTTTGCTTCAAATTATTTCAATATTTCAGCTTCCATATCAGTTCAGTCTCATTTACTACGCTAGACAATCATAGCTACAAGACAAAATTATAAAAGTACAACGTCTCCGATCGGTCACGGTGACTATACCAAATAATTTGAATTTTCTCTTTTATTTTTCAGCGCCATATTGAAGTCGGAACACGTCGTATTGGTTATTATTGCCTGAAAGACTGGTCGAAACAGTTCTACTCGAAGTTTTATGAACTGTATATGTTGGTAATAATGTTGGTCATACCATCTGTTATCATGACACTGGCTTATTTTGGAATTTGCCAGGAAATGTGGAATGTCACGTATCGCCGAGCAAACATGAGAAGTGGAAGGTGAGTGTATTTTATAAATCGTGACTTGAAGAAAAATAGATTTTGGTCTTAACATTTCTTTTCTGC
The DNA here is from genome assembly GCA_963556195.1 of Sepiola atlantica. NCBI lineage: Eukaryota > Metazoa > Mollusca > Cephalopoda > Sepiida > Sepiolidae > Sepiola > Sepiola atlantica. The sequence goes on along the minus strand of OY744516.1, from coordinate 62,289,686 downwards.
CTAAAAAAGGCATATTTCGAATGAAGCGTAAGGGGACACTGTGATAAGGGGCATGTTTATAGGATACAGCCTAGGTGGGGTGTTGGGCAGCAAGATGATTCGCATGTTGAGCAGGGAGTGAATTTCAAAAAACAAGCGGCCTGAGGAAATAAGCTACCAGAGTAAAAAAACCCAACCTCTATGCATCTAGGAACGTCTACAATGAAAATTTGCGATTTTGCTGGTAATCGGGGTGATTGGGGATATTTACGTTGACAAGATACAAGTGCAGTCACTTCATCGGAGCATATTTCGTGGAAGTACGTTTAAAACAAGCATAGGGATTAACGCTGCGGCGATGTGACTAGGGATGGAGCTTTGTGTAGTGTGGGACCTATTAGGTTAGAGACTCTTTTTTGCACCATGTCAAAGAAGGAGAAGTTAGTGGTTGGTGTACACGTCAAGATATGGCTACAATACTCTATAGAGGGTACAAGTGCAGTAAGTTCACCGGAGCACATTCCGTGGAAGTACTTGTAAAACGAGAACAGTGATGTAAAACTCCGGCGATGCAACAGAGGCTTATGCTTGGCAAACTATGCGGGACCTATTAGGTGGTACCTTGTCCAAGAGGGAGAGACTAGTAGTTGGTGCACCAGTCTAGATGCGGCAACAGCACTCTATAGGGGGTTTAAGTGAAGTAAGTTAAGTGGAGCACATTAAGTACTTGTGTGACTATCCATCTATCAATCTATCTGTCTTTCTCTCTCTCACGCGTATATAAGTTGTCTATCTGATGTTTTTCTGTGACTGCCTTTTTAAATAAACCTGTAATATAGACATAGGCGTTCGAGTGGGGTTATCAGCAGATGGATCTACGATGACAACAACGATGCGGGTGTATAACGGTTTATACACCCATGGGTAAGCTAAAATACAACACAATTCTACGCAATCTGTACTTTAGTCTGACATAACCTTAACGTACCTCTTGCAAAATTAATGATAATCTATAAATGATGTTTGTTTATATTAAACTGAAAAGAAAGATTTTACAAAAAAGTAGATTCTAACTTAACATGGTAAAGTTGTGAAAGATTTCAGACAAATGAGAGATCTGTTATAAAAGAATTATCAATGACGAAAAACAAATTTTACAGACTTTATGCTATTATGTAACTATCTGAAAATGTGTGACAAATTTTACAGACTTTATGCTATTATGTTACTATCTGAAAATGTGTGACAAATTTTAAGTATTTTTGTTATTGTTATTGCTATTCTTGAATTTTTCGTATTACGTCTTAGTCATCCAAACGATCAAAGATGTGACTAATCAGATCGATGATTGTTACGCTTCACACCGAATGAGAGTCATATCAAGTTTATGGCGCGAAAGAAAGCGATATCAATGGACGACAATTAGTCGGTAATTTGAACTTGGTTTTCGTTTTGATCAATCGGAAAGCAAATTAATCTGACAGTTCTGAAATATTATGAACTAACATGGCTACCCGGTGTTAAAAAGTCATTGACCACTAAATAGAAGTATGAAAATGTGTTCGGAACATCTTTCTTTTAAAACCTCTTTCTCTTTCCCCTATTATCTTTCCACCATTGTTTCCACCTCTCTTTCTCTACCTCTTTCCATCCCACTCTCTCTCTATCTATCGATTTTAATAGATAATATATCATGTATTTTTAGTTAGAATATTTGGTACTTTTTAGGAATAGGTATCCAAGAAAATTGCAGTACTTACATCATCAATTCCGAGTTTCACCGGAGACTTCCTAGACTAGCGAACGTTAACGAATTTCACTTAACTTAACTTAATGTATTATTAGCCTTTTTTGCGAAGAAGTTATTTAACGAAAGAAACCGTTGATTTTATCTTGCATTTAAGTGTATTGTGTAATGTTATTTCGGTATTTTTTCACAATATGAACTGAATGTTTTTATACCCTTACCCTAAAATGGCCCTACCCTAACACTTTTAATATCGGTAAATGAAAAGGTACCGAAAAATTCTAATGGAACAGTTGCAAAAGTAATAAGGGTATCCAAAAATTCTAATAGAACAGTTGCAAAAATAATAAGGGTATCAAAAAAATTACGTAAAAGTTGGAATTTTATTTTTCTTATTGATTAAAAAATAGTCGTCTGTCAAGAAAAAGATGGCGGCCTTTTTTATTTGTATATTTCGGTAAAAGTCGATATTTGCTTCGGCTTTCTCCGTAGGTAGTCGGAACTGCTTACGTTACGACTACGTTACGACTGCAAATGCGTTTCCATGTAAGTGTGGAAAAGTATACAAAGGTGAAGCATGTCGTCTACTAAAGGTAAGGTAAGAAGAACACCGGAAAGCCGAAATACGTGGAGAAATTAGAAAAGTCAGGTATGGCTGACCACATATGGAAGGAAAAGGGAAACCATCTACCCTTATGGGATGAAGTAAAAAATATAGATAGAGAAGAACGGTGGAGAATCAGACGACTCAAAGAAGCAACACATATGTTAGACGACAATGACTTACTAAGCAGACCTAGTATAGAATTCAATACAATATGGGAACCTATAATTATAAATAATAGATAAGTAGTGATCTATAGTGATAAGTAGTTAGATCAAAAACAAGAATAGGTTTAAGGCTCCGAAAATTCGTACTACAATTGTCCGCAGTGGATATAGTACTAAGTAAAATTCAGTTCTAAGTAACAGTCATCTGAAGGGTGATACAAAGAATTGCGTATTACTGAAGACTTCTTCCTAGTATCGAATTCAATACAATATGGGATCTATAATTATAAATAATAGATAAGATATGGCAGATGAAACGAGAGCATATCATCCCCGTGGATTTAATAAAGGGTTCAATCGAAATTCTGTCCAGATTCCTTTCGACGGAAAGATTCCCGAGTTCGAAAAGGTACACCTGAAGAAGGTAGGAGGTGATAAAAACACAAGAGTCCAAATATACCGAATTCTACATATATGTATATATAGTAATATGTACTAAATATATATATATTACTATATATACATATACATTACAATATATATATACATGCATATATATTAAATGTAGTAAATATATATATATATATATATATATATATATATATATATATATATATATATATATATATATAGTAATATGTAGTAATAAGTAGTAAGACTGCCCATGTAGAATTGTCCGAAACAGATAAAGTACATGGTGCAGTCTTCTGAAACTTGAAAGCGATACTAGGAATTGCGAACTACTGAAGACTTCTACCCACGTGGATTAAATAAAGAGTTCCGTGGAGATTCCCGAGTTCGACAGAAAGATTCCCGAGTTCGGCAAGACGCGCTTGAACAAGCTCGGCCGAAACGTTGTGAGAATAACACTCAAGATGAGAACAGTAGTCCGAATATACCAAATTATACAAGAATACGCTGCTTAATATTTGCACGAGAGAGTAAGTAACTACACTAAATGTATTCACACATTGTTTTCATTGACAAATGGCATTAGAAATTAATATTCTAAAACAAAAATAATTTGTTTTGAACTAATTCTTCATGTCCACTTTCATCTTTGCAGATAGATAGAGATATCAACTTTCCCATTTAATTATTTTTTAAATGAAATCGACGAAAATGAAAAACTTTCATCATTAACGCAATTCTTAAATTCTAAACCACAGAATTAAAAGCTTTTGTATTTATATTATCTAAATGAATGAAAGTTGGGTCCATATCTGTGACGAACGGTAAAGTCAAAACCGTCCATTTCCAGTTAATTCAGGTATTTATCTACCTCTCCCTACAAAGTAAAATGTGACACAAGGTCGGAAAGTGGGATTTGATAAGTCAGCACCCTAGAGGAAGAGCACTTGTGACCCTAAAAAAATGCCTGGGCAGCCCCGTCGGCATTTCCCGGTAGGGGCGCCTCAGGCGATAAGCAATAAACTAACCCCTTCTCAAAGGGTGAGAAGGCAAAGCCTGGGAGGGTGGACCTCGTAGAACTGCACAGGGCAACCCCACAGACCGGCGGAATCAAGCCGCGAACACCAAGTCGATACCGGTCTATAGGGCGTAGTATCCATCGGAACAGATACTACACTTTGATCCTGGCCAAATGGCCAAGAACTTCCAGTTAATTCAACTTATTCTTTAAACGCACTATCTTTTTCATACACTGTTCATGTAGATACGGTATCAGATTCGCAAGGTTAACTAACTTGCATATTGGTTTTGAAAAAGTTACTTTCATTAATGAACTATTATTTGTTATTGTTTTTTTTAGTTCAATGATTTTATTTATTTTGATATAACAAATAGTTCTGTTTCGCAATATTGTTTTATTTTCTTAGAAAAATATTTAGCATTTGTGTTCAAACGTTCCTTTCTTTAGCGACCGACTTAATTTTTCGAAATTGCCAGTGAAAAAGCAAATTTGTTTCTTCTTGTTTTTCCCTCATGCGTAAGCTAGAAATAAAATTTATTTGTTCTGTTAGAAATAAAATTTATTTGTTTTGTTAGAAATAAAATTTATTTGTTTTTTAGAAATAAAATTTATTTGTTTTGTTAGAAATAAAATTTATTTGTTCTGTTAGAAAAAAATTTCTTTGGTAAGTTTGAAATTCTATTTTGTTTAGTCTGTCACGCATAAACGTGAACTACCATTTTCTTTGGTCTTTCATGGTAAGTTGGAAATACTATTTCTTGTTATGTCACGCATAAATTAGAAATAGCATTTTTTTGTCTGTCATGCTTAAGTCTGAAATATTGTTTTATTACTACCTGTGCAGATGGACTAAACGCATTTTTAGAAGGCATCCATTCTTTTTCTTATTTTGTTTTGACAGCATGGCGGAAAATAAACAACTTGAGACGAGTACAACTTGCGGCAACGGATTCAGGAGTTTGCGAATCTCTCGCAATACAAAACGCAAGAAAAATAGTACAACAGTGGAAGATGATAAGACAAAAATGCAGGTAAATGCTGATCAAAATTTCACATGTATTTATATAAAGTTATATATATATACAGGGTGGTGCAAAAGTCGCGCATTGGTTTGTTTAGGTGATAGAAACTACAACATTTCAAGTGATTTACTAGGCTTTTCTGATAAATAATAGATTTACTTGGTAATTTTGTTGCAGTAGGTTTTAAAAATAATATCCTTTAAATTAGCACCATTTTCGGCCTCACAAAGACGGGCTCTAGTTAGGGCATTTTCCATTACAGTCCTTAGAATAACTGGCTCTAGTTCTTGGATTTCATGTCTGATATTGTTTTTAAGCTCTTGAATCGTTGTAGGCTTGTTCACATATACCATTTCCTTAAGATCACCCCAAAGAGAAAGGTCAGGGGCTGTTAAATCCGGTGAACGTGAAGGCCAGTTAAAATCAGAAAATCTGCTAATTAAGCGCTCGCCAAACAATCCCCTTAAGAGCGCCATACTTTGTCGGGCAGTGTGGGCAGTAGCTCCATCTCGTTGGAACCACATTTCTGGGTTGTCCTGAACAGCTGGCCTTAAAAAGTTTTCAATCATTTGTTGATATCGCTGTGCAGTTATCGCCACCGCGACACCTTCTTCGTCTTCAAAGAAATATGGACCGATCACTCTTTCCGAGGTAACACCACACCATACAGTACATTTTAGTGGATGTAATTCACGCTGATGAACGGATCTTAGATTTTCAATGGCCCATATTCTGCAGTTTTGTTTATTTACGAACCCGTTCAGATGAAAATGGGCTTCGTCGCTCATTATCAGCTTATGGATGAACTCATTTTTTTTCTCTGGCTAATTGCTGAATGTGAACAGTATAAGCTACGCGTAATTGCAAATCTGTGGGTTGTAATGCCTGTACCAATTGAATTTTGTATAGAAACAGATGCAATTCACGTAAAATTCTTTGAAGTGACCTTCTGGACATCCCAATCTGAGTGGTTCGTCTTCGAGTTAAGGTGTCTGGATTTTCAGCAATGCTATCCTCAACGAGTGCTACATTTTCCGCTGTCCGTACTGAACGTGGTCTGCCAGATCGTGGAAGATCACTCACTGAACTCTGCTGCCGAAATCGGACCACAAGACGATCAATTGTGGTCTGACTGGGAGATTGTCTGACATTATAATGCCGACGATAGGCTTTTTGGGTTAAGATTATTGAACGATGGTTTCCGAAGTAAAGTTCAATAAGTTTGGTTCGTTGTTCAGTGCTATATTTTTCCATGATAAATTATCAATGTTTATATCTGTAATATTCTGAAAAATAAGGAGAACATTTGATTAAATGTGAAAGTTGTTACTGGTTCAAACTAATGCGTGACTTTTGCGCCACCCTGTATATATATATATATATATATATATATATATATATATATATATATATATATATATATATATATATATATATATATATATATATATATATACTTATATGTACAGAATTCACTCCTAAACTAATTCACTGGTCATTATGAAGTTTCAAACAAGTTGCTTGGTGTAAATCGTCCAAATGTCGGCTATATTTAGTTTAATTTAGTTTTATGCAAAGGAAACAAATAGGAGGTGGAATCCCTTCGTGAAAATTCAGATACCTCTGATTTCTGTGAAATATTAGAAATAGGTATTAGACATCAATTAATAAATATTAAAGGGGTTATATGAATCATCATATGGGCACAACCTTCTCATTTGAAAATTCAAATGTTTCAGATTTTCATTAAATTTGATCAAGAGTCATTTAATACAAATTAAGCTAAATTAATTGAATTTCAACTTCTACTTAAGATCTCTTAAGCTTAAGACTGACATTTAAGACATTTTCTAGAATGAAGATCATGCAATTGATCTTGATCAAAATTGGAACAATGATTCAGTGCATAAGATTTAGCACTATTTTATCTTGATTTTAATTTTCGCAAGGGGAGCTAAAAGAAGTGAAAAACTGTTCTGTTTAGGGAATCAATTTCACCTGTTCTGGGACGAGTATTCTTCTAGTCCTATATAAAAAATGTTTTCTTTAATTTGATATATAAATGAATATGGCTTCTTGGTTGTTAATAATGTAAGATAAACACAATTGAATTTCATTGATAGTCGCATATTTAAAATTGAATTAGTAAAGCATTTTTCCACACGAAAATTTTATTTTTAGAATATTATTTTAATCAAGTTAAAAATCATTCAGAAGATAAAATGTTTGAACCATCAAAGAATACGTTTCGTTTTAATAAGAATAATTATTAAAACCTTATCATCCTACATGGAATATGATATCAGAACGTTCTGTTAAGAATAATCAGGTTTTTGTGAATAGTTAATTAGCTTCGATAGTCGTTTTTTAAAGACCATTTTGTGCTTTTTTATGGGTGAATAGCTGTTATATTTTAAGTAAATCTAAATTTGTGATAATTAATTAAAAAATTAATTCGAATTTTAAACAAGTCTTAGGAAATATTTATCAGAAATTGTATTGGAAAATAGTCTTTTGAAATTGTATTGGAAAATAGTCGTCGGAAATTGTATTGCAAAATTGTTTAAGGAAATAGTCTTCGGAAATTGTATTAGAAAATAGTCTACAGCAATTGTATTGGGAATCGTATTAGAAAATAGTCTTCGGAAATTGTATTAAAAATAGTCTTCAGAATTTTTATTGGGAAATAGTCGTCGGAAATGTTATTAGGAAATTTTGTTCAAAAAAGGGAATTGGAAACTAGTCTTCACAAAGAGTATTGAAAAGAAAAAACTCCATAAATGTAATTGTTAAAATAGTCTCCAGAAATGGTATTGTGAAATAGTCTTCAGATATTTTATTCGGAAATAGTCTTCAGAAATGGTATTGGGAAATAGTCTTCAGAATTTGTCTTGGAAAATAGTCTTAAACATTTGTATTGGAAAATATTCTTCAAAAATGGTATTGGGAAATAGTCTTGAGAAATTGTATTTGGAAATAGTTCTGATAAATGGATTGAGAAATAATTATAAGAAATGGTACTGGGAAATAGTTTTATAGAAATTTTATTAGGAAATACTCTTCAGAAATGTTATTAGGAGATAGTCTTCAGAAATTGTATTGGAAATTAGTCTTAAATATTTGTATTGGAAAATGATCTTCAGAAAGAGTATTGGAAAATATTCTTAAGAAATTTTATTAGGAAATAGTCTTGAGAAATTGATTGAGAAATATTCTTCAGAAATTGTATTGGAAAAGAGTCTTAAACATTTTATTGATAAAATAATCTTCAGAAAGGGTATTGGAAAATATTCTTCAGAAATCTTATTGGGAAATACTCTTCAGAAATTTTATTGGGAAATACTCTTCAGAAATTTTATTGGGAAATACTCTTCAGACATTTTATTGGGAAATAGTCTTAAGAAATTGTATAAGAAAATAGTCTTCAGAAATTGTATTGGTCTTCAGAAATTGTATTGGGAAATAGTCTTTAGAAATGGTATTGGGAAATAGTCTTGAGAAATGGTATTGTGAAATAGTCTTGAGAAATTGTATTGGGAAATAGTCTTGAGAAATGGTATTGGAAAATAGTCTTCAGAAATTGTATTGGGAAATAGTTTTCAGAATTGTTTTTTTGGTAGTTATCTTTCCTTAACTGTAAATAAGGACATAATGCACGACTACATACCTCTGTATAATTTGTTGTTAATAATAATAATAATAATAATAATAATAATAATAATAATAATAATAATAATAATAATAATAATAATAATAATAATAATATTCTTTTAAAAATAATATATAAGTAGTCAGGGTCAATACTATTACGGAAAAATAGTCTTCTTTCTTTCTTTCTTTCTTTAAAATTATAGCAATTTAATTCTTTTTAAAACAATACATATTCTCCGTCTTCTTACTGTAAACATTATTGTTAGGTAAATATTCATTCAAATAAATATAACGGATGTAAATTTTTGAAATGTATCTATTTAAAATTGTGCTGTTTTCGTAGACGGAGTGACATAATTTAATTTGTGAAAAATTCATTTTAAAAACAGTAAAGTCGGATTTTGTTTCCTTAGCGAAATCAGATTAATCACAATCACCATCTTTGCTGATCATTATTAAATGTGCGTGAAAGGTGATAACGTACGTACGAACCTGAAATTCCCAAGCGTATTATTATGTAGGCTAGCGAGACTCCGTGAAAATTCCGCGCTTACTGTCTTCAGCTATCTGCATAATTTACTGTTAATGATATTTGGTTTGAAATAATACATTTATGCATAGTTAAATAATATTAAGCAACAATTGTCTCTTTCTTTCGTAAAAATAATTGTCATTGCCAGTTCAAAATCCTTTAAATAAATAAAACGACTATATCTCTTTTTTATTTATTGAAAATTATAACAATTTATATATTGTAGAACAAACAAATAATTGTCAGCTCAATATTTTCTTTTTAATAAATAAAACGAAAGTTTTAACCGTTTTACAATTTAACTAATTTAAAAATAAATTCCTTCTTATCGTAAAATAATTATCAGCTTAATATTCTTTAGATAGATAAATCTGCGAAGATCAGGCGATCTCATCTTTAAAAAAGGCGGTGTCAGGTGATAACGTACATACGAACATTACATTGCCATAGCGTATTATTTTATAGACTAGCATCACCCTGTGGAGATTTTAGGATTATTTACCTACAGTCTGCTATCTCTGGTATTTACTTTCCCATACCACCGCGGAAAGATGTGACACAAGGCCGAAAGGTGTGTAGGGGCGCCTCAGATGGTTAGCGATAAACTATCCCCTTATAAGAGAATGTAAAGCCTGTAAGGGTGGACCTCCTAGAATTGATTAGAACATACCTCAGCCCGGAAGATGCAAGGCCATGGCAGTCACATGCCCCACACTCTGTTGGACTGCTTGCCGAA
>OY744516.1:62172316-62274816 GCA_963556195.1 Sepiola atlantica | reverse complement strand
TCAATGTAGCTGCGACCATAAAACATTTATTTAACAAGGGGAGTATTTTCGTCTGCAGATAATCTTTAATCCCGACGTGTGGTATGGTGCACGGTAAAAACATCTTGAATTGCGTCCCTACGTGTGGTGCACACTGTAACCATATTGGGTTCTGTTTGTGGCTTTATTTGGATCACCACGTGTGGTTCCCAGTGTAATCATCATGGATTCTATCTAAAAATAGTTCTGAAATGAAACGCCAAAAACGGTTGAGAAAATCCCAGGTCAATTGATAAAAAGAAAGTCAAATCACATTTGAGTATATTTTCCAGTGCTTACAAATTTGTTTATGTATTAAGAGTGTACATCTGTCCTGTTAGAAGAAGACAATATATTGTATATCTGCCGTGCTTTTCAATTTCACCCTCATTACTCCATCTTCATACAACATCTTCCCACTTGCGACGTTCCCTCTAGTGTCTTCTTTTCGTCATAATTTGTAAAATCTATTCTTGATCAGTGTTGATACAGTACATAGATATGTTAATTTTCATCTTTACTTAGTTTCTACAGCTTTATAGCTAATACGAAGAAAAGTATTTGTGAGATTTCGAAGTAAAAAATACGCCACAAGGTATTTGCATGACAGTAATACGATGATTTATATCTATTTTTTGCTAATTATAAAAAAATAACTTAGTTTAAAAATATTTATGTAATGTTTTTATGTTATTATGTTATGTTAATTTCTTTAAATTTATAAAACACGTATCCAGTTCAAACAATACTTTAGATTTACGTGAGATTGAAACTCGAGTAATGACATCGTAGAATCTACTGTTTCAGTAATGTGTATAATGCCTAATTCTTTTTTGTCAACCAACCGCATGTTTCTATTTGCGTACACACAGAAAAGTATCATAGCTTTTTAATAGTACATAGATATTATTTTATTTATAGATAATTTCAAAGGACTCTCATTTATAAGTGTATGTTCAAAAGTACGCTTTTAGAATTTACTTTAGATTTTAAGATTATCATATTTCAAACAAATATTAAATAAATATATTTTGCGTGTGTTTAGTGTAAACAAAACACTATGTGTTTTTTATGAAAATCGCTTCAGACAAGGCATGAATTCACTTGATGTAACTAAATAACAAGAACGAACGACAGGAGATGCCTATTAGCCTTAGTCTTGAAAAGACCAATGCTATAGGTAGGAGGAAACAGTAAACAGGAAGAGAGTTCCACAAGTTCTCGGAAAGAAGATACTGGAATAGGAAGCTGTATTACAATGACACATAAAAACAGCGAATTGATTAAGACCACTAGACTAATAGGTTAAATGAGCTGGAACAAAGAAAGCGGGGAATAGATCAAACAATTCTGAAGAACACATGCCATAATAGTATTTATAGAAAATAAACTGAGGCTAACCGCATCACGTCTGTGAGAGAGAGAGAGAGTGAGGAGCAGAAGAAAGACTGTGCCAATCAAATTACAGATACGTTTCTGCACCTTATCAAGAACCCTCAAATGAGACAGAGATTCACCAGCCCAAATATGACAACAGTATACCATACATGGTCTCATAGTAGATTTGTAGATATAGAAAATAGCCTCAGGTGTGAGAAGTTTTTAGAGCGATAGAGAGAACATACTTCATGAGAAGCAGAAAGAGCAATGGATCTAATGTATGAACTCCAAGAAAGATTTGATGAGAAAGAAATACCAAGAAGTTTCAGAGTCTATTTCTTCTCAAGAGCAGAGCCACCCATGAGAATCTTAGAAAGAAAAGGGACACGCCTACAATTGAAAGACACGATCTGAGTTTTGACTGGATTAAAAGAAACTGCATTAAATCATGTTTATCATTTTCACGTTTAATAAAGGAAAAAAAACAGACAAAATATTTTTTTTTTTATCCAAGTTCATTAATTTTGTCTCGTTTTATTTCGCAGAAACTTCAGCTTAAAGAATTTTGAACTAATATTCGGCACTTGTAAAAGTATCTGTTTTTCAATACATTCATGTATAATTTATACATTATGCTAGAATAATTCGAATAAAAATAAGACCCTGAACAAACAGTTTTGCATCAATTTTATGTCCCGTCGTGAAGATAATAATCAAGATATAATGTTACTAAATCTTATATTTAAAGTTCATATTCTAACTTTGATCAAACTCTATTACATAATTTTGACTCACAGAGCCCACGATGTTATTGTACCATCTTTGCCCAGAACAGATACTAAACTTTGATCTTAACCCGGAAGTGTATTTTAGTTAGAGTTTAACGTTCGACACAACAGCGACATAAGATTATGAGATCTCGTTTTTTTGTAAGTGTTAAGGGTGATAATATAGGCACGAACATAACATTTCCTTAGTGCATTATAATATATATAATGATAATTCTTACTATCTATTATAATGACGAAAGCTGGAGTTACAAAAGTAGGCTGATAGAATGCAGGTTAAGATTAGAATGCGCTTTCTGAATCTATTTTGGCATCTTGTAAGTTAAGAGTGGGATTGAAAAATAAACTTTAGTTGCCTGTTGTTTGTGGAGAGAATGCGTGAAAAAATAAACAATTTTCAAAAATACTATGAGCGATGAGAAAACATCAGAGCAAAGAGTGTCGCCTGGACGTCCTGTGCGATCGCCTCAATTTAATAATAGTAATAAAGAAAATAGTGCGAGAGTTAATGTCAACATATACCAGCATTAAAGGAAATCTATGTAACATCCTTTTTGTGTTTCGATAATTCATTTGTGAACAAACCTGCAGAAGAAGATGATTCGAGAAATGCAAGGAGAATTCACCAACTGAAGAAACACAAGTGTTTCTTTTCTGTCTTATGTAACGTAGCATCCTAAACAAAGTGAATGGCTCCGTTACACATTATGATAAGCAGTAACATCCCGCAAAACACTTTGATGAACTTTACGGATATTTACCCCGAAAAGTACAATAGAAGCCGATACGTTACATGTGTCCATAATACGCGCATGATTCATTACTTTATTTCGTATGAATCAGATGATTTTATTGTTGGCATTGGTTTCCCTGGTATCATTCTAGTTAGAATTCCTTCTTAGAAAGACATCGGGTACTTACAGTGAGCAGGTGAAAGTTGCCAACATCCTAAGTGAAACTGTTTATGTGGAACAGACTGGATTCGAACTTGGCACACCCAGGTTTTCAGTCCGTGACGTTAACCAACTAGCCAGCGTAATCGCCCACGCACATGGTGAGCCTTAATAAGTTCGAAGATGTGATGTATCAAAATATGTTAAAGCAGTGAAACAAAACTGTACGTAAAAAAAACTGTATGGAAATAGAAAATATTCATGGTCGAAGAATTAATCCAATATAAAACAGTTAACGGCACTCAAAGGGTGTGTCAGCATTTCTGTTTTAAGCATTTCATAACAATAGTGTTAGCGAAAAAGAGATTAAGTTTCTCATATTTTACCCTTTTTTAATAATACTCAGTTATTTACATACTTTTCTAGAAAAATCCTTTATAATCAAACTGAATGAACAATCCACAGACGTAGGATCTTTACACACACGCTAAATAAATTGAGATTAAATATTCCTTAAACATTGTCAAGTGCCGGGAGCTCGAATTAGTTTTACCCAATGAGCTATGTAACATTATACTCATTTTCATTCTATAAATAGATTAATTTAATGCGTAGCAATTCGAAAAGATTCATTAGCTCCTTTAAGGGGCAGCTAGAGACGCAGAACGACTTTCATTATATTCACATGCATATTGTACATGTAAATAAACTTATATTTAAGGTACACTCCCTAGTATGGCTTCATTTTTAGGAATAGCTATGCACACGATGAAGTTTACATAAGAATACACTTTTAATTTAGTAAAAAAGTATAAATTACCAAGATCTTTAAAAAAATATATTTATTTGATTCTCTCACCTTTCTTTCTATAAGGAACACGAAGACATCACACACAGAGCAATTGAGCTTTATATAGAGAGATATAGAAGATATGGAATATATACACACACACACACACACATATATATATATATATATATATAGAGAGAGAGAGAGAGAGAGAAAGAGAGAGAGAGAGAGAAAGAGAGAGAGATATAGATAGATAGATATATAGAGAGCGATAAAAAAGAAAGAGAAAGGAAAATAGAGATATATAGGCAGATCGAGAGAGGGACAAAGAGGCGTTATGTACTAAATATACTAACATTTTCCAATTTAATATTATTATTTTAAAGAAAAAGAAAAAATGATTCCTTTATTTCAACTTTTTTAAATCAGGAAAAGTGGTAGAATCGAAACCGAACACTAGATATTTTCATTCTGATACTTTCCCAACTAAACAATTCTTAATTCGACTTTTAAATTAACATTCATAAGAAAGATCGGATATAAGTATTTGAAATTTAAAATGGAATCTGTTCCCATGGCTCACTTAGAGATGGCTGCACGTACATATTCGGCACATAAAGGGTAACGTAATGGTTCGCGTCGACTTATATTGTTTTCCCGACTGTATACATATATTAATTTCATAAAAAATGGTATATACTTAAAGTTTTAAAAGAGGTTCAGCATCCATAGATCACTTAGGCTAAAAAAACACTTACAGGTTCGGGACTACTTCCATTGTCTTCTCCAAAATATTTCATGCATATGATATAAATTTCTAAGTTTTAAGATGGTTATGCTTCGATAGTCCTCTTATTGGTGTACTAACAGATTCGAGGAACACTTCCATTGTCTTCTCCAGAAGATTTTATGTTTATGATATAAATTTCCAAGTTTTAAGATGATTATGCTTCCATAGTCCTATAAATGGTGTACTAACAGATTCGGGAACACTTCCATTGTCTTACCCAGAAACTTCTCGATAAGAATACACTTTTAAATCTTATGTAAATTCGCTAACTTTTCTTTCTTTCTTTCTTTCGAGAAGACACAAACATCACACATACGCATACACAAACATTTGGTGTTTTATATATATATATATATATATATATATTATATATATATACATATATATATATATATTATTTAATCATAAATAATAAGTATTATCCACATAGTATACGTTTCATCCTAACGGAATCTTCAGTGTGGAGATAACTGTTAAAACCGGTCGCACGATTCGAACCTTTAACTTTATTCCGAGCGCTCTAACCGATGAGATCAATTTAAACCATTATGCGACAAGTAAAGAAATAATTCTTATTATATCAAATGATGCGGACAACACAGTCAGTTGTCCTAACAGTGTTCAACGTAGATAGCAACTTGCATTTTAGTTAATTATCAATGGATAATATTATGTTCTCTTTAAGAGCACGACTGAAAGAGGACTATCAATATTATTTAATAATAAATATTTAATTATTATCCACATACGTATACGTTTCATCCTAACGGAATCTTTAGTGTGGGGATAACTGTTTAAACCGGCCGCATGAATAAATGCACATTGCTCTTTATTATAGAGTAAAATAGAGGTTTAATGAACGAATGACACTGTTACTTAGCTATGTATAAATAACTTTGTCGATCATCGAGTACGAGCCACCCACAAAACAAAAATAACATTATCAAAAATAACAAACAACAAAACAACTTGATGAATTGTGATATATCTCACTACTTTGGGTGGGTTTCCATTATTTATATAGCCATGGGCAAAATGAGAGAATCGTCTAAAATGTGTACGACTTAAAATGGACGGGGGACAAGGTTATAAAGAGGAGACAAAAAAAGCGGTGGATTTACTTGTCGGTCAAACAAGAAAGCATTCATGATAAATGCGCTATCAGAAAATAAAATCGCTCACCAGTCAATCTGGCTTATATTATTTTAAAAATGGCGGCTTGTAGCCCGTTATGATGATAAACCCAAAATCGTCCTTTATGCTAATTTCGTGGGCATGCGCAGATTAGAATTATTGTTTGTTTGTTAGTATTCTTCTTGGGCCATTCGAGGCTTAGGACAAATGGTGAGGACCAGGAATCTCTTATGATCTTAAATGACTGGTTAAATATATATTATTTGTTGCTTGTAGTCGAGCTTCTCGCTATTATTTTTTTTTGTGTTCGTGTATTTGAAAACGGGATGCACCAACGAGTTAGCCAATGGCGACTTCCGTTCGCCTAGTAATGAATTCAGCCTACGGGCTCAGTGAAGGACACCGTGTCACTTTAGCTGTTGAGAATATAGAACACGCTATCAAGATTAAAAGAATAATTGAAAGAAACGGAGAGAGAGAGAGAGAGAGAGAGAGGGGGAGGGAGAGAGATGACATGACAAGGAAAAGTAACAATGAAAACATCGGAAGGAGAACATGGTAAAACATGATAGGTAGTAAGAAAGAAAGATGAGGAGAAAAGAGTCAGAAAGAGAACAAAGACAATAAATAGTAGAAGATAAGAGAGTGAGAGAAAGCTAAAAGTAGAAAAAAATAGAGAGAGAGAGAGAGAGAGAGAGAGAGAGAGAGAGAGAGAGAGAGGGGTAGAACAAGAGAGGACTAGGGAGAAGAAGAGCTATAAGAAAGGATAACAGACAATAAAGGGTGAACCAATGAAGAATGGAAGAATAGGAGGAATAAAAAGAAGACGTAGAAGAAAAAGAGAAAGAAGAGGAAGAAGAAAAAGAAGAAGCACAGCATAGTATAAGAGAGTGAGAGAGAAAAGAAAGGGTACAAGAAGAAATGTATAGGAGTGAGTGAAAGTAAAGATATAAGAGTCAATAGCTAGCTAGTCAGATAGATAGATAGATAGATAGATAGATAGATAGATAGATAGATAGATAGACAGATAGCTATGGAGGGAGAGAGAAAGGAGGGGAAGGACAAGAAGAATGAGAACTAAGAAGGGAGGAACAATGGAAACAAAAAGAAAGGGGGTACAGTAACGGTTAAGAGAAAGAGAGGATGATAAAAACACAAGAAAAATATAGAAAATGGAAGGTGACAAAGGAAAATAGAAGACATCTTTGTAGAGTATTGATTTACTCCTCTCCAGGAGTTAGGCACAAGGCCAGTTTTTATCTTACTCCCACAAGTAAGATGTGACCCAAGGTCAGGTCGGGAAAGTGGGGTTTAAAAATTGCCTGGGCAGCCCTGTCGGCATTCCTCGGTAGGGGCGCCTCAGGCAGTAAGCAATAAACTTACTCCTCCCCCAAAGATGGGGAGGCGAAGCCTGGGAGGGTGGGCCTCCTAGAACTGTAGAGTACAGACCCATAGACCGGCGTAAATCAAGCCCCGAAGGCTAACACAATACCAGTCTATGGGGCGCAGTATCTATCGGAACAGATACTACACTTTTATCTTAGCCAAAAGGCCAAGAACAAAGTGAGTATTGATTTACTCCTCTCCAGAAGTTAGGCACAAGACCAGTTTTTATCTTACTCCCACAAGTAAAATGTGACCCAAGGTCGTGTCGGGAAAGTGGGGTTTAAAAATTGCCTGGGCAGCCCCGTCGGCATTCCCCGGTAGGGGCAAGAACAAAGTGAGTAGCTAATGGCAAAAAAAGCTAAAATCTAGATGAACATCTTTGTAGAGTATAATTAAAAAGAAAAAGACAAAAAACAACAACGAGAAAGGGGTGTGTGCAATTTTCACATTTCATTTGTTTGTTCACAGGAGTACGCGACACAATCCAAAAAACATCAGACACTATATTAATACGGCGGTTTAAGTTGCCCTTTCACCGCTTGAAAAAAACAGCTAAAACTAGTCGATAAGATTTGGAAGCCATTTTGGGAGCTAACCGCTTCAATGTAACCTGAAGCAACCCCCCCATTCCTGTGATAAAAATAACAACCCCAACCGCACATGTAAAACGTGTTTCGGTGTCCTCTCTCACTACTACTCCATCATATTTTTTGCTTTATTTCCATCTTGTTCTCGAGTCAATTAGTTTCACCTGTCTCTCCTCCCTCTCTTTATCTCTATCTCTTACCCACACCACAAATTTGGTCTCTTTCCCCCCTCTCCTCATCAAAACAATCCTTTCTCTAATTCCCGCCTTCTCGTTCTTTCATCAACACCGCCATCAACTTTCTGCTTGGTCATAGTTTCGCACATCTAATTTATTGAATACGTTTCAACCGACGCAGTTTGTTTGTTTGTTTTGAAGAAACCAAAAAAAAAAGAAGAAAAAGAAAGAAAAAAGCGCATCCATTTTACCCGAAATAATGGATCAAGGTAAGTCAGATTCTTGTGTTCAGCAAATTTAAGCCAACAATAAAACCGATGAGCCGTCTTCTCTGTATTTTTTCAAACCATTTTATTGTCAGCTCAAATCGATTCTTGTTTAATAACCAAATGACAACAGAAAACAATTGCAAAATATAACCCACCTTGGATACTTTCACATGTAAACTTAGAAGAATACCCGTCCCAGAACGGGTAAAACCAATTCCCCTAGCAGAACAGGTTAGCACAAGTTTTATGTCATCTTACAAAGATTAAAATCAAGATATATTCCTACTAAACCTTATGTTTAAAATCAGTATTCTTATTATTATCAAAATCCATTACATGATTTTGATTCTAGAAAATGTCTAAAATTTAAAGCATAAGCTTAAAGTATCTTTAGAAAAACTGAAATTCAGGGTATCTTGATTAATTGGTTTCTAATAACTATAGATAACATTTTATGCAAATCTGAGGTATTTGAATTTTCAAATAAAATGCTTCAAAGAAACTGAAATTCGGAGAATATTTACTAATTGATTTCTAATAGCTTTTGATAAAATTTCACAAAAATCGGAAGTATCTGAATTTTTATGAAGAGCTTCCATCCCGCTTTGCACTCTTCGCATTGAACTAAATATAGCCAACTTTACCTACCATTACACCAAGTATCTGGTTTGATAATTTAGGAGTGAATCATATACATGCAAATATATAAACATATACACATACATAACTTTATATAAATAGGAATATATATATATATATATATATATATATATATATATATATATATATATATATATAAAACATATACATATCTTAAACTTTATAGAAATGGAGATAGATATAACATATTATAGACATTCTTTCCCAAATATACAGGAAGACTGTAACGAAAATTTATGTCTCTCTTTCCTACCTGTGAAATCTATTGTATGTCTCTCCATGTACCCTTTGGGGTGTTGCGAGGATAATTTTCGTTATTAGCTCGAATACTTCGATCATCAACCCTCCTCTTTATTTTTTTTTTATTTCTAGAGTAGATAACTCTTTTTTGACATATCCAGTTTCTCAAACAAATTTCAACGCGTTAAGATGGTGGTTATTTGTCGGCTAATTGCTTATAGGTCCATTTGGCCTAATAGTTAGTGTTCGCTAATGGGCCGGGAGATCAGGGTCGAGTCATACAAGAAAAAAATTTACTTGATGCCTCTCTGCTAAACACCCAGTATTATAAGATTATGATCAAATATGTTCTTTAGAATTGTCTCATCTATTTCCTGCTTCCTTTGTTACAGCTCGTTTGACTCGTTGGTCTAGTGGTCTCCACTCCATCAATTCGCTGTTTTTATACCTCATTGTAATACAGCTTCCCATTCCCAATGATTGCAGGCTTGTGTAACTCTCTTTCTGCTGACTGTTTTCCTCTTACCTATAGCATTGGTCTGTTAAAGACTAAGGCCAATATGCATCTCCTGTCTTTGCCTTAATTATCTTTTGTTCTTTTTAGCTCTTTACATCAAATAGCTTCATGCCTTGTCTGGAGCGATTTCACTTAAAACAGTGTGTCATGCTGATAAAGGAGTGGTGCCCTCCTCTACATCTCGGTGTAGGAGCTAATAGAAAGAGAGGGTCACCCTCCACTAGGGTCGGCCACTTTATTTTACTAGTGGCGGTGACGTATTGGGTACTCTAGTAGGTTAGGTAACTCGTCTGGTAGAAGTTAAATCCTAAAAATCTCACCAAATACCAGAGGCCTAACGTGACAGTTACTGCAAGCCACCCGCATCGATAGAACGAGGAAGTGGCCCTCTGAAAATAATTGCTTTTTATGTTGAAGGAAATAATGTTTTTTCTATTTCCTCTCATTTTACTGACGTTTTCTGCGTGCATCTTCCACTTGATTTGTAAACCTGGGAATTACCATTAACCCCAGAGCGCTGAAGTTGTATTTGTAAAAAAAAAATGATTTTTTGCACCTATTTTAAAAATGATTCTCTAAACTTAACCTTTCAGTTTATGTCCAAATAATGCATATAACTTGAGTAGCATATAAATAGGACTATCAAAATAAAAAGTAAAATTTGATGGCGGTCATCTTGAATTTATAATGAGGTTGACAACCCCTGTGGAAAATTGTTATTTTTTCATGCCCATATTAGTCAATTGCTGAATTTATTGTGTATATTTGTGCTGTCGTGTTTTATATTTCAACTATATGCATGTAGTATCGTCTGCTATTAGAGGTAATAGTCTTGTCGCAATTTTGCGACAGCCGCGCTAAGAGAGTTAATGATCTAGATCTTTTTGATTTTATCTCAATAGAAAATACCTTTTAAACATGTATCGTAGTTTTTTGCTATATTATCATCAATTTGTATTTAGATTCATAAACGACATTGATATGTTCTGTAATAAAAAAATCCTCTTTAATGGTTTAAATAAATTGACAGACATCTCTATCTTATATAAATAAAGATTTTGTTCATCTGTGCGTCAGTCACATTTTTTTTTTAAACGTAATAAATACGTCGCAGAATTTGTCCCATTTAGAAATATCAGAGATCTTAACTAATTTTAGAAATGGAGAATATTGCATTAATAGTAAATAATAAATTCCCAACAAATAAAGCGGATGCCATGACCGAAAATCGAAACCGAAACCTTGAGATATTCAGTCTGAATTTTCACCTACTGACCTATTTGGACTCTCTTATAAATAGAGCTTAAAATATTACCATAACAAAATAATTATAGCTTTGGCGTTATGTCATAGATTTATGACTTACGTCATGTTTACAAAAATGAAGTTAAACAAGCGATAATATTAAATGACTGAATGGGTAAACATTATCAATAACATTGGAAATTATTTTCATAGTCCCGAACTATTTATTTTGTTTTTACTACGTATAATATTTAATATATAATAAGGAATTCAAATAAAAATTCTATGAGAAAATCTCATGAGAAAAATATCCATGATTTTTCATTACAAAAAGTATGGATCGAGAGTATTTTTAATCCCAAAAGAAAGCGTTAGTATTTCAATAAAACTTCATGTATTGATTTCTATATATTTTTTAAACAATTTATTTATTTTCTTAAGCTTTGCGCGCGTACAGCAATAGTCAGTTAAATGAGCTAATTTACGTTTACAGTGGTTGTCAGTATAGTGATCCTTTGCAGAATTTTGGCCCGTATATAAATTTAGGTATGTGTATGTGTTTATATATTTCCATGTATAGAATTCATTCCTAAACAAATGAACTTGCCATTATGAATTTTGGAACACAAGTGTTAGGCGCCAGACTAAGTAATGTGGGGTATGTTTAGTTTAATTTAGTTTCATCAAAGGGGGTAAAGTGGACTAGAAGCCTTTCGTAAAATTAAGATACCTCAGATTTTTGTGAACTTTTAACAGTAGGTATTGACATAAATTGTTAAATATTTCCTAAAGTTCAATTTCTTTGAAGTATTTTAAAATGAATTTTAGGGGCATAATATGGGAAATAACTTCAATTTGCAAACTTAGGTATTTCAAATTTGCACTCAATTTTATCCATAGTCATTAAACACAAATTACACAAGGTTCTTTGAATTTCAATTTTTTCTTAAGATCCCTTGAATTTTAGACATTTTATAGAATAAAAATGATCTAATGGGTCTTGATCAAAATTGAGATAAGAATTTAAAACATAAGGTTTCGTAGCATTATGTCTTGATTTAAATTTTCGTACGGGGACACACTGTTCCGTTCGGGGAATTAATATTACTCGTCTTAAAACGAGTATCCTTCTAGTGTTTATATAAAGTTCTCTAATGAAATAAATTCAGTATAAAACCCACTATTAAAATTCCGAACTCGCATAAGTTAGTAACTTTTTAATAATTTTTTTTTGTTGAAAACTTATCATTTTATTACCATGAACTGTATTTCGCATGGAAAAAATGACGTTTCTCTCGAAACATAAAACAACTTTCACTTCTTAAAAATACGCCGCAAAACGAAAATAAAATGTCACTGAGGCTTAATAATAAAATTAGAACAATTAGAAACTTACTTTCATCGTTTTATTATTCATATGAAAAGAGAAATTATTTTACTCATGAGTAAAGTAAGATAATTTAATTCTGAACAGCCTTTACACAAGATTCAAAAAATAATATGTTATACTCTATATATTATCGACAGAAGTAGATTGTAAACTCTTAAATTCAACTATAAATTTAAAAAGTAAATCTATTCACCAATAAAATATTCGAAGCTCATCACGCCCTATAAATATATAGACTAATTACATAACATCATTTAAAAATAATGTTTCTCTACAAAAATACTGTTTCAATTGTAAAATCATGTGTTTTTCAATTTCACTGAATATTTCGCATGTGTTGGGTTCTTTTCTGAGATTTAACTTACTGGAAATACAATTTTTGGGACTGAAAGATTGTTGGCTAAAAAGTAAGTGACAAAACTGAGATCGATTTAAAAAAATCAATGCAAATTAATTAATTGATGAATAAGTTCCAAAGATTTAACCAGAATCAGATGATTTCCTTATTTTTTGAGAATTATTTTAAAATCTGCTAATTTTGCGAATATTTCCTTAATAGTTTTGAAGGTATTTTTTATTTTTACCGTTTCAAAATCGCACGTATAATTTGGCGAAGCCTATAATAAAATGCCAAAATATGAACTAAAATTCAATTTTTTAAAAAAATCTATCTTTAAGAAGCATATTTACTTTACATTTGAATTAGGCAATATATTTGGATTTACTTATAAAATAAAGATGCATTTAACTAATCTATTATATAAAGGACAGTTGTCTGTGTATATATATATATATATATATATATATATATATATATATATATATATATTTATATGTGTATATATATATGTATATATATATATATGTATATGTGTATATTTATATGTGTATATATATGTATATGTGTATATTTATATATGTGTATATATATGTATATGTGTATATATTCATGTCCAGCTAAAAGTAAAAACGATAAGACAAACAACCACAAAGTTTATATATTCTTGATCAGCGTTGCCCTGGAGAATAATACCTAAAATCTAAAAAAAGTTATTCATTCTTTGAGGGTCTAATTGGCCAATTTTCGTTATAAAGAAATTTTATTCAGCCACTTTATGTACTAATAGGTAGTAACTCTGATTTTTTTTTATTACGGAGTTACTTCCCTTATGCCGACTCATTCCTCAAAGAGAGAGAGAGAGAGAGAAGGGAGAGAGAGCGGAATGACCTGGGAGGAGGGAAATAAAAGGGTGGGGAGATGGAGGGGAAAACGGGGGAGGGGAGGGGGAGAAAGATAGAGAGACGGATAGGGATGGTTAATGAGACAGAAGTTTACATAGAAATATATTAGACTTTTGCTCCGGGCAACGCCGGGTAGCCCTGCTAGTTAATATATAAATGTAAAGAAGAAGGCTACTTCTGGATCTACGAATATTTGCATAGAAGTGATATTTTGAGAAGCAAAACAATGAAATTGTCTTCAATCAAGTATGACAAATTATTTCCTTGATGCATATTCATTAGACTAGAAAACATATCAAAGTATATCACTACTCCCTCCAAAAAGTAATGGTAATCCCTGGGAGAATAAACTCATGACCACATAACAGATACTACACTACCCATACTAGGAGGAGGTAATGCTTTAAGGATAGTATCATGACGAAGAAACATATGCTACACTATCACACCCCAAAGGCGGAGGTAATTCCCGAAAAGATTGTTTCGGAACAGCAGAATAGATACTATACTACATCTCCCCAAAAGGAAGAGGTAATACCTGAGAGGATAATATCACGACAACAGAAAACATATTACACTATCCTCTCTAGATTTAGCATGTAAATATAGTACATTAGTCTGAAATAATATAGTAAACTTAATTGAGCATTAAAAGTTAGTACAATAATACAATTAATAGAAGTAATATTATAGTTTCGTCTTCAGGCCAACAGATACCAAATCTCCATTAGTAATAGAAATAATAAATTGAATTGATCACGAAAAGATAGTACAATAATATAGTACAATTAATTAGTTTCGGCTTCAGACGGACAGATATTAAATCACGATGAGCAATTATGTAAATGTTTACAGTTATTATGCGTGTTTTAGAGTTTCTTGTAAATGTAAATTGTTCTCTTAAGATTTATTATTATTTTTTTTAAATAAACACATTTAAAGTGTATTTCCCTGATCTTAATTCTTTTTTAATTTAAATAATAAAATGCTGAAATTTGTTGAAATTTTAATTTTATCGTAACTATTTTATTATTCAGTAGATCTAAACATCTAAAAATTATAAAATAAAGTTTAAATGAAGAAACAATCAGAATCAGATGATTTCCTGAGTTTTTAGAATTATTTTAAAATCTGCTAATTTTATGAATATTTCCTTAATAGTTTTGAAGGTGTTTTCGTTTTTACAGTTTCAAAATCGCATGCATGAACTAAAATTAAAAATTCTTTTTAAATTCGATGTTGACTCATTTAAATTAATAAAAAATGTGCATAAAAAATTAACGCGCCAAACATAATTTTAAGAGTTGATATGTTAAGTGTTAAAACATTTTTTTGAAAAGTTTACGAAAATTAAAAATATTAATTTTGGAAAATAAATTCATGAAAATTGATAAAAAATAACCAAGTTTATTTAATTTTTTTTGTTGTAATTGCCTTCTTCTCTAAAAGATGAAATTCCGTCAGATATTTTCATATTTGGTATTTGATATCTTTTTATATAATCTAAAATCGTTAAAAATATAAGAGTGTGCATCCGCCGTTAAAAATAACGGGAATTTGTTTGCTTCGTCAGTGTTTGTACTAATTTTCATATAAAATAACGTCTCAATCAGTAAAGTTAGAAAACAAGATATATGAAAAACAAAACACATTTCAAACTGGAAAGTTTAAAAAAGTAACAGGAAACTAAAACGTATAAATCAGTATAAAAAGAAGAAAATAAAAAGAAAAAACGTTTCATAATGAAAATAAAGTTGTGGATTTCTTTCCAAATTCATTTTAGACGGCGGGGTTGAACCCTTTAAACACCTAAAATCGTCCTGCGTTTTTTATTCGTTCTACGAGAGAGAGAAGTATATATATATATATATATATATATATATATATATATATATATGGCTAGAGAGCCATGAGAAAAATACTGTTTTGTTTAAGTAATTGAAACAGTTTTTCATTATAAACAACTGATAATCCTTACAAAAATATGAAGACTAGCGTAAATTCTTGAGAGCTTACTAATACAGTTATTACAGGAGATTGATTGACAAGGGAATATATATATATATATATATATATATATATATATATATATATATACAGGGTGGGCCAAAATAAAAGTCCTATCTTTAAATTTGAATAACTTGAATTTGAATAACTTCCACAAAATAAAAGTTAAACTCACCAAACTTTATGTGTGTGTAGACTGACCCTTCCGAGATTTTTTGAAATAAACAAAACAAATTTTAGCCGAAAAACACTTCTTAAAACTTACAAAAACTAAAGTATTGTTTTTTACACTGTTTTGAGTTTTTTAAGCAAAAATAATGTTTTCTAAATGAGGGTACGTTCCTTAGGGCTAATACGGCTCATGCTTGCTTCGGAAGGGGTCCTTTACTTATTCTAAAAAAAAAAAAAAAAAAATCAATAAATAAAAAAGGTATGAATTTTTAAAAATAGGACCCTTATTTTTGCCCACCCTATATATATATATATATATATATATATATATATATATATATATATATATATATATACATATATGTGATTTTATGAAGGCTTACCAAAGCATTCCTTTCAGGACACCAATGATCACCATTAAAGATATTTTTTCTTACAAATATTATTTATTCAAATTAAATGTTTTTTCCTACACGTGTTTCACTACCAATAGTTACTTGCTTCGCAGATCATCAGGGAAATTAAATGTCTGGAATACTGGTTTCAAATGCCGACAATACACAATGTGGCGTTACAATAGTTGAGGTCACTTAAGAAGAGAAGAGGAAAAAAAATAAAAATAAAAGTTAAAATTAAAAAACAAGGAAGAACAACGATAAAAAAGAAAGTCCAAGAAAAAGTCTTAGAAAAGTAGCTCGTGCATTATTTCTTCCAACAACGCCACATTGTGTATTGTCGGCAGTTGAAACCAGTATTCCAGACATTTAATTTCCCTGATGATCTGCCAAGCAAGTAACTGCTTGGTAGTGAAACACGTGTAGGAAAAACATTTAATTTGAATAAATAATATTTGTAAGAAAAAATATCTTTAATGGTGATCATTGGTGTCCTGAAAGGAATGCTTTGGTAAGCCTTCATAAAATCACATATAAATGCTCTGTACTCTGTAATCGAGTATCATCGAGCTTGTTTTTATTGGAACAACCCCGGTCTTCACTGAATGATCTATTTCATAAGTGAAAAATCTCTCTCTCTCTCTCTCCCTCTCTCTCTCTCTCTCTCTCTCTCTCTCTCTCTATATATATATATATATATATGAAAAGAAAATATTAATTATTTTTACCTACAGACATCGATGTTTCATGCGTACGCCAAATCAGCGAGGACGTACAGCGAGCATTTGAAAGTGATTCTACAACAACAAATGGGGTCATTACTGCTGGTTGATACATTCTCTCAGAGTGTACCAATCCTAGAATAGGGGGCTTTTATTATATTTTTAAAGTAAATATTAATTATTTTTACCTACAGACATCGATGTTTCATGCTTACGCAATCTTCAGTGTTACTTCATGTCGGTCAGAGGGCTTGAACCCGGTTTTTATAAATCGCCACTGATTTTCAGTCGGGTATCCTTCCTTTATATATATATATATATATATATATATATATATATATATATATATATATATATGTCATTTATTTTTTATTTTGTCTGCAGTACGTTTGAACAGACGGCACACTACTAAAATTCTAATTGGGAATAATATATATATATATATATATATATATATATATATATATATATAAGTAATTTAGGTGATTAAAATAGGATTAATCCATGTTTTGAATAAAAAAAAAATTGATTTCTCTATGTTTAGGGTGAATTGCCCCCTCCTACGATTGTATGTAGGGGTGGTTTGTAAAAATTAAAAAAACACTCCTTCCCCTAAAAAAAAGTAAATGTGATCAAAAACTATGCATGAAGCTTTCCAAGGTCAGTATAGGAAAATGCTTCTAGACTGAGGCAATTTTTATCCTGATGTGGAGTGCCCATTTTGGTAGGGGATAACACTTAAAAAAGCTTAAAACACAAAAAGAAATGAATTGTCAAATGTACAAATACTTGAATAGAGGAAAAGTAATTAAAAAAATAAAAATTGCCGCAGTCTAGGATGATTTCTCGTTCACTGGCCGAGAAAAGAAGAGATAAAGTAACACTAACAGATACAACACTTTGAGGTTAAGTAGATTTTAAAAAGTAAATATGAATAAATAAAAATAAACCGAAGTAAATAAACCTTTTTTTTATTGTAATAAGTATATAAAGAAATAAAGAAAGAAAGAAAGAAAGAAAGAGAGAGAGAGAGAGAGAGAGAGAGAGAGAAAGAAAGAAAGGTCTTCAAATCCATCTCCTAGGGAAGAAATAACATTTTCGCAGGCTTCAAGGATGTCTTCTTCGCTGAGCGAGGAGAGAAAAGAATACGTATAGGATCATAACAGGTAGAAAAAAACCTAAAAATGAAATGGATTCTAAAATCTGGAAGATGTGTAACGTAAAAATAAACTAGATATCGATGTTTTCGATAATTGTAAAGGAGGAAAAATATAAATTAACATTTCTTATTGTAATAAGTAAGTAAAGAAGTAAAGAGATAAAGAGATAAGTGGGAGGTCCCAAATCCATCTACAGAGGAAGAAATAAAAATTGACGCAGTCTAAAAGATTTCTTCTTCACTGCTCGAGGAGAAAAAAAGAATAATTATAGTATCATAAGACTTATTAAAAACTAAAAATAAACGTAAAAGAAATTAATATTAAAATCTGGAAGATGTATTACATAAAATTAAAATACCCTAAGATATCGATGTTTATCGATAATAGTAAAGGAAAAAATTATAGAGAAAATATAATGATAATAATAATAATAATAATAATGATAATAAATCCTCATAATATTACTGAAAAAATTATATTGTGAAGTTTTGCGATTGTTTGAATAATGTTCGATAAGTATCAATGGTTAAAATTGAAACAATTTACTTGTATTGTGTGTGAATTAGTATTGGCAGCGTCGTGTAAAGAATATAGTACGAACCTACATAATATTTCTATAAGCAATTGGATGTTTTTAAGTGAAGACCCCTGTTTGTTTTACGTTGTGATTTGTTTTAAATTGAGTTATAAGCTTTTAAAGTGTTATTATGAAATTGCCTAAGTGGTTATGTATGAGTCCCAAAAAATACATTATACGTGTAACAATAGAAGATTCGTTACTGAAATGTATTTACTCGATGAGATTGCTAGGTAGGTGATGCCATTTTGAATCAATGTACAATAGAAATGATTTAGTTCATTAATTTATTCTTAAATTCCGGAATGAGTTGAAGTCTATGATTAATAGCTATAACTAACGACGGCCAAGAAATCGGATATTTAATCCGATATTCTGGAATTATCAAGGAATATCAAGGAGCGGTTATAAATTGATTTAGTAATGTATATTTTGTATGAAATTATTAAAAGAATGAAATAAAATAATTACGGTGATAATTGTATAAAATATCCGATGTTATGTATTGACCGGCGTTAAGTGGGAGAATGGGAGTAAAAAATATCATAGCGAAAAGTTTTACTACCATCTGTATAGAGTATGTTTTTGTGAGAATATGTGATGGCAGTCTAAAAGTAACATTTATTGTTAGATGGTGAAAGTAGTCATAAATTTCTTGAAACACGCTCGAGTGAATAAGGTGAATAGAGTGGCGAGGTTAGTAGTCTATGATGCATGTGTTTATTTTCTTACTCTCGTCAAAGGTACAGCGGGAAACCCAGCGGAAAGCCCAGTCAACTATATATATATAGGGATGTGCGAAAATATAGGATTTAGCATATGCCTTTAATGTTTAATGTATACCAACCCCTTCCAATTTAAAGTTCGTTGCAACAAAATTTTGTTACATTTCAAAGGCCAAGATTTTATTTATCTCACGAAACATTCTCACAACAGTCAATCTTTAGTTTCTTTTTCTACGAATTCGTTTCGTTTATATATATATATATATATATATATATATATATATATATATATATATATATATATATATATAACGGGGATGAGTCATCCTATAGAAAACAAAATAATAGAATAGGAAATAAGAAGTAAACAGAACTTTTGTTCGTAAGAAGCCTAACGACTGGCTAAGAGAACAACAAAGAATCTGGTTGATTAACTAGCTAGACGTGTCTATAAAAACACCCCGCAAAATTAACTGTATGAATTTTAGCCTGACGATTCCCTCCGGGGATGTAACACGGAAGCTTCTGTGTAGCTTAATTGCCATAAATATATTTTCATGACTTACTACCTAGCTCTACTCACGTATTGAGCACTGTTGAAGTAAATACTGAAAATTGATACATAAAAATTATATCTTCTTATACATTTTGTGTGAATACATGAAATAATAATAATAATAATAATAATAATAATAATAATAATAATAATAATAATAATAATATGTATATATAGACACACACACACACACACACACATATATATATATATATATATATATATATATACGTATTTATTTTAAAGTGAAGGATTGGTTTTCTAATTCTACTTTAGTTAATGTATTAATTATTATTAAGCTTATTTTAAAATAATAATGTAGTTTACTTTATTTTCAAATAACTGAGAAATTGAATAATATTAAACTAATAAAATGTTCTCAATCTATATCTATAGAATGTTAGGCAAGTGTATATTATTACATATCCGTATGCATAGAATTCACTTCTAATCTAATTAACCGATCATTATTAATTTTAAAAAGACAACTGCTAAGTGTAAGAGGTCAAAATGAGGGCTATATTTAGTTGAAATTAGGTTTATGTAAAGCGGGTAAAACAGAGGGAGAAGCGCTTCGTAAAAATTCAGATACCTCCAATAGTTTAACAATAGGAAACCGACATTGTGTCTAACTCGTCCTTCGTGGGGAGGCAAGTAAATAGGGACTTTAGTGTACACAGTGTGTGCGAAAATCGGACACACAAACATTTTTAATATTTTATGTGCATAAAATGATTTTCGTTGTTTATTCGTGAAATTTTCTGTATTTGTTTGTTTTATTTTGTTTTATCAATTTTCTATTTTAATATATTTATAGATCAGGTTGCTAAATCGAAGAAATCGCGTGGAAACTTGCCCCGGGAGGCGGTCGATTACTTCATGGCGTGGCTTTACGAAAACCGCTTTCGGGCATACCCGTGTGAAGAAACCAAGAAGCGAATGGCGCGAGACACGGGCCTCACCCTACAGCAGGTCAACAACTGGTACATCAATGCCCGCCGTCGCGTCCTTCCGTCTCTCATTTCTAAAGAGGGCAAAGAACCACGTGACTACCGAATCACACGCAAGAGAGTCAACACTGCAACGATGATTTTACCAAACGACCGGGCATATACCAATTCGTTGACAGATTCTATCGCTCCCCTGACTCAGTCCAGAAGTCACTGCTCGGATTTCATCTCGTTTGCCACAACCGACTCAAAAAACAACACGCCAATCCCTTCACCGCTCATCACTAACACCTACGCATGCTCGTGCGTGATACCCGTATCCCCCACACCTCAGTCAGCACGTCTGCCTACTATGTCTCACATTGGGCAACCTGTTTACACGCACACGGAATATTTACTTGATTTACCATCAATCAACCATAGCATGTCGTCTATCAATAACACCGTTACTGATACTGAGGCCCTGCGTCTGACAATGTCCTCACACAGTGTATTGCCCAATGACTGTGTCGCTCAACCCCAGCCAGAGCCTTCGTCAAACCTTCAGGATACTTCGCCGTACGATTATTATAATCTAACTAACGATTGTGAACTTGGTGATATTTTACCACAAGTTGAAAATCTCGTTCACACCACATATGGAATCACCGATGAAAATTTTCGAATTTTAGAGTTTAATATGATATAAAAATCAAATTTAGCGGAAGTATAGAGCGTATTCTTACATAATCTTTTTTTACTAGTATGTCACCACTTATGAAGGACTAAAGGCCACTTGAGGATAAGGTTAATTGTTACATTTCACTTAACGATGGGTGTATACACTATACACTCCTGTCGTCATTGTGAGCCCAGGTTCTTATCGTTTGCTGATAACATTACTCGGACATTGATGTCTATAAAAATAGTTTATTTGAAAAGAGAGACAGCCACATAAAAAAATCAGAGCGAGAGGCCACTTGTGTACACGTGTGTGTGTGTGTGTGTGTGTGAGAGAGAGAGAGAGAGAGAGAGAGAGAGAGACCTCGTTTCGCTATATCCGACCACACCGCGCGGGCTTCCCCCTATTGGAGACAGCATCCAGACACGTTTTTTTCTGGTTAAAACTTCGCCAGCCAAAGAGATAGAAAATATTCACCCGGAAATCACGTGGTTTCACGACTTCCATCTGTGGTCACCTCTGACCCTTAAAAGTGTCACTCAAACTTGTCTACTCAATACTACACTTGCTATGCAACAGAGTACTTCTCTTACCTACAGTCCAATTATCAGAGAAGAGGCGTTACTAGTCTTTCTCTATTCTATCGTTATTTTCATGGTAGGTGCCCGACTAAGCCCCAATCTTTAGTTACCCCCGCAAAACATTCACAGCAAAAACTCGTCTAACTACATTCACTGTGGACAATTTTCTTTTCTTCCTCTGCCTACCTAAATCTAAACGGAACTTCCATGAACAAAGTTTATTTCTAAGAACTTCATATTTGTGGAACACAATACCACAGGGCTGCTTCCTAGTTGACTATAACATGGTCGTTTTCAAGTCCAATGTTTACAGATTGTTGTCGAGTTGTCCACTTAAATAATAATTTTCACCCATTGTTTCCAATTCTTCCAAGGTGTTGTTTCTTGCCAACCAACAATCTAATTAACCCTTATCCTCGAGTGGCCTTTGAGCCTTAATAAGCAGTTACATACTAGTGGAACAATAACATAACACTAAATGATCAATCGAATACATTTTACTCGCCACCTAAAATGTTTCTCATTTAATTTTTTTTCAGAAAAAAAAACTTCCGATAACGATATCGATTGAACACCGAATCTTCAGATTAGTAATAATCTAGTGCAGAATGATCTCTTCAGTTCATTACATCCTCTTTTTCACATAAGAGACGTTGCTAGTCTCTCTCTACTCTATCGCTATCTTCATGAGCTCAAATTTTGCCCCTCCCCCCTTGTAAAACATCCATAGCAAGAACTCGCTTTGCTACAACAACGAAAAATAACTTTCTATTTTTCCTCCATTCGGGTAGCACCAAGTGAAATTTTCTATGTATAGAGCTTCTTCGCAATGGCTTACCGTCTGTAGAACACATTGCCGTAAGATTTCTTCCCTGTATAATCATTTTCAAATCCTACGTCAACAGATTCCTGTCCTTTTGCCACCTCACAAGTAATCAAACAGTTCATTTCATTAATCAGTCTCAATCCTCTCGTGATGTTCTTCACTTTTCGACTTAGTTTCATTCTATTTCATTAACCCTATTTTTCTCGAGTGGCCTTTGGCCTTGATAAGTGGTGATCCATCGATAATATGTCGCATAGCCCCTTAATAATTCATACCTTCGTTTCTTCTCGGTTTGCTCTGTCGTCTAGTGGTTGAGTTCTTTCTTCGCCTCTGTAGTGGCCATTTCCGTGAGTTGTCTGTAACAAAAGACCTTTCTCGCTTCATAAGACAACAATCTTTTCATTTTAATTACTTTTTATTCGGCATCAGTTTCTATTGCCCGTGGAGATGTTTTGCTCATCGTTGAGAGAGAGAGAGTGAGAGCGAGAGAGAGAGAGAGAGAGAGAGAGAGATTTACGAATATCGTGGTTAATTCTTAGCTAGCTTATTGTCTAATCAGTCCTTTGTTATTTGAGGAGACAGGGGGAGAAGGACATCTCGTACGCTCGTATTCTTTTTTAGGGAAAACATTTCCCGTTCTGACTTGGCTACATCGTAATTTCTTCTTCCGACTTCTGCGCCTCCTAAGTCCGAACTAACTTAAAAACTCCAATTTTCTCACACATGAAAACTGTGACGCAAATATCACGTGATCACTACACAGGTACAGGATGACCTTTTGAACTAGGGTCATACACTGTCTCGTCACTTGTCATGTTTCGATTCCCAGGAAACAACATCGCACTCTATGCACCCGGCGGCCCGCACTAATCGCACAAGCCAAACCAACGACCCCACACTCGTTCTCCACCACATACGTCCATTATCATATAACATTCTCATAAAGGTTTTTATAATCCCACAAGTTACGTCCATCATTATATAACAAATAAAGATAACGTTTTTTTAACTTTTGAAAAACCTTGTTCAACTTGTATAAATGATTAAGTTTTCTATCTAAGTTTATCATAAATGTACAGAAGGCGCGAGAGTGAAATTTATTAAATTTACACAAAATTTGAAAAAAAAAATTAGTTACAAAAATGGTTTTCTGTGTGCCATAACCCTAACCCTACTCTAAAATTTCGTAAAGGTATGCGTAAATAGAACACTGGACAAACAACTTGTCAAAAAATCAAGAAGGGGCGCAATTTCACGTATAACTTACATCCCGTCTGCGAAAAACATTACCACAAGACTGCTTCCCTGCGGATTACAACATGGTCGCCTTTAAATAAAAAAATCAACAGATTCAGGTTGTGAACTGTTCACACAAGTATTCGAACCTGGTGTATCCCAGTAACCATTCTTAATCCTCTAATAAGGTTCTTCATTTATTAACTGATAATCATTCCATCTCATTAACTCTTATCCTCAAGTCGCTTTTGGCCTTGATGAATAGTGAGCTATCAGTAAAAAAAACGCTCTACTAAAGTAATTTCAGTGTTTAATTCATTGTAATCCGAAGATTTCCGTCATTTTTGCATTCTTTTATGTACGTAATATTAAGACTGATTGTTTCATTCATAAACGTGTAGAACAGTTGTGTGTATTCATGTAAATTAGAACAATGCAATATTGTTGGTCAACAATAAAGTATATGATGCACACACGTGTGATTACTTTAAATGATTTAAATTGTTGCATTGGCTGAAATCCGGTAACGACATATACCAACAATCGAAAGGCAACCACGCACAATTAAAACCATAGAAATTCTGTTACTTTTGTATTTTTAGTCACGCAGGCAGTTTATTGGCTTTTGTAAACAAAATATACAGTGAAACAATGTAACGAAATCAGTGTAAAACAATGAAAATGAAATAGAAATTTTAATTAATTAATCAGAGGCAAAATTTGAATAATCTAATGGTGGTAAAATGATCAACTGTACTTGAGGCACCCTAGAATACGTAACTACCGAAAGGACACATTTTGTTTTGACACCGAATTTTTAAAACTTCCAGTTGAATCATAAACAAAAAATGTGTACATGTAAACCATTACCATGGACGATGCTTTTTATATTAAAAGGGGTTTATTTACAAAACAGTTTAGCTATTAAAATAAGGTTTATTTACAAAACAGTTATACTATTAAAAAGGGTTCATGTACAAAACAGTTATGCTATTAAAAAAAGGTTTATTTACAAAACAGTTATGCCATTAAAAAGAGTTTATTTACAAAACGGTTATGCTATTAAAATTGGGCTTATTTACAAAGCAGCTATACTATTGAAAAGGGTTTATTTACAAAACAGTTTAGCTATAAAAATAAGGTTTATTTACAAAACAGTTATACTATTAAAAAAGGTTTCTTTACAAAACAGTTTAGCTATTAAAATAAGGTTTATTTACAAAACAGTTCTACTATTAAAAAGGGTTTCTTTACAAAACAGTTTAGCTATTAAAATAAGGTTTATTTACAAAACAGTTATACTATTAAAAAGGGTTTATCTACAAAACAGTTATGCTATTAAAATATGGGACATATGATTTTATTTAGAAGACAGTTATACTATTAAAAAGGGCTTATTTACAAAGCAATTTTACTGTTGAAAAGGGTTTATTTACAAAACAGTTAATCTGTACAAATGGTTTATATACAAAACATTTATGCTAGTAAAATAGGGTTTATTTGCAAAATAATTATACTATTAAAAAGTGTTTATTTACAAAACAGTTATACCATTAAAAGTGTTTATTTACAAAACAGTTATACTAATAGCCTAAAAATGCATAGTTTTATTTACAAGCTGATTTTGGTATACGCAAATTTTATATTTAAATAGGAGTTTAAAATTTTTGTTTTGTAACTTCGGAGACTTATAATTTTTTTAAATATATTATTTTATTAATAAACTTTTTATTAAACAAAATGTATAAACAAATTCAAACAAAACATTTAAGTAAAAGGGTGTTGTATAGAGAGAGTGTCGCATAATTTGAAAAGGGTATTCTCTGAGTGATTTTCATGTCACAAGAATTCTTTAAGATAGGAATCCAAGTAAAATCTTTTACAACCGAGCATTAATGTAATAAATTGTTTATAACGATTCCAATGACTGTCTATTGTCTGCGTATGGATGTTATTGTTTGAATTGACGAAATCATAACGTTTTGTAAACGAAACTGTTTTATTTTATTAAAAAGATGCGTATAACAAAATGTGCTTGTAAATAAAGCCTTGAGTAAAACGTTTGTAAATGAACCCTTTTTTCCTAATAGAAAAAACGTTTTGTAAATACCCCCACCTTTTAATAAAATAACTGCGAAGGCAAAATTATAAATGTACGTATGGTTCTGTTTATGATTCAATTGGAAGTTAAAGTTTGAAAAATCAATGTTAAGACAAACATGAATTAGAATAAATACATCGAAAACATTGCCAGGGCTGCTGCAAAGAAGGTGGGCTCTCTATACTGTGCCAGTAAACTATTCACACCTGACATTATCCTATATCTCTACAAAGTCACCATCCGCCCATGCATGGTGCATTGTTGCCACATCTGGGCTGGTGCATCATCCGCTAGTCTCTCCCTCTTAGACAAGGTCCCAAAAAGAGTTGCTAACTTGATAGGTCCTTCACTATCTACCAAGCTCCAGCCTCTGTCCCATCGCCGCAATGCTGCTTCATTGTGTCTGTTTTACAAGTACTTCAATGGATTGTGCTCTGATGAACTTTCTGTTCTCGTGCCCCCCACGACGTAAATTCACTAGACCAACCCTACAATCTGCCAAATCCCATCCATACACTGTGGATGCCCCCAGATGCCGTAGAGCTTTCTACTCCAAAAGCTCATTTCCTCGTGCTACTGGACTCTGGAACTCCCTCCCTGCTTTCTGTTTTTTTGACGCTACTGACATGCAGAAATTTAAAACTAACGTAAACGGACATCTCGCTGCGCAGCTCCTAATTTAGGTTGAATCCCCCCTTTTTTCTTAGTAGCCCCTTACATCTACAGTGGCGGTCTGCCTTGTTTGGGGTGAACTATGATAAAAAACTCTGTTCTTTTTGATAATTGCTCATTCAATACAATCTATCCTTCGTAAAAACATAATGATTGATCAATTTGGACAATGAATCATCTAGATTAATTGAACACATATGTTAAACACATATGTTGAACACATATGTTAAACACATATGTTAAACACATATGTTGAACACATGTGTTAAAAACACATTAAAAAAAATAAAAAAATATGTTCAATTAATTATACGAATTTTTTTTAATTGAGAAGGGAGGCATATTAATAACTTCCTCAAATATATTAATGCGTAAATTACCATAATAACTGGCAGGCAGGGGTCTTCAATTTTATCACTTAAAAATGCATGCTCAAGGCGATATCATACATTGCTTATAAAAATATCTTCAGCCCTCTCTGAACTCTCTCAAAAGTGATGTCACCTCAGGCAACAGGTAACAAACCTGCCTTTCATCCTCAATATGGCTCAATGTGGTAGTTAATGTATTGGGAGGGGGGCGATCTCCTTCGACTGAGGCCTAACTTTAACCTTTGTTAAGAGGTGAGTGTAATTTATTTTGTAATAAACATGAAGACAATATTTTTAAATGACATTATTTATTATCCAATCTAGCTATAAAACAATACCAGCTATAAAATAAAACAGACAATAAGTAAGGTCAGAAAAGATGTTTATGACTCTTAATAAAATCTTTTTTAATTAAACTTAAACAGCAAGACTCGTGGAGGAATGAGCATTTTTAGTAATTACTATAGCTTCAAGCAAATTGAACATTAAAGCCATAACTATATTTTATTCATATTTTCTGGACCAAGTGTACTTCTGCACCCCCAGTATTGCCAACTATCGAAAGGAACAGGTTTAACGTGATACTGTATCTTACATTAATCAAATATATTACGTTTTGCCAAAAGTAAACCAGACATAACGTATTTTTATATTGATGTAGTTTTAAAATAATATTTTTAGCAAATCTAAAACAAGTGCTTACTCCTCTCTCTCTCTCTCTCTCTCTCTCTCTCTCTCTCTATATATATATATATATATATATATATATATATATATATATATATATTCTTGATATGTACGCTTGAACATGAGTTGAGCACGGTTCTGAAGAGGAAAGAGTTCCCGAAATATTATATCATACGGAGTTTCCACCAGACTATTTTGATACAGGTATTACATGACATGCTTTCTCACTCTTTAATTGTTTTAAATTCATCATGCTTAGTAAAATAAAATATGTTCTGTTCATTGCGATGATAAAATTTCGTATTACAACAATATATATATATATATATATATATATATATATATATATATATATATATATATATATATATATGGCTTGGATTTAAGATTCACATTTTTTGATTAAACAAAGGCTCTTATTGCCTGACCAATCGTAAGAGAGCAGAACATGCAACACGGTGTGTTAGGTAGCGAATAAAAAAACTCGTCTCATTCCTGTGTTTTTTTTACAAGTATTTCCATTGAATGTGCTCCGACGAACCTACTGAACTTGTACCATCTCAATGTAAGTACTTCTGACCAACCCGAGTAATAGCAACATCCCACCCATTCACTAGGTTTCGAAAGATCTTCTACTCTAATAGCTTCCTTCATCGGACCGTTTACCGTTGGAATTCCCTCCCTGCTCCCACATTCTCAGACTGTACCAACATGTAGAAATTTAAATTCAATGTGAACAACTACCTTGCTGCCAAACTCTACACCCAGATTTTGCCCCTATAAATCTAGCCCATATCACGGTAGCTTCTTACGCTTCAGGTGCAATATGCCTGGTTTGGGGTGAACCAAAGTTTTTAAAAAAGAACTAACTAGCTAACCGAATGAATCGACTATGAACGCATTCATACCTATTATCATGCAAACGTGCACAATGCTGAATGTTTAATGGGTTGTAATGCATGTAAACGACAAATCGGTGATGAAAAAAAATCCCTGGATCTATATTTGACCACCCAGAAAATGAGATGCCTTTTGAATAAAAAGATTAACTTCCATGCTAAAATTGTGATCCACTTGAGATTCTACAAAAGTTATGTCAATGCAAGATTATAACACTTCCCTAGTAAGTTTTTTTTTATATCTAGTGATTAAACAGTCAATAATTCTCAAGTGGCCTTACTATGTGACCTATCCCAAGTAGCAGGATATCTAGACATTTTCCAACAAAACAAGCAGAGGAGATGGTTTGTTTCTGTTGGTCTCGTAAACTGTTTGTGTACTGTTGGAAAAGTGGTTTGTTCTGATTGGACGTCTGTAGGGAAATCAAGTATCATTCTAACTTCTCAAAATAAAACAACCTTCTCGGTTTTAAAATTGAGTTGCGATTTCGTTTGGAAGGAAATATAATTCTGTTACATCTAAAAATTAACTAGTCTTAAGAAGAAATTGAAATTCAAGGAATCTTGCTTAATGGGTGTTTAGTGACTATGAATACACTTTAATGGGTGTTTAATGACTATGAATAAACTTTAATGGAAGTATGAACTATTTGAATCTTCAAATAGGAAGCAGTGCTCATATTATGTCCACTCTCCAAAAACTTTTTAACATACTCTAAAGAAACTGAACTTTGAGAATATTTATTAATTGAGGTTCAAATTTCACAAAATTTTTAGGTATCTGAATTTTCACGAAGAGCTTCCACATCCTTTTTATCTCCTTTGCATAAAACTAAATTAAACTAAATATATTCCACATTACCCACCCATACGTCTACCAGCTGTGTTCCAAAATTAAAAATTATCGGTTCATTACTTTAGGAGTGAATCCTATACATATAAATGTTTAAACATAGTTCATACCTAACTTTATATATAGAGAGAGTAACGTCTTTAATGGTAATTTGACGTTGAACTTTTTTAAAAATTCAATTTTAAGCACAGCCAATAACTTATAAACGATTTATTGTAGAAACATTTCCAATTCTATTTTAGTAATAAGTGTTCGTTCACAATATCCTATACGTTAGTAAACGTGACTAATCAGATTGGAATTGAACTCGACTTGCCGATTTCAGAGTCCGCCTTGAAAATCTTTGCGTCACCCGCATCTATATGTATGTAAGTTTGTAGCATCTAGATTTAAATGCCTTATACTTAAACGAGTGTACACCCTCCGTCAGAAATGACGGATAATGTTTCTTTTGCCAGTGTTCGCACTAATATTCATATTCATTATAAAACTACGTCTCAATCGGTGAGGTTAACAACAAGAAATATGAAAGAAAAACTAAAAAGGTTAGAAAAGGAAAGAAAAAACGTATACATTTTTATAACCTCTTATATATATATATATATATATATATATATATATATATATATATATATATATATATCCAGATCAAAATATATCAAGGCATCGGCAGATGGCATCACTATCTTATAAGCACTGGAGTTCTCTCTCTCTCTCTCTCTCTCTCTCTCTCTCTCTCTCTCTATATATATATATATATAGTATTTATTTTCATTCATGCCAACATTATTGGCTACATATGTGCATACATGTTTCAGCTTCCGGATATATGTGCTTATTCATATATGTATGGGTTGTTTGACCTTTATTCATATGTTAATAAATGTGTAGGGTCCGACGACTGATCTAAACAGCAGGAGATGAATCATGAAGATACATAAAAAGGAAAAACTCTATAACTTGGAAGGCACATGGGTGAGAGAATTCGAGTGTATAAATATATATGTATAAACGCTTTACAATTCCTTCCCCCCTTCGCTCCAACAAAAACGATATGCAAGAATGTAATTTTATCTATTCGTTTTAGTTCAATTTTTGAAAATGTTTCGAAGACGTGAGGTTTTGAATGAAATTGCAGCTGAAACATGCATGCACATATGTAGCAAAAATATTTGTATGAATAAAAAAAAAATACTATAATACAGCTGTACCTGTTATTTATCACAATCTTATAAGCACTGGAGTTTCATTGGAATAACATCTAGGAAACAACAATACAATTCTTATATACGCACACACACACACACACACACACACACACACACACACACATATATATATATATATATATATATATATATATAATTATTTATTTATACAAACATTTTTGGTTACACATGTGCGTATATGTTTCAGCTGCACCTTCTTTCGAGAGCCAACTTCTTTAGACCTTTAGATAAAAAGGAAATGCCTAAATATCTCAACAAATTGGCTCTCGAAAATTGTGCAGCTGAAACATGTATGCAAATATAAAACCAAAAATGTTTGTATAAATAAAAATTTATACTAAAAAACAGCTCTACTTGCTATTAAGCACTTTTTATAAACACTGGAGTTTCATTGGAGTAACATCTATACAAACAAATATGATACATGTACTATATATATATATATATATATATATATATATATATATATATATATATATATATATATATATATATATATATATAAACATATTTCACGTCAAACAAGGCAGGCCGCCACTGTAGATGTAAGGGGCTACTGATAATTAGGGTCTAGGTATTAAGTGTCATCCGAAGGTGGGAGCTGTGCAGTGAGATGTCTGTTTACATTAGTTTTAAACATCTGCATGTCAGTACAGTCGGCGACACAGAGAGCAGGGGCAGCACGAGGAAACCAGCTATTTAAGTAGAAGGCTCTCCGGCATCTGAGGACCTCCACAGTGAATTGATGGGATTTAGTTGATTTTCGAGTTGATCTAGTAAATTTACGTCGAGGAGAGCACTAGGGCAGTTAGTTAATCAGAGCACAATCCATTGAAGTATTTGTAAAATAACATTGCAGCGATGGGACAGGGGCTGGAGCTTGCTGGATCGTGAGGGACCTATTAAGTTGGCGACTTTTTTTTGACCTTGTCTAAGAGGAAGAGACTAGTGGATGATGCACTAGCCCAGATGTAACAACAATACTCCATGCATGGGCGGATGGTGGCTTTGTAGAGATACAGGATGATCTCAGGTGTGAGGAGTTTACTAACATGGTAGAGAGAGCCCACCTTCTTTGCTGCAGCCGTGGCAATGTCTTCAATGTATTAGTTCTAATTCATGTTCCCTGTGAAGGTTAGGCCGAACAGTTTGAATGTTGAACAGTCAGGTGGGGTGTTATTTGCCATGACAATCGGTAGTTGAATAGGTTTTTTGTAGTTATTAAAAGAAAAAGAGCTTTGTCTTTGCGACATTAAATGTTACCAACCATTTATGACCCCAATCCACTACAATCTGGAAGTCATTTTCTAAGGATTCAACCATTGCCTCGGGGTTTTTCACGTCCGTTTTGATCACATGACGAGAGTAGAGCGTGGTGTCGTCAGCAAATATACCTATCTCAGACTCGATGTTATCAGGGAGGTCGTTTATAAAAATCAAGAACAATAAAAGTCCTAGGATGGATCCTTGGGGTACACCAGCATTTATGTAATGTTGTTTAGATAAGCGGCCATCGAGGACAACCTGGATCTTTTTTTTGGTTAGGAAGAATTAATTATATTAAATATTTGTTCGATAATACCATATGAGCGAATCTTTAGGAGAAGCCCTTTATGCCATACCTTGTCAAAAGCCTTGCCTTAGCTTCACCTGCATTGTCTAGTGTATGATATATGCATTCATAGATGATCGTTAGGATATCCGCCGTAGATCGTGCTTGTCTAAATTCATACTGGCGGTCACAAAGTTTAGCATTAACTAAGCGCCAGACTATCGCTTAATTTATTAAGGATTCAAAGATTTTAGCAAAGATCGAGAGTAGACTGATTGGGCGGTAGTTCTGAGGATCAGTTCTATTCCCAAAATACTTGAAGAGTGGTACCACAGAGGACATTTTCCAGCTATCGGGGAAGCAAGATTCAGCAAGGCATTTGTTGTAGAGTTTGGAGAGGACAGGTGCCAGTTCTGCAGAGCATTTATTTATTACTATTACAGGTATAAGATCAGGCGCACAAGCTTAGGAGGTGTCAAGGTTTTTAAAGATGTCCCTGACCTGAGATGAGATGATGACCAAGTTTTCAAGTGTGCGAATTTAGGGAGGATGTGGTTTTCTGAGTGCAAAGTGGAGTTTAAGGCGAAACGCTGGGCAAGTAGTTCAGCCTTGTCAGTTGCCGTGCAAACAACATCATTATGGTTTGATAGCGGGGGAATTGTTGATAATCCATTGTTCACCACACTTTTGTAGATTTTCCAGAAATCGCGAGTGCCTAGTTTCTGTGACTGAATGCTTTTTTTGGTTATCTCTGTATACCTTCTCTTTCCTTCACCTATCACTGCCTTACACTTATTTCTTGAATCTATAAATTTCTGTCTATTCGAAGTTGACTTATGGCGGCCGAATTTTCGGAATGCTTGCTGCCTTTCAGGAATGGCAGTTGCACATTTCAACGTGAATCATTGAGGAAAGTATTTTCGCATGGGGACATAGGCTTCAATGCCTGCTTTGATCCATTCGGTTAACTCATTTGCACACTGATCAGCAGGGAGTGAGAAGGTTTCACTCCATGGGGCGTCGCTGATGTGATCTCTGATGGACTCAAAATCAGCTTGCTCGTAGTATCACGTCGTTTTGAACCACGGCTCTGTATCTATATTAAATATTATCATAGCTGTTGACATGTAAGATGTCTTGTTATATATATATATATATATATATATATATATATATATATATATATATATATATATAAGGTAAGTTGAGATGAATAAAATTTGAACATTATTTATATCAGTTTCACGAATTCAAACACAGAGAATATTTGGCGTACGATCGTTTCTAAAACAATTTGGAAAATTTTATTTTATATTATATATTAGATGATTCAAAAAAGTATTTTCATCAGAGCTCTCTTATACATACAAAAGTCAAGAGAGAACATAAAACTTTAGCATAAGGTGAGGGGGGCATAACTGCATCGAAAAAATCCCTTCATATACAATTCAATTAATTAAGTTTTACTTTTTGAAATTATGCTTTTTTAATTATGTATATTTATCTGAATCTATATTAAATATTCTCATAAATGTTGACATGTGAGATGTCTTGTTACATAAAACAAATTATAGGTGTTATCTAAGGACGTTCAGTACGTTTTACCAATCATATATATTAAGGGTCTTTCAAATTCATAGTCGAACAAACACTTAAATACGCTTCCGGTTCTAGATGTCGTCGTCGTCGTTATCAATTTGAAACAAACAATAAAATAATTATTACCATAAGAACATCATCATCATCATCATCATCATCATCATCATCATCATCATCATCATCATCATCATCATTATCATTATTATTATTATTATTATTATTATTATTATTATTATTATTTCGCTTTCTTTCAATGTATGTTTCTTTTAATTTCAATATTTATGAGTTTATGTTGAAAATGCCGGCTTAGTTATAAAAAGAAAACCAGCAACTAAATAGCACAGATTTTCTAAAAACCTTTCAGTTCTTTTTATCGTTTCATCAACAAAGGACCTCCCTGCTTACTAATACAGGAATCAGAATAACGATGAACATATCTCTGCTTATTTTACCGTTTCTTATTTCTTCTTTAACCATGTTATTTAGCGAAGCAAATCACCATGTGAAAAGAAACGCAGCCGATGAAGGACGAGCCGAGATAAATAAATTGGGATTCCAAAATATAAACGCCGAAAACGATTGGTCAGACGAGATAGAAAAGAAAGACATTTCGACCGAGAAGTCTGAAGAAATTTCTGACAAAATCTCACATGCCAATTGTATAAGGTTACATCACCCGGCTGACCCGGACGACACTCTGTCAAATCTAGAATCATTTCTCACCAGCAATGACAACGGAATATTTATGTCACCGGAAAACTCTT
Organism: Sepiola atlantica; assembly: GCA_963556195.1. NCBI lineage: Eukaryota > Metazoa > Mollusca > Cephalopoda > Sepiida > Sepiolidae > Sepiola > Sepiola atlantica. Next base: position 62,240,017 of record OY744516.1, on the reverse strand, counting down.
TAAATTCAATGAAATGGACAAATCGTCGAGACAAAGAAATACTACAGAAATGGGTGAACAATCTTTTGAAGAATGTAATAAAAATCAATTTTCCGGAGAAAGTTTAACCTTTAAAGAAGCAGAAATTAAAGAATGCGGTTGACGTCGAACATTCCACTTGCAAACAACTGAGGATTCGAAAAAGACATTCTGGAAAAAACGTGGATTTCATCATGAATTAAAAAAAAAAACGCATTTTGTGTTTGGTTTACATTTTGCCAGTTTACTTACAAAGTTCTTAGTAATTTTAGGCTCGAAAATTTTTTAGATTATTCAGAGCTGTGATGTGCATACTGACACACAGACACACACGCAAATTGAAATACAGAAACACACACACTCATATATATATATTTATACATACATATATATATATATATATATATATATATATATATACATATATATATATATATATATATATGTATATATATATAAAGCTAATATCATCAGTTAAAAACAATATACAAATATAAGATACTTTCTACTCTAGAACCGACATGTCCGAACCGAAGAAACCCTGGCACACCAAACAGACACTGTAATGTTTAGTTTTTACATAAAAATAGTTATCGATAGACACACAAACACACATATAGATACTATAAATAAATCAATAAATATATATATATATACTTATATGTACATACATATATATATATATGCATATATATTTATTTTTATATATAATATCATTATCGACAGACACATGTTTGGTCTTCTGTATGACTCACTAATCTGACTAGACCAAGCGATATGTTCTCTCTCTCATATATATATATATATATATATATATATATATATATATATATATATATATATATATATATGTGTGTATATATGTGTGTGTGTGTGTGTGTGTGTATATATATAAGCGATATGCTCTCTCTCATATATATATATATATATATATATATATATATATATATATATATATATATATATATTTATAAACATTAGAAACAGTCCCTGCGGATCAACCAACGTTTCGACATTTGCACGTCTCGCTGGAACTCTAAAATATTAGATATATTTTTTGTGATAAGTACATTTTTTATCAACTGACTTTTATTATTTGGGGGAGGGGGGTCTGTATCCTTTCTATATTCTGAACTTTGCATTTTTACCTCTTGGCCTCAATGATCACCTTACATATGCCTCCTTTCTTAGATCACTTGGATATTTACATGGACACATTATATATTTTTATTTTTCATATTTAATTGAAGATGTTTTTTTGCTAATCTTTGAACATATTATCACATATATGCAAACAAGTAATACAATTTTTGCTTACTTTTTCCTATAGTGAAAAGAGCTTATTTTTTTTAAATCCATAGATTATAGAGAAACAATTTTCTTTTGTATTCTTTGTTTGTAATACTTGATGAATTAATAAATATTGTATTGTTTTAAATTTTAATTTTCATCTTTAATTTTCTTATATATATATATATATATATATATATATATATATATATATATATATATATATATATATATATATATATATATATGTAGCACACAGGTACAATTCTGTACACAGGCAACAGAAATATTATTATTACATGTAAATATACATATATACATATATTTACAGCTACTTGTGGATGACAATATATATAGTAATTTCTCTCTCTCTCTCTCTATATATATATATATATATACATATATATATATATATATATATATATATATTAATTCAGTTCAAATATTAAAAAAATGAACAAAACCAATATTTTTCAAATATGCTCAATATATATTAAAACTATTTATTATTTATATATATATATATATATATATATATATATATATATATATATATATATATATATATATGTATTACGAAGGACCAATTGTTTCTTTGAATAAAAAATGACTTTACCTGATTAAAATTTGTCATAAACATTTTGTTTACATTTAATAACAGTTTTCGCATTCATGTATAACGTTAAATGTATAATGTTAAATGTTAAACGTTAAATGTATAATGTTAAATGTTAACCGTTAAATGTTAACCGTTAAATATATAATGTTAAATGTTAAACGTTAAATGTATAATGTTAAATGTTAAACGTTAAAAGTATATTTTACTTTTTGTCAGGAAGAAATATTTTTGTCATGTGATTCTTATCTGCCTTTTTTAGTTGAAACTTCTTAAATGCGTAGCCTTCGTATTGATACATTTTAAATCTATGTATTTATGCTGTTTTTGTTTGTTTTGCTTTTTAAAATGTTATATATGTGTATAATTCTCGCTGATGTATATAAAATAAAATAAAATCTTGCCCAGTTTAGATATTTTATTTTATCAGTTATAATTTAGAGATATAATCTGTAGACAGAAAACGTTCCAAGATGCTTACTTAAAAAAAATATATATCGTTAAATATTTTGTCTAATCTATATAACTAGCAGGGCTACCCGGCGTTGCATGGGGAAAAAGTGTAACATATTTCGATTAAAACTTCCATTTTTCTAACTCCTGTTTCCCCTATTTTTCCTTTCCTCACCCAACCCCTCTCTTTGTTCTCCACCCAGACCATTCCTCTTACTAGACACACACACAACAACAACACATTCTTTTTTATAGATTGCTCGTGGAAATAAATTGAACATAATGGAAATAAATCCTTGAAAAGAAATCAAAATTACCTCCCTTTAGTTAGTTGCCGGAAAACAACTCCCCCTCTCCTTACGAAATCTTTGCCAGTTTAGGGTCTAATAACTTTGTGGGTCTTTGTTTTATAGGTGTTGACTTTTAGTCGAACATACACACACAGAGAACTTCCATTTATATAACAGACAATAGGCTAAAATATTTCTAGTTCGTGCGTACATTATCAACTTTCACACAAATTTAAAAAAAGAAATCGTCCGATCAGCAATAATGATGATTGGCAATTAATCTAATATCGCTAAGGTAAAAAATCAGATTTTATCCATTTTAAAATGAATTGATCCTAAATCAAATTATGTCATCCCATCGACTAAAAGAGTACAATTTTAAATAAATACATCTCAAAAAGTGACATTCGTTTTATTGATTTAAAGAATATTCAGCTGACAATTGGTTTTATAGGAAAAAATACAGAATATTGATAGTTTTAAAAAGAACTGAATTGCTACAATTTTAAATAGTTAAATAAATAAAATACATATTCATTGTATTTATTTAAAGAATATTTAGCTGAATATAACAATTATATTAACAGAATAAAAAATATCATTTTTTCTTACAAGTATTGATCCTGAGAGACATTTATTATTTCAAAAGTGATGTTATTATTGACAGTAAATGATACAAGTTGATGCAGAAAGCACTAGGTTCACATTAGTATCGAATTAATATTCCCTGTAATTATTGAAATATTTTCTTGATTCGTACGAAACTTGTTCGCTATTAGGATTTCAACAACACAAATAAATATCGATTAATTAACAAACTATGAAAAAATGATAGCAAAACCTGCGGTTGCAGAAGCTTAAAAATAATTTCTATTATTCATTAGTCGTTTATTTAATTAGTTGTAATTATGTTCAAAATTAACTAGCGTTTTAAGTTAGCATGTAAACTAAGACCGTTATTGTTTTTAAAGATCGTAACATTTTTATAATGAACAAGGACAGGTAAAATGAATTTCTAGAACAGCACCGTTTTGCACCACTTTTATGTCATCTTACGAAGATTGAAATCCTACTTAATCTAGGATCATTATTCCAGTTTTGATCAAATCACATCATTTTTATTCTTTAATTTTGTCTAAAATTGAAGGCTTAAGTTTGAAGGGGTTTTAAGAAGCAATAGAAATTCAAAGAATATTTCTATGTGTCTAATGACTATGGATACAATTTGATGCAAGTCTGGTAGAGTGGTCACATGACAGCAGAACATATAGTACACTACTCCCAAAAAGAAGGAAGTAATACTACACAATATAACCCCTTAAAAATGGAGGAAGTAATGCCCGGGAGGGTGCTATCATGTTAACAGAACAGATACCCCCCCCCCAAAAAAAAATAAAAAATTAAGGAGGATGTAATGCCTGGGCGAATGGTATAATGACGACCGAACATATACGACACAAGCTTCCCCAAAGGAGGAGATAATACATGGGAGGATGGTCTCATCTCCACAAAACAGATACTATCCCTCACAAATAAAGGAGGAGGTAATGCCTGAGAGAATGGTATCATTATCACAGACCAAATACTACAGTACCCCTCCCAAAGCAGGAGGTAATGCCTCGTAGGATGGTATCATGATTACCGAACATATACGACACAAGCTTCCCAAAAGAAGGAGATAATGCATGGGAGGATGGTCTCATCTCCACAAAACAGATACTATACCTCACAAATAAAGGAGGAGGTAATGCCTGAGAGGATGGTATCATTATCACAGACAAAATACTACAGTACCCCTCTCAAAGCAGGAGTTAATGCCGGGGCGATGATGTAAAGATGCTACTCACGAACAGGTGTCTGATATCCTGGTCGCGGTACCAAGTATAACAGATACTCCACTCTATTCCGCGTCACGGAGCCAGTTATAAAAATGTACCCCGCTCGTCGTCTGTTTATCGATGCTCACGCCTCTGGTTCTCTACATGAGATCTTGCCAGACCGTGGAACTCTTTGGCCGATCTTTGTAGTGGTAGTAAAAAAAAGATGTCGGTCGAATTTCCTCCGGGTCGAATGATGATAATAACAGTGATGGCTCTGTCGATCTCGTCTCTGTGAAGGCAAGGTTATTCAAGCAGAACAAATCAACGATAATAATGCAAATAACTCGGCGATGTCTTTTGGTATGAAATAATTATTAACCAAGATAAAAGAATTGTTTTTAACGTTGAATTAATGTCTATCGTATGGTAAAGTTTTTTATACTGAACTATTCTGTCGTCTCTCTCTGTGCGTGTGTGTGGATCCATTTACGATTGCAAGTTGTTAATTAAGTCATTAATCTATGTTAAGAAAACGGTGGGTCTTACTTCGTCCCGCATGCATGGAATCGGCATTCCTCCTTCAGACGACTGGCCAGGCTGATCGCCCAGCTCTAACTAACTGTGTAACTGTGATCTGCTTTCTCGTTTTCACCCAAGGTCCTTTCTCTTACCCTTTTCTTTTCCAACCTATTTCTCTATATCCTACTTTCTATCCCAGTGGGTTGGGAGTGGCGCGCCTTTTCACTGATACCTACAAATGGGATTTCTGTCTTAGATTTTATTGCCATTATGATAAAACAATTACCCTTCCCCTCCCGCCTTGGAGCAGACCTCTGCCCTAATTAGTGGTGACAGCTTTAGATGGCTATCTCTGACATCAGCTCAGCCCGCCCGGCTAGCATAGTACTGACACGCCTGACCGTATGTTTTTCTTGTTGATGTTTATTAGAATTTGGTGATTGAGATTCTGTCCAAACTCCAACCCCCCATCTGGTAAGCTTATTGCCCTGCGCAGGGCTAATTGCAAATGACAACCAACACGGCCTTTGCCAGCCAACGTGACGCTATTTTCTCGCCTTGTTTGGATAGCCGATCCGTGTTGAATATATGTACTAGTCTTATATATCTACCTTGTTTCTACGTAGGGTCTAGCATCATCACCAAGATGCCTACTAGTGCGCCCCTAGGGTAACCGATCCCCGCCGGCCTCGATCGCTTTGTTATAATGATAACAGAACAGCTAATACCCTTGCCCCCTAAAAAGGAGAAGTTAATCCCTAGAACAGTTACTACCCTCTTAAAGGAGGCTGTAAAGCCTGGAAATATGGGCTTATGGCAACAGAACAGATACTACAATAACCCCGCATGAAAAAATTGTACAATAATAGATTTGCGAATAAATCGTTTTTTTTTATTTATTAAAATGTAGGTAGTGAGAACACATACTACACTTAGATCTTAACAAAAAGGGCGTGAAGCGAATAAAATACAGATTTGCAATAGCATCGAATTGACACCAGTTGAATGAAAAAGCGTTAAATTTGTGATATTATATACTAACCCCATAGGAGGAGGTAATGCCTGTGAAGATGGTCTCATGATAACAAAACAGATACAACACTACCCCCAATGCCTGGAAGGATGGTATCATGACAATAGGACAGATACTACACTACCCCCTCACACACACATAAAAATATATTAAAGAATTAAAAAATGTATTAGAGAATTATAATATATATTATTTTCGGATATACATTACATGCAGATAGTTTTAAGGAGTAATCCCCCTGTACTATTTCAGTATATAGTACATTAACTCCCATTATACTATTAGTCTTAAATAGTATAGTTTCGGCTTCAGAAAGACAGATACATAATTTACATTATTAATAGATATTGTGGCGTCTGACTTCGTGCCGGATATCCATAAACTTCAAAGACAATGTTTTACTTCATTTTAAAAATCAGAATTAAAATGGTAATATGGGGTTCAAGGCTTGGAGCAGAAGTATATATGGTCTTCTATATAAATGTTAAGTTTTTAAATAATTCTTTCTTTTTATAGACATTCATTTTTATAGACAGCTTTTTTCAGAGTCTTTAGCAACAAAACGGTGCTGACAAGTTGAACTTTTTCTATCAGCCGGATTTTGAATCTTCGGCGACAAAAAGGTGCTGAAAAGTCGATCTGTTTTGATCAGCCAGATTCTGAGTTTTCGGTAACGAAATGGTGCTGAGAAGTTTATCTGTTTCAATTAGCTGGATTCTGCCCCAGCTTCAGCATGACCAGATCGATTAAATCCGGGTACACCCAACATATACTGTAATGTATAGTTTTGAAATAAAATAATTTATATTAGCTCTTGCAGAACTTATAATCGAGCACGTTATTTTTCAAATAACTTGATGAGATCAGAGGAAGATTAAATCTGGATAGTATAGGGAGATGTGTGCAGAACAGGAGACTCTTATGGTATGGCCACGGTGAAAGAATGGATGAGAATTCTTGGGTAAGTAGATGTAGAACAGTTAAGGTAGCAGGCCCAGTACACAGGAGAAAGCCATGGAAAACATGGGAGGAAGTGATTAAAATGGACTGAAATAGAGAGAAAGAACGATAAATAAAGACCTGGCCAGAGATAGGTTGGTTTGGAAGTCAATTTATTAAAGCCGCCCAATGCATGGCAGCAATGTAAAACGGACATTAAACCGGAGATGATGATGATGATGATGATGATGATGATGATGATGACTGCTATTTACATATATATAAATATTCTCATAAATGTAAACATGCGATCTGTCTTGTTGCATGATGAGTTCAATTAATCTGAGGTCAATACGTACAGGTTTTGATTCGATAGAAAAGATAGTTAAAAGTGTCATTGAGATTTTAAATACCTTTCATGTTATTAAATGACGTTGTAATCATTTTAAAAGTAATTTAATAAGACATTTATCAGAAGATCTGTTATAAGACGAACGTTATTAATTTTTACTCACTAAGAGTTATCACGCAAATTGGTACCAGCTGTTTATTAAAAACAAGTTTTGTAAAACTATAATTCCCCCCAAACAAGGCTCATTGCTACTGAGATGTAAAGGGGCTAGTGTGATTTGGGTCCAGATTTATAGATCGCATCCTAAGTGGGGAGTTGGCCAGCGAGATGTTTATTCACATTACATTTAAATTTCTGCATGTTTGTGCAGTCGGGGAAACAAGGAGAAGGGAGGGAAGTCCAAAGACTTGTGTGAGGAAAGAAGGTATTAGAGTAGAAAGCATTCCGGCATCTGGGGACCTTCACAGAGAACCGGGTCGGGGGATTATTGGGAGTATTTACATTGACGTGGTACAAGTGAAGTAAGTTCGTTAGAACACATTCTGTGAAAGTACTTGTAAAAGCACAGAGATACAACATTGCGATGATGAAACAGTGCGAGACCTATTAGGTTAGAGATTCTTTTTTTGTACCCTGCCCAAGAGGGGGAAACTAGTGATTGGTGCACTCGCCCAGATATGGCAACAATACTCCATGCACGTGGGAATGGTGGCTTTATAGAGATATAAGTATGAGAAGTTTTCTAGCCAGGTAGAGGGAGCCCACCTTCTTTGCAGCAGGCTTGGCAGTATCTTCTATGTATTTGTTCTCATTCATGTTACCGGTGAATGCTAGACTAAGGAGTTTGAACATTGGACTCTCGGGAAGTGTACTATCAGCCATGGCAAGCAATGGTTGAAGAGGTTTCTTATCATTCTTAACCATTTATTTATGGACTCATTCTACTACAGACTGGAAGTCATTTTCTAAGAATTAAGGCATTGCCTTGGATATGTGTGCGTTCAATTTAACCGCATATCTAGAATAGAGCGTCTTGTCATAAACGAATATACCCATCTCGAATTAGGGAGGTCGTTTATGAAGAAGATCAAGTTATCATTCGCTGATAAAAACAGTTGGATTTCTTTGGAGGTTGAGTGACAACAAGTCTCTCAAATGTCCAATATTCTCTGCTTTTTTCATCATCGCAAGCCCCTATTTATTTGCCTCCCCACTAAGGATGAGTTAGACACAAGTTCGGTTTTTAATGTGAGGAAAATCCAGCTCCCTCAAACGGAGCAGTCTCGATTGGTACAAAAATTTAAATTGCCTCAGTCTAAAAGATTTCTCTTTCACTGACTGAGGACATTAAAAGTTAAGTGAAGTATCGGAACAGATAATACAGTTTGCTCCTAGCCAAAAGGCCAAGGTTCTTTTTCATTGCAATCCATTTAGTGTTATCGATGGTTTTGGTCGATGGTTTTCTCTGGAATATGAGTGACAAAAAGCCTCTCTAGGATTCCAGTACTCTCCGAGCCCTTCCGGTGGAGGTCTGCATAGTGCTATCACTACTCGTTTTTTTTTACTGTTTGAGACCTGTACAGTCACTTTCTGTTGTACGAACCGATGTGTTTTATTGTTTTGAGTGAGGGTGGGAGTTAGGTTATGGAATTTTCTTCTATATTTACCCATTAAATCTCAGCTTTATATGAGAAGACGGCGACGCCTTCCCGCAAAATACAAAAAATGATAAAACTAACTTCATCCTCTTCTTCTTGACTTGGATATACATGCAACTGGCGACCGCTTTTGAATTTAATATTTCTTTAAAACTTCCTAATTTGAAGGAAGCAGTCCCAACCTGTTGACAGTGAATGGCGCACAAGGTAAGTCATCTCAGCTTTCTTGAGTTCGCATTTACAGGTTATATCTATATTTCTAGCAGTGTTTGACATCAGCACCGTTTAATTTCAACTGACACGTGGTTTGACAGTGTCCCCTGCTTACATAAGCTGATTTCCATACTCTATAAAACGTTTCTTTATATAAGACAAAACCGGTAAATCTGTCATTTTTGATGATTTCTTCCCGTGTTTAAGTTGCTTTTTCTGTTATCTTTTTCACACATCCTGTCTCCACATTTCATTTCATGATATATCGTGTATTTTATCCTCATAAGAATATGTGTAGACATATTTTAAAAACATTGTTTTCGTTTCTTTATATGTGTCATAAGTACTGTGCTTTGTATTGATTCAAATTTATTCATTTCTTCTAGTATAGTTTCAGTTTTTCTTTGGAACATCTATTAGTCCTACGATTATTACATTCAGCTCTTGCACAAGTTCCATGTATTTACTTATTTAGTTTTTCTGTCCCCTTCAGCTTAATCCTGTGATCTGCTGAGACGGCTGAATCTGTTATTTAACAGCTTTATTACTTTTTGTTTGCTATTATCATGTCAGCCTTTTCGCATGTACAAGTTTTTTTGCATTTGAACATACAAAAGTATTATCTGTCTTTCATTTCACAATACTTGTTCCGGTTTATGCCCATACGATTTTTATGTATGCTCAAAGTTTAGGCTTAGTGGTGTGGTGGTATATGTGGTGTGGTGGTATATGTGTGATGGTATATGTTGGGTGCTGGTATATGTGGTTGGGTTGTATATGTGTGATGGTATATGTGGAATGGTGGTATATGTGGTGTGGTGGTATATGTGTGATGGTATATGCGGTGTTATGGTATATGTGGTGTGGTGGTATATGTTATGTGGTGGTATATGTGGTGTGGTGGTATATGTGGTGTGGTGGTATAGTGTAATGGTATATGTGGTGTGGTGGTATATGTGGTGTGGTGGTATATGTGTGATTGGTATATGTGGGGTGGTGGTATATGTGGTCTGGTGGTATATGTGTGATGGTATATGTGGTGTGGTAGTATAGTGTAATGGTATATGTGGTGTGGTGGTATATGTGGTGTGATGGTATATGTGTGATAGTATATGTGGTGTGGTAGTATATGTGGTGTGGTGGTATATGTGGTGTGGTTGTATATGTGTGATGGTATATGTGGTGTGGTGGTATATGTTGTGTGGTGGTATATTTGCGATGGTATATGTGGTGTGGTGGTATATGTGTGATGGTATATGTGGTGTGGTGATATATGTGGTGTGGTGTGGTGGTATATGTGTGATGGAATATGTGGTGTGGTGGTATATATGGTGTGGTGGTATATGTGCGATGGTATATGTGGTGTGGTGGTATATGTGGTGTGGTGGTATACGTGGTGTGGTGGTATATGTGATGTGGTGATATATGTGTGGTGGTATATGTGTGGTGGTTGTATATGTCACAGGTCTGTAATGTGTGAAGTGGTGTTGCTCTGTGTAAATGTGGTTGCATATGCTTCCCACCTATCACTTTCAGTTTCATCCACCAGCTTGCCCATGGACAAAAAGGACGCTGAGTGCATATGTCTTCACTGCTGCTATATAACATATCAACCGACAAGACTCTGGCCAAACCATCGAAGTGGTACACCATGGATACTGGGCTCCTTGCAGTCCAAGGCTAATTGACTAGGGATCTCAGGGTAGATTGGAGTCCTAGAGATGCAATGTGCAGGACCTACTGGTATGTGGACATGTCCTGACACTCACTAATCCAATCCCCGGTCACAGAGCATGTTGCAAATGCTATCTTTAGATGGTCTGTCTCAACCTGGGTGACAGTAGCATAAGCCGCGACTCACAGGTAATATGTGACATTGATTCATGCTCAAGTGGAAACCACATCAGCTCTAGTTAGATAGAAATGGTGGAGATCTTGAACTGCCAAGTGTTCAAGTTGGTGAAGGATAGACATCCAGCTGTAAAACTGCCTTAAAACTATGTCTAGTCGAAATGAGATTAGACAATCAGAATTAATTATGGTCTGATTCAACAAATATACCAGATGATGATGATGATGATGATGATGATGATGATGATGATGATAATGATGATGATGATGATGCTTACAGTTGTACATGGACTACCTTCATAACCCAGTCTGTTTTAATATTTTTTTTTGGGGGGGGGGGGGCTAATTTGCTGCATTCACATCCAATTTTCTACATAGTTTACATTTACTGTTTTCATGAGTTTTGTCTATCTTAGCTTTTATGTAGTTCGACCTGATCACGTTGTTTTGTGCAGCTGTCAGTAGAGATTCTGTTTCTCTGTTCAAGTGTCCTTTCTGTAGAAAAGCCAACATTCGTAGGATGGCCCATATTGGACATAGAGAGACACCCAGATCTTCTTTCTGAGTCTCACAGATTTTTATTATTGTATTTACTGAGTTGTGATATGCGCAACGCAAAGTCCATGTGTGAGATATAATGTGCACTATCGGACCCATAAAGAAGGAGGGACTAAACGAGACACAAACATAGAGATAAATAGACACTATACAGAAACATTATTTTTTCTCCTCTTATCATTGTTGCTAAATTAAGTCCATTGGTGAGCTTTTACTAGTTTGAGGCGTTTGAAAATAAATATCAATACACACAGAGCGAAATAAATACATGATGTGTACATTATTTAAATAATAAAGACTAATAAATTAGCATTTATCATGATTTGTATTTGAGTAGCCATCTTGATTGCTCACTGATAATAACTGGTGGTGTCTCTTAGAGTCTGAGTGACAACAGGTCTCCTCAGATTTCCAGTACTCTCCACCTTTTCCGATAACCATTGCAAATGACTTTCCGCACTCTTTCAGTGAAGATCTAGTTAGTGTTCTCTCTCCTCGGTCTTTCCATCATCCTTGACACTTCACGACTATTTCGTCGAATATCGGCCGAAGCTATGAAACTTTTGGCAATTTCAGTTCCCTTGAGTTCATGTAATAGGGTTCTTTCTATGTTTTCTTTTCTGTTACAACTTCAATGTGACTGGCTAGCATTCACAGTTTATGTTGGTTATTATTATTAATTATTATTAACGTAATAATAATAATAATAATAATGATAATCATCATCATCATCATCATCATCATTATTATTATTATTATTATTATTATTATTAATGTAATCATCATCATCATCATCATCATCATCATCATCATCATCATCATCATCATCATCATCATCATCATCATTATTATTATTATTATTATTATTATTATTATTATTATTATTATTATTATGTTAGTATCAGTGTTTGCTCATTGACAATACACTACCTGGAGTATGAGTTACAACAAGTCTACCCAGATTTACAGCACTGTCCACCTCTTTTCACTAACCTATGCAGATCCCTATGCGTTATCGCAACGGCCATTTACTATTTATTTCTACATGTTGGTCTTTTCTGAAATTTGAGCTCCAAAAATCCAGTACTCTCCAAAGCCTTCCAGTAGAGGTCTGGTCAGTGCTCTCTCTCCTTGAACTTTTCATCCTTCTTGATCCTTCATGACAGTTTTGTGTTGTACCAGCCGAGGCTCATGTTATCATATGCATGTGGATATGACTAATTTTTTGTGAGGAGGGAAGGAGACGAGTCGGTTTAGTGGGTTTCTGACAGTTTTTACTTCCCTTGACCTCGGGTTATTTTTTTTAATATGTTTTGTTCTTTTTACTATTTAAAATTGTCTATTAGTTATGTTGGTTGGTTTCCGCATTCAAGGATTTTCCTTAAGATTTCAGCTGTTTATATTAGTGCCTTCTCTTTTATTTCAATTTCTCTTAGTAGTTTTCCAGTGTTTTTGGGCCTGTTCCCAGTGCTCGTATAATTATTGGCATTATAGTGATTTTCTTTATGTTCCATATGCCTTTCAGTCGTCTAGCATGTTCTAAGTATTTGCTTCGTTTTTCTGCCTCCTAGATCTTCACCCTGTGAAATGATGGGACGATTTTGCAAGTTTTTTTTATTATTATTATTATTATTGTTATTATTATTATTATAATTATTATAATTATTATTATTACTATACGACTGCAACCCCATGCAGAGGGGTACCCCATCTCCCCCCAAAACGGGTCCACATGTAGGCCGTGCATGATAACTCATGATGCTTTAGGACGGGATCGTGGTGGCTGAGCTGTTCTCCTACTTCGGCTAGACGGGAGATGGGTGACGCCCGATTTAATCAATCGGCTGGTCACGTCATGCCTTAGTATCTATAAGTTCACCCCTAACCGTATTATTCAATCTCATTCTTCAAAATATCAAAACCTTATTTTTAAAAAAAATGTTCTTTCTAAATATATATTAGAAAGCAGTGGCTGAGGATCAATCAGGTTGAGAACAAAGTAGATTAACAATGCCGAGGAGTAATGTTTTCAAAGAGTAATGTTTTCAAAGAGTAATGTTTTCAAAGAGTAAGGTTTTCAAAGAGTAATGTCTTCAAAGAGTATAGTCCGGTCGATATTATGCGCATATTGGCGCTATTTGAATAATGAAAATTGACAACATCTTTATGGCACGCTATGAATAAGATGTTGTCAATTTCCTTATTGAAATAGCGCCAATCTGCGCATAACATCGACCGGACTATACTTATCCTAACATCTTCTATAACTTGACGTGCTCTTCTACCTTTACCGTGATTCGATCCCTCGGGGTAAATACCATCAAAATGAGAAAGAAGAAAAAAAAACTATAAGACACTCTCGCCTGACAAAGTTGTTCTACAACGAAAGCTTGCAAAAAAAATTAAATAAATGATTTTTTCATTTAAATTGCACGTGTTGATTTTCAAAATATTTCACTTAAATACATTTTCATGCGTGCCTCAAAGATGTTGTCAATTTCCTTATATATATATATATATATATATATATATATATATATATATATATCATCACTGCTCCCATGTCTACTCTGACTCGGAATGGTAGCATCTGTCTAGGGTCACACCTATGGGTTAAATATGTCTTTCCATCTCTGTTGACTTGTAGGGTATGTCTCTTTAGGCAAAGGCTAGGAGAAGGAACACTACAAAATCAAACAAGACAAGGTCTCAACGGCAGAGCTACTTAGTGTCAGTAGAAGAGAGCAACTTGTGCCGAGCAAGCGACAAGGCAGGGCTTGATGGATCAAGATCTGACAGCCAGTTTGAAGACAACTCCTCACATCACATTGGTCTGCACTTTCAACTTGTTACTGTCTATCTTTCTTTGAACAGATCATTATGGATTTAGGAATATAGGCAACACGGTGAGTATCATGGGCACATTATTTTCTTTGTAAAATTTGCCATTTAGGGTGTGCTCCCACCAAAACTCGAACCCTCTACCCAAAAAACTTTTAAAATAAGTCAGATAAAAAAGATATCATAGAAAAGAACGAGTCTACATAACATTTTGAGTTATATTAAGTAATACATTTTTAAAAGAATTGGGTCATGCGAGTGAGCTTCAATAATATGTATGTGGTTGGTAACATCTTAAACTATTGAACTCATCATTATGAATTATGGAATATATATTCTAGGAAACAGGGTGAGTAACATGGCCACATTATTAGTTTTTGTTGTTGTAAACTTTACCATTTAAGGAGTGCCCCAAAAAACGTAAAATACTCTCCAAACAAAGAAAAAACATTAAAATATAAAGCTAATGCAATATTTATTGCTTATACCCGTCCTGGGACGTGGATTCTACTAGTACACACACACACACACAAACACACACACACACACACACACACACATATATATATATATATATATATATATATATTGTTAAAGAAAGTCAAGTTCAAATATTTTAATTTGTTGTATCATAAGGGGACAACAATTACATAGATTTTGGGAAGGGTGCATGTATGTGTGTTATGTATGTTATTTAAATATATGATATCTGATTTTATATGTTACAATATGAAGGAATCATTGGGGAGTTACACACATTAGGTAGAAGTAATTAAAATTAAAATTTTAATTTATAAAATTAAGTTATCTGTAGATCAAAGGCCAGAACTTATTTTAAAAAAAGGTATATTAAATTTGATTTGCCTAGAGATACAGAACTAATTGGGTTTGCGTAGACAAATTATTCCTTTATTTGTCACTATGAGATTCGTAATACAATAGGATAATATTGACTTAGTGTAACCTGTAAAATTGGGAATTAATAAATTTGTGGAAAATTAAAAAAAAAATTCTATATTTTATATCGGAGTAGTTTCTTTCAAATCCTTTGGCTTAAAATATTAAAAATTAAATATATTTCGTCACATATTATATAAGTCTCTAAATGTAGTTGCCTGTGGGTTTGTAAAGTTTTTTGAGGGAGGGGTTGATTTTGTATTCTAGAGCATAAAATTAGAAATTAAATTCGAGTTATATCTGATAGGATTCGAGTTATATCTGATAGGATCGGTTATATGAAAATTGAATCAGATTAGTAAATCTAGGTATGCGATTGAGGATGGTTTATCTCCCTTGAGCGTTCCACTATTATATTCTAGTAAAATCTTTATTTATAGACGATTATCTTTCGAAAATCATTGGATAAATGGTTTGAGGGTGAATTATCCCCCGCACCCTCCCCCGAGTTTGGAAAGCTCCATTGTTTTCTAGTCAAGTCTGCATTTAAGGACGGTTATTTTCGAAAACCATTGGATGAATATTAATTTCCTGCAATATGAAAAGATGTTTTATTTTTTATTTCTGCAGCCATAGGCATTTTAAAGTTGAAAATTATTTACCGCTTACTGTTTAGATTACTACTTTTACCGGAAGAGATTCAGCATCATTTATTAAAATATAATATTCGCTACAAGTATTTTAAAACTGGAACTATATGCATACCTTAAAGAGTAAATCCATCTGTTTTGAAAAAAAGATATATACTCTTGAATCCAATTATTATATCCTTCCATAAAAAGCAAAAAGTATTAAAAATAAGAAAATAAGGTTTCTAAATTTTGTTCGATATTTTTTTTTATGTGTTTGTGAACATTCTACAAATTCATTGTTAACTTGACCTGTAACGAATTGATAAATAGAACTACCCAGGACTAATACCTATACTTCAGCCCGACGGATAAAACGCCACCGAAATGGCCCAGTTTCAGCCGAACTGGGGTTTGTTCAAGTATTTAATTTCCTCCCACCGCAAGAATATGTGACACAAGGTCGGAAAGTTGGGGAAAAGTCAAGCCAGCGCCCCTAAAAAAGGAGAACTCTGGTCTAGCAAAAATAGTCTGGGAAACCCCATCGGCATTCCCCGGTCAGGGCGCCTCAGGCAGAAAGCAATAAACATACTCCACCCCAAAGGGGGGAGGCAAGGCCTGGGAGGGTGTACCTCCTAGAACAACCCAGGACAGTATACCTCAGCCCGGCAGATAAAAGGCCACCGAAATGGCCCAGTTCCTGCCGGACTGATTGTCGAGAACGGATCCTCGACTGGTATTACCCCATCCCGACGTCCTCAATCAACCGAAGTTAATGAGAGACTGGTCGGACTGGGGTTGTTCAACACTGAGGAGCAGGTGCTCCCATTATTTGTGGTGAATGGAAGAGTCAAAATTCAGTTATAGGTAATGTACCATAACACTTATATACTAGGATTAAAATGAAGAATAAATTATTGTAAAGCTACAATACTAAAATAAAAACGATGTTCATAACGTACGAGGTAATATATTATTTATCGCCGTCAGACGGTGAGCATATTATCAGATTGTATGTACACTCTCACCTAAGAAAAACGTCTTCGGGCAGTCCATGATTAGTGAGTGACAATCGCCATAATAGGTGGAGAAAACTTTCAATACAATTAAGCTTACGTATTTCCGGCTTGAAAATTCATGCTAGCTCTTATTTTTCAGGTATGTTTTATTATCGATATTAAGAAAAAATAAATCGAATAATAAATAATTGCTTTAGCATGTTACATTAATGAAAGATGGAGGTTAAGATGTGAAATTCGATTAGATTAACTCCCCCCTGAAGCAAATTGGCGTGTATTAACGAGTTTTCCTTCTCGTTTCAGGGTGTTTATCGCATATGTTGTTGTGTTGCCATACACTTTAGAATGCCCCGGATAGTTGTGAGGTTTTGGAATATCTTTTGTTTCGCAAGCGGAATCGAATTCTGTACTTTTACCGACGAGGTAATATATTATTTATCTCAGGAAGCAGATGAACATATCAAATTGTATACTTCTTCTCACTTGTAAAATGTTGTCATGCAGTAGCACGGCGTATGACAATAGCCATATATTATATTAATTAAATTAGATTAATTAAAGAGATAGCAACATTTGACAAACTGGAAATTAAAAAGAAAATACAAACCGCGGATGTAGGAATACAACCCTTTTACCTTTTGTTTCCAAAGTGGGCTTTGATATTTCGGAACCCTACTCTATCACGTATTCAAAGAATATCCATTCATTTATATCTGCAGTGGTTAATCTGAGACATTTTATGTGCCCAATGAGAAGATAGTGACGGTGGCTCCACTTTTGATCGAAGAGATTTTTCCTATTTCCTAAGTTCAGAGCACCTCTTCAGTTGGTAACGGATACTACATCGGAGAACAGAAATAAAACAATGAAAAAGCATTGGAAGAATTGAGCATGCATCATGTGACCACGTTATATGATCACCCTCAAAGCAATGGCAAAGTAGAACTTCTGCATAGAAAGATAAATTAAATATTATCTAAAAGAGTAGGCGTCAAGAAATAATCATGCGATCTTCATAATAATCAGATGTTAATTTCCATGTAAGCGATTTAGCAGATTTTTCCACCATTTTATTTAGTCTATAATAGCTATATTGTTTTCTTGTTGGGTAATATATTAAGACCATGTTGACGGTTAAGATCAGTACGCGATTGCACTCAAGGAAATGCTACAGCATGTTACGTCCTTGTATTCATCATTGATGAAGACAAGTACTTATGTCGCATAATAATGTGATTTGCTGAGATTGGGGATGTTTTGTAATCATCGGCCACCATCAGTCATTTGAGTTACGAAAGAGACACAAGAAAAGTTTTTGTGACATTGTAACTTTTGCTTACCAAAAAATATATTTTAAGAAGGATAACACACAGACGCACAATGCAGCTTGAATTAATATGAAAAAATGCTTATTTATTCCCTCTTTCTGCCGCTCTCACCCGGGAATTATTTTAATGGGAAGGCTTATATTAAAATGATCCTGAAAAATTATCCTGAAAAATCATGTTAGGTTTTCTTTTGAGGACTTATTTTAAAGGGAAGGCTTATGCGGTTTAAGATACAAAGGAATAAATGCTGCCTACTGTAAAAAAAGGATAGAAAATGAAGGGTTACTACTTTGAAGTATGTGCACCGTTTCGTATAGTAGGGACTCGATTTTCAGAGGAAAACAGAACTTGTGTTCATAGTACATATTTTATAGGTGGCATTCATTTGTATATAAGGAGAGCAATTACTTTACGAAATAACGTGTTGGGAAGACAGCAGTTGTGTTAGCGACAGCAGAGAGTGAACATTGAGATTGAGATTGAGATTGAGATTGTTTGTTGCGGTATCGTCGAAGAGAAGTTACTTTAAATTCATTACCAGATTACAGTATGTATAAAAATCATTCTTAAAAATCACCCGGAAAAATCACGTTAGGTCTTATTTTCAGGTAGGTTTTATTATCAGAGACACACAGTAATTATGGAGTCAAAAGGCGTTAATAAAACATATTAAGAAATGATAAATCAGAGAGTAAACTCCCTTGCTTTAGCATGTTACATTAATAAGATGAAAAGATAAAAATGTGAAATCCCATTGGAGTAAATTGGCATATATTAACGAGTTTTCTTTTTCGTTTCATGATGTTGATCGCATGTATTGTGGTGTTGTCATACCAGGATATTTGTGATGCTTCAGAGTATCAGTTTTCAAGAACGGAATAAAATTTCAGTGACACTGGTTAGATTTTTGTTGACATTCATGGTAGATCTCCGTATTACGAAGGTTTTCAATCGTGTAAAGATAGCATAATGAGGGTGCAGTTTAAAGGGACAAATGGATTTCCACGTGAATTTATTGGAGAGACACTATATTGGAGGCATTGTATAGATCAGTTCAAATGGATTTAGGAACTTACTACTAGAAAATGGAGACCCTTTTGGCTAGGAGAAAAGTGTAGTATCTGTTCCGATATTACATTTCATATTTTCTGTCCTCAGTCAGTGAAGTAGAAATCCATATTTAATGTGGAGAAAAGCTTCAAAATCGAAATATGATTATCGATTAAATGATAAAATGCATCAAAAGACATAATTAATGAGCAATAACTACTTGTATAAAAATTATTCGACAGTTTAAAAGTTTCAATTATGTGTGACTCAAAGAAATTTATTCGATATTTAAAAAATAAACTGCTTTCCTCATATGCTTTCACAAAAATATAAAAATATTTCAATCTGGAGGATGCATATATTTGCTAGTCAGTTTACATATATGTGTGTATGTCCAATTACTAAACAGTTACCACTTATCAAGGCCCACAGGCCACTCGAGGATAAGAGATTATGAGTGTCAGGTGGACGGTGAGACAACACCGTGATGATTCGTAATGATGGTGGAAATTGGGCGAAATTTGATTATTTAAGAGGACGTCTCAACAAGAATTTGTTTACATTGGACTTGAAAACTACCATGTTGTAGTCAGTTGGAGTTAGAGAGAGAGAGAGAGAAAGAGAGAGAGAGAGAGTAGGAGAGAAAGAAAGAGAAAGAGAGAGAGAGAAGAGGAAATTATTGACAGTAGTTGATGCTAGACAAGTTTTCGTTGTAAATTCTTTTACAGGGGGGGATAGATTGAAGCTCGGTTGAGCACCTGCCATGAAAATAACGATAGAGTAGAGAAAGACTAACAACGTCTCTTATGTGAGAAAGGTGTAGAAGGGAAGAGAGAAGGACATCGGCCACTAGATTTCGAAGTCGGTTTTGTACTCTGTCAAGGCACTAAAGAGTGTTCTAAGCAGTACCTCAACAGATATATGGCAAAAGTACTCTATCTTAAGACGTATTTGGCTTTTAATCAGCTAATGGATCACGCCAGAAGTGATATATCTTCTGGGGCAGTAGAATAGTACAACCATTTTCCCAGCGACCTTGGCAACGGATTTGATGTAAGTCTTCCATTTCATGTCCTGAGCGAAGGTCAGTCCCAGAAGCAGGGGCCTTACTCAAGACGAAGGCCATTTATTTCAATTGAGACCAAGTGGGGATCAAAGCGTTGGTGGTGAAAAATGAAAGCCTAGTTTTGGACGCATTAAAAGTAACCAGCCACTCTTTTCCTCATTGTACCACGGTTGGGCCCAGAATGGATCCTTGGAACATACCTGCGTTGATACTATGAGCTTCGGACTTCTGCCTATCAACCACTACTTTTCTGAACCTATCAGAGAGAAAGGATTTGATGGTTGAGAGGACATTTCCAGATATTCCATAGCTAGAAATCTTGTGAAGTATACCTTTATGCCAAACCCTATTAAAGGCCTTTTCTATTTCAAGAGTCATTGCTCTAGAGACGAATCCCTTGTCAATAAATTAACTGATATTGTGTAATATTACAGTCAGCACATCAGATGTTGATCTCGCAGGATGAAAACCATATTGCTTGTCACTGCGTAGGTTGTTTTTGCTGAGGTGATTGATAACTTCTCGATTTATCATGGATTACAACAACTTAGTCATGACGCACAGAAGACTGATTGGTTTGTACTGAGATGCAGAAAACCGATCTTCCGTATTTTTAAACACTGACAAAGTTTTCCAAGGTGTTGAGAAGTATTTCTCCTTTAACTAACATTTGAACAACTTTATAAGAATGGAAGCTAGTTCCGGTCGCAGCTTTTTATGATTAGAATGTTGTCAGGGCCAGTTGCTTTGCTACCATCAAGGTTCTGGATAAGTTTTGCAACATCTCGGACAGATATATGGATGTCACTCATAGTATTTTCAGTCTTAGGAGGAAATTCAAGAGATAGGCGACCCTGAAAAGTTCTTGACAAAAAGTTTAGCTTTGTTGGATGCTGACGAAATCACCTTATGTCTGTTGATGATGGTTGAGAACCAAGCCTTGGCTACTTTAGACTTAACGCATTTGGTATTAAACACTCTCGCGTTTTCTATAACCCTTTTGCAGTAGTTGCTAGTAGTCTTAAAGGTGGCTTTAGTTTCACAACATATATTCCGTTAAAAGCAATTGAAATAGTGGTTTTTGTGTGCAATGATGGCGGCACATTCGAGTTACGAACCATAAGTACCAACTAACCTAGGTAGACCCAAGCTTACTGGAGAGAACCTGACGAATGATTTCATCAAGGCTCTGAAGACCTCATTAATATTTCTTTTTGTCCCTTACAATAACGTTACCGGAAACAATATATAGTTGGTTTTTATACAGCCACGATAATTTGTGTGTTGCATGCTGGATATGTCTCATCCAATGTGTAAGCAATATATTACTAATAGAAATTTGGTATATGTCTGTCTGAAACCGAAACTATACTATTACTATATTATAATGCTCAATTTAGCTTACTATTCCATTGTTACGTTTTTATATATTACTAATAAGGATTTTGTATCTATCTGTCTGAAGTTAAAACTATACTATTACTTCTATTAATTGTACTATTGTACTAACTTTTAATGCTCAATTCAGTTTAATATACTATTTAGACTAATGTAATATCTTTCAATGTTCAATTTTCAAGGAGTTAGTGTAGTATCTGTTCTGTCGTCATGGTACTATCCTTCCAGGCATTACTTCATCCTTTTTGGAAGCGGAGATAGTGTAGTATCTATTCTGTACTTATATAGATGAAAGCAGATATGAAAACACATTTCCAAATAAAAACGGTTGTTTATACTTACGTATCAGGCAAAAAATAAGTATCTTCACCAAAAATTAGGGAAAATTATCGAGTAAAATTTTAATAAACGTAAAAATCAATTTTATCGTATTTTGCATTGGGCAAATCGTTTACATCTATTTTCGGAGAAGTTGTGAATTGTGCCCATATGACAGACCGATTTATCTACCTTGCGACATACCCTTCAAAATTACCTGCGCTACGTAAGGGTCCATGAATTCAGAAAAATACGATAAAATTGATTTTTATGTTTATTAAAAATGTTCTCGATAATTATTTCTAATATTCTTCAGGATACTTATTTTTGCCTGATACGTAAGTATCAACAAGTGTTTTTATTTGGAAATGCGTTTTTCGTATGTGCCCTCATCTATATAAGCACCATCTATTCTATTATCATGAAACCATCCTCCCAGGTATTTTATTTACTTTCTCTCCAGGATGTTAGACACGTGGTCAGGTGTGGGTTTTGATGAAAGTGTTTCTGTTGAATGAACTGGATTCAAACCCGGTACACCAAGGTACACAGTTCGTGTCGTTAACCATTTAGCTACCATGCCATTGTGTCCTAAGTAAGTATATATTTTTTCTAGTAGTCAATAATAATATAATAAGTATACAATGAAAGACCTACTTCTACTATCCCATTCTTACATTCTTCCAGTCGTCTAATATCCGAGCTACTTTTAAGTGGTCAACCCTATAGTAAAAAATAAATAAATAAATAAACAGTTACTGTGCATGTGGGTTACTCTTGCCTCTAAGTTTAAATCCGTTAAACTTCCAATATTTTGAAAATCATCGTAAATTGTAGAATTTCTTATAAAATTCTTTGAATAAATGTGGAAAAACTAATTAAAATTAGATATTTTAAAAAATTTTCTCTGATTAAAAAATGTAACACATTGTATTGTTTACATGGTGTAGTCTTTTAATAGATTTGGGATACAGCCTTGGCCATCCCTATAACAGGCCGAAAGTCTAACATATGCAGTCTTTGATGGGAGGCAACATTTACAGTCAGCAGAGATTTTTTTAGCTGCTCCCACTTCATTTTCATTGCTCTTAGAAAATGTCGTTCTGATAGAGAACTCTAACCCATCAAATATATTAGAGCTGAAATTCTGTCTTATATCATGGATTACATATGGCTTATAAGTTTGTGAGTATACTGTAAAAATTATATTATTTGGATTATTCGGACTACTGTTCTAATCTTGGATGTTATTCTCACAACGTTTCGGCCGATGTAACCTCCGACCTTCTTCAGGTGCGTCTTGTCGAACTCTGGAATCTGTGCAGAATTTCTAAAGGGAACCTTTATTTAACCCATGAGAGTAGCTTGCGCTCATTTTGTCAGCCATGACTGGGTAGAAGTCTTAAGTAATTCGTAATTGTATTCTTAGTATCGCTCGAAGTGAGGATTGAACCTCTAACCTCCAGAAGACTGTCACTTAAAACTGATTATTACTTAGAACTTATATCCGGAGCAAGCTACCCCGCGGATTAAATAAAGGGGTTTTTGTTCGAAATTTTGTATCAATTTCGGAATTTGACAAGATATACCTGAAGAAAGTCTGAGGTTACATCGGCCGAAACGTTGTGAGAATAATATCCAAAATGAGAACAATAGTCCTAATCATCCAAATAATCCAAATTATCAATCCTCATCTAAAAAATTCTGAAATATAGTGTAAAAGATCAAAAGATTATTTTATTGAGATCTATTTTTCCACCATTATTAAATAAAATTAAATGAAAATAGTAGTTCATACTGATTTAACATCTTAAGCCAAATTTGTTAGTTAGTTTTATATATTTTGTAAAGATTTATGTCATAATATTTTTTGTTTTCTTTTATATTGTTTTTAAGGTTTTTTTTTATATTGTTTAGCGTTTTTTGTTGAAGAAATTACATTAATAACAATAATTGTCAGATTTATCAATGACCTCATCGTGGTTCTTTTTTGTACTAATGGACCAACGCTTATTAAGGCCCAAAGGCCACTCGAGGATAAGGGTCAACGAGATTGTCAGGCAGATGGCGAGACAATACATCGAGAAGACTGGAGACGATGGATGAACCTGGGAAGAATTTGATTATTTAAGACGACGGCTCGAAAAAAATGTGTTAACATTGGTCTTGAAAACGACCATGTTATAGTCAGCTGGGAAGCATTCCCATGGTATTGTGTCCCAGAGACGGGAAGTTCTTGGAAAAAAACTTTGTTCATGGAAGTTCCGTTTAGTTTTAGGTAGACAGGTACACAGAGGAAGAAAATAAAAATTA
Source organism: Sepiola atlantica (assembly GCA_963556195.1). NCBI lineage: Eukaryota > Metazoa > Mollusca > Cephalopoda > Sepiida > Sepiolidae > Sepiola > Sepiola atlantica. Next base: position 62,215,548 of record OY744516.1, on the reverse strand, counting down.
TTGATAGTGGTTGTAGCTAGACGAGTTTTTGTTACGAATATTTTACAGAGGGGAATCAGAGATTGGAGCTCAGTCGAGCACCTGCCATGAAAATAACGATAAAGTAGACAAAGCGTCGTCTCTTCTGTGTGAAAAGGGGTTTTATTATTTTGTATGTAAAACGCATGAAAACATCAAACTAATACCACAGGAGAATTTCCTCTCTGTTCTTTTGCTATATCAGTTTCGCATCTGACCTATTCAGCATAATAGCTGAAAAAAGGGTATTTGGTGTCTCCTTGCTAAGCATTCAGCATTATAAAGTGATTATCAAGGGTAAGTGGAGTAAACTTGTGAAAAGGGTGCCCCCCCCCCTTCACCTCGATGTAGTAGCTAATGAAAAGGGAGCCTCTGGGTTGCCCTCGACTATGATCGACCACTTTACCATACCTTACTTATATTAGTTATCTAAGAAAATTCGTATCGCCTCCAGTAAAAAAAAAACCCAAGTTGCACGATCGCCTGGGCTTGTATAAAGATGGCCTTGGGCCGGGCACACAAAGTCCCAGCACCATGTGTGTGTGTGTGTTTGCTACCGAAACGGTTTAGGGTGATTAATTATCTTCTTATGTTCTGACAAGAAAATGTTTCGATGTCCTGTTGTTTGTTTTATTGTTGTGCTGTGCAGTCGTCCTTGTCTCGGAATTGTCAAACTCTGGGGTTTCGTTTTCACCTTGAGTGTTGACAGTCTGTAAGAAACGGACTTCGCCGTTTGATTCTCTGTATTCTGCCTTTCTTTTATCTCGCCATCTTTCTTTGTCCTTTGAATACAAGGTGGTTTGGCGTTTTCCAGGATGGAACCGCCGAGCGATGTCGAAAACCAACCTGAACCGCCGCAGTTGTCTCGATTCTTTACAGAGTTTCGGTGATACTTCTTCGATCCGTTCGATTTTCTAACGCCGGTCTTATTTGAGAAATGCTGACCGCTCATAGGGTTCAGAGACGTACGTCTACATCCCAGCTAAAATAATAAAGAACAAAACTTGAGTTAGAACAATATTGTGTCATTACAAACATTTATACTGGCATTACAAAAATTTATACTGTCATTACAAACATTTATACTGGCAATACAAAAATGTATACTGGCATTACAAACATTTATACTGGCATTACAAAAATTTATACTGTCATTACAAACATTTATACTGGCATTACAAAAATTTATACTGTCATTACAAAAATTTATACTGGCATTACAAAAATATCTACTTATCTAGAGTCGGACTTTCATGCTAAGCTTTATGAAATATAAGACCCTTAAAAAAGCAGTTCAATTTTCATCTATATAATAAACGTGAACGTACATGTACCCGGCTCGCTTCAATAATCATATATACAATATGCAAATTAAAATTTATTTTTTATGAGCAAAGAAAGGGAGTGTTAATCTTAATCTTAATAATAACTGATAATACTTTAGAAAGGAAAAATAATTACGTATGCAAATTTAATTTTTATGAGGAGGCTTCATTTTAATAACTGCTGATAGATAACAAAGGAAATAATGTTTTTAACCTTTAATAGACACAAAACATATTCCCTCGTTCTTAATATTTTTCTGACTAAAATAGAAATAATTCTACAGCCCCACAAAGGAGTTATTTAGAAATTCAGGATAGATAGATAGATAGATAGATTGATAGATAGATAATGTTAATTTGCTTATTTATCTAACGCCAATCCTATTTGAAAAAATGTTTACCATATATATATATATATATATATATATATATATATATATATATATATATATATATATATATATATGGGAAAAGAAGGATGAAGGTAATCCGACGTAATGGGAAATGAAAAGGGAAAAACCAAAAAGGATGATAATATAAAGTCAGTTGCGAGGAACTGACTTCACCAGGTTCGGACGTCGGTCACTACTGTTTTCCAGTAGTGGCTACTATTTCCTCCCTTCAACCCACCATGTCAACCCTATATGTCCACGTACTTGCATGACATTTTTCTTTATATTATCATCCTGAAGAAATCTCACAAATAAAGACGAAACGTTGATGAACACATAAAAACTTCCATTTTGGTTTTTCCTTTTTCATTTCCCATATATATATATATATATATATATATATATATATATATATATATATATATATATATATATATATATATATGCGGAGCACATTATGATAGAATTCTGTTTCTTATATACTCAAAGTGAAAACGAGGCAAAATCGACTACACTACACACATTATACGATATAAAAATCATCAGACATCGAAACATGTAACGGCCACTTAATCATTTTTAATCTTCTCTCCTATCATATGTCACGGGATTCTATCCGCTAATTACAACTAAGTATGTACCTTCTCTTTGTCTAGATATCTTAGTACTAAATACATCTGCATATTCCTGTAGTTAGATTAAGATTTTCCTGCATAGTGATGTAGTGAAATGAAGGCCAGGTAAAAGAATATAATACGATCCTTACTCCAAATAGATTTATTAACCATCTCTCTATTTCTCATGGTGACGATAAATCAGATGCTGGTTCTTTCTAAGAATGTCAGCATTATGTGGCGTGTCGTCTTATGGTCGTTAGACATGGTACGACAAAAAAGACCAAGAATGGTAGACGGTTTTAAAGTTTTATTTAATCTTAACATCAATCTCTCTAACTGTCCAATAATAATAAACTCATAAAAAATGTTAGCATTCATTCTGTTTGAAACGGTTTCACAAGTTGAGTAAGGACAGGTGTGAAACAACTACATAAACGGTTTATAAGTCTGACAGAGACGAGACGCACGAAAACATCACACATGGCCCCGAAAAGTACACTTAAACAAAGAAACGGAATTGCTAGTGACGGATTAAGATATTCCTCTATCGTGATGTAGTGAAATGAAGGCCAGGCGCTTTACCTGTTGAAGGAAATGAAAAATCTGATCCTCACTCCATAGAGGGGTATATCTTGATGTGACTGGACCGACAGAGATATTCCGTGGTGAAATCGTATTATCCTGGTCACGGCCCTATTGTTCCAGAGTGGAATCTTATTGTCTTTGCACAGAGCCACAAGACCCTAGCGTACGATATTACATCCCCGTTTGAGGCAGCGGTTTACCATTTCCTTGGGCCCACGTTGTCTTTAGATCTTCAAAAGCGCGTGGTACCTGGCTGACAGAACGGGTAACAAACAGTCACCTTAAGCGTTAGTCATTAATTCTCTGTAGATAATTAATTATTCTGACATCTAAAGAGGGACCATAGCAGTGGAAATTGGATACTTGATAAAAAAGTGGACAAGGCATTTTATATAAAAATAGTATTTATTTTTATTACTGCATTTCGAACATCACAAAACTCGAATCGTCGCTGTGTAAAACACGCGCCTTGTCTGTATTACGGGTTTTGAACGACTGCTTTCTTGCTCGTAACGGCAAAAATAGAAAAAAAGAATGGATCAAGTTCAACAAAAAGAAATAGACGGACAGAACAATAGTCACTTGTGGTATTTTATTCACCGGTCTACAAACACGCCTTGCTGCCGCCATAATTAGCTGTCAGCGGTAGGTGATTTGACCCTTGTTATTAACACCAATTCTGACACCAGAGGTGAGGAGAAATTTGATTTACAAGGTCCCCTTTTCAATGACGTGTATACTGATGTTTCCGTTGAGAAATGTGTATTACTTTCGATGACCCCCAAATTCAGTTAGAGACCACGCTAAAACAGAGCGAATTTCATTGATGTGTGCCACATAAGGACACGCGTGGAAAAATGACATAAACCGTTTATAATACTGAAAAGAAAAGAGACGCACGAACACACATAGGTTTGGCTACGAAACGCACACTTAAACAGAGATACGGAATTGCTACTGACAGCCGCACAAAACAACGTTATCAGAACGAACTATATCAAAGTTAAACAGACAAAACCCAGGAAAACAATAAATGTAGACGAAATGGTACATCGCATAATAATTAAATGTAGCAGAATAACCAAAACGAAAGTACTGTTTTTCTCTTCATTCTTTCTCCTGCAGACTTCTTCGTGACGCTCACTTTTTGGTACCCTATTTATGGTCTGATGAAATAAGAAACTAGCGTATCCGTCTATTCTCTCTCTACATTTTCGTCTTATCTCGAATATTTTTTCTATCTTATTGTTCCGCCAACCAATAAAATCATAGTATTTATCAACCGTATTTGTCTGGTTAAGCCTAGTGTCCATTGAATTTACCACCCACATGGTTCTATGTAACATAACAGGCATGTAACCACCTCGTGGCTATGTAGATTCATGCCATTTCCAATCGTCTTTCTTATACTATCTCACACAGTTCCATTTAGGCAATCACAACTAAGTATCTACTCTATTTGTCTAGCTACATTAGTACACATACAGTCCCATAGTCATGTAGTTAAATTAAGATATTCATGTATAGTGATGTAGTGAAATGCAGGCCAGGCGCTTTACCCGTTCAGAGTAAAGAAATAATCCAGTCTTCACTTCATAGACAAATAGATTCACTAGTCCTCTCTCTATTTCCTTCTCAGAAATGAAATACGCAACTACTTTTTTTAAAAAGTTAACGAACTTATTTATGTTTGTATAACAATAGAGCATATAATAATATGACATACCTTTCACATTTTTTTACCCGATTATCATACTCGTACCAGTTCATTATGTAACTCAGACGACATTTTGGGGTTATTTTATTCTATGACGTAATCTCTATCTCGTTGGTGAGTTGTTATTTCGGAATTCTAGTTACCGAGTTCTTTTATTATAATGTGACAAAAGCACGGGAGGCAACTCTCTTACAATCACCACCTGTTACAGTCCTGTAAATAGATATGTGTGCAGTAGCCCCTCTTTTCTGCATCTCACTGTTTTATTTCAAATCTTTTGTTCTATCTTATGACATATTGTTACGTTTAGGCAATTAGTATGCTTCGTCGAGCTACTCGAGCTCCCTTTGAAAATCTTTTTCCTAGTTAACCAATGTAACAGCAAGACGCCTGAATAATTACATAAACAGTGCAATCCTTGCAAAATAAGTTGATTGAATACTTACTTACCTCCCTTGCAATAATAGCAAGGAAACAACCATTCATGCCATCCGAAGGGTCGAACTTGATGTATTTACCGAGGAGTCCAATATTGTTTTCTATCTCGTCAGCGTTGAATTGCAGAACGGGAGGGACGATTCCGAAAGGCGGCTTGCTTGGCTGTTGGATGGTGTTCACATATTCGACGACGTTCGAGACAACAACCTCGTTTTCAAGTTGGTCAACCGATCTTGTTAGGTAGATGACAGCGTGGACACTTGGAACTATCCAATGCAGAAAAGGCGGGAAATTAACGGACAAAAAGATATGATTTCGCAAAATTTGTGAGGTTAACCCTTAAATGCTTTTGTTTTAAACATGACATATTCTAATAAAATGCCTATTAAATATAATATTCATCGAAAATGTGTCTAACTGTAACTTGTTTCATATCTGCAACGAGGCTATTGGCAAGTGTGAGTAGGTAGTAGTATTATGTAGCATCAGTACACCTGCTAAATAGGTAATGAAATGCAGGCCAGGCGCTTTACCCGTTCATAAAAAAAATATGTTGCCCCCCCCCCCCCCAATTTTTTTTAGCTTCCCCCATACTTAGAAATATTTTTAGTTAAGAAAAGAAGAAATGAAAAAAAAAATTTGTGTTAATTTTTTTGTTGAGAAAAGAAGGAAAGAGACAGGTTTGTTTTAAATTGACTCAGAAATAGTGAAATGAACATAATAAAAATGGGTAAATAGAAGTGGAATGAAAAGAGAAAGAAAGACAGAAACAAACAAGTATGAATATTCTTAAGACTAGTAATAACTTACTCCCATCCGGTGGCATATCTTTGCTAGCATATTGTTATAATAGAATACATTTAACCCCTTTTTCTTATGTGGACTTTCCCATGCATCCCTATATAATCAGTAACACTGCACTGAATATTGATCTTTGCTTTGGACCTTCGTAACTAATCACTAATGTCTGTCTCCCCTTTATTGTACCCTCTATTGCAATAAACCTTTCCTTCTTTCATTATAATATCGCGTTGTCTATTCATTTTCTAACTGAATTACCTACCTTGTTAATTGTACTCCTTTTGAAAGATACAACAGTGTCGACGAAGATTCAAATGTTATAACATATATGAATTTTGGTCATTAGAATTTAAATAATCATTATATATATATATATATATATATATATATATATATATATATATATATATATATATATATATATATATATATATATATATAATGTAAGTGTTGAGTTTTCTAATGAACAGCCGATTGGGACAATTTCTTGTTGACGTCCGCTACCCCCGTCAAAGGATAGGGTAATGCTTGGGAGGATTTCATGACAGCAGAGCAGATGTTACACACACTACAAAAGCAGAGCGAAATCTTGGGAGGATGGCCTCATGATAACAGAACAGATACTACACTACCCCCCCCCCCCTCACAAAGAATATGGTAATGCATGAGAGGATGGTATTATGACAACAGAACAGATACTACACTACCCCACTCTTAAATTGAGCACTGGAAAATAGTACAATTCATCTGAAATAGTATAGTAAACTGAATTGAGAATTCAAAGATGGTACAATAATGCAATTGATAGAAGTACTAGTATAGTTTCGGGTTAAGACAGATATATACCAAATATCTATTAGTAATGGGTGGGTCTATTTAATCTGAGTATTTAACGAGGAAACTTAAATTGAATTTCAAACTTAAATCTTAAGCATGATGGGCCGATATACTAGTAGATAGGGCCTTTTATAGAGATGGTTCGACACATCTAAAACTTAATGGAAAAACTAAGATATAAAATCATCTCATAAAAAAAACAAGAATATAAGTCAGTTGTCAGGATGGGCTAAAGTCTTATCTGGGCCTTACTTCTCCATATTGTATGAAATATTCCCGAAGTTATGCCACGGAAATCTTAATAACTATTAATCTAATCAGGCTGAATTTTGCATCGTGGTTACTGTGATCAAATAGCATCAGATCCATGTATCAAATTTGGTAAAAATTGGAAGTTGAACTTTGTCATATCATATGAAACAGGGAATTCATTAGTTACAATATGGGCCAAGTAGCAAGTCTCTACGATGAATAAAACAGAAGTTATCGCCAAAAGTGTGACCTTTCCACAAAGAATCATAGTGACAAACAAAAAAAGATCTCGACTGAAAACATAACCCCCTTAGATAAAGAAGGAAATAAAATGTTACAATGTGTGTGCGATGACGTGCCTGTTCACATTAAGTTAGCCTGAAATGTTTTCAAAGTTAAGAGTCAAATGATTTAAAAAGAAATTTGTATACCTCGTATTTGTATCCAGTCAGTCAGCGTAAATACACATAATAATCCACAAAGCCAAGGCCTGGGATGTCTTTAACGGAATACACACCTCCTGAAAGTTCTCCCTCTCTGATAACCTTAAGGGAGGCATTTTAGGACCATGGTGGATTCTGCCTTGCTCTACGGCTCGACAGCTTGGACCCTGACTAAATTGCAAGAAGAATCACATGTTCCTTCTTCAAAGCTGTCGTTAAACCTAAATTTACAAACATCTATCATCCTTTAATTGAGAGCGGAGGGGTTATTGTGACCAACATTAACACCAAAATGTTTACTCTGAGAAAGAGACAGAGATAGAGAATGAGAGAGAGAGAGAGAGAGAGATAGAGGGAGAGAGGGAGAGAGAGAAAGAGAAAGAGAGGGCAGAGAGAGAGAGAGACAGAGTCTTGAAGAAAGAACAAGATGGGAAAATATTTAACTTGGCTTTAACGAATCAACACTCATGGCTTATTAAAAGAAAAAAATAACGATACAGTAGAGAGAGACTAGCAACGTCTCTTTTGTGAGACAGAGGGCTGTAGGCATGAGAAGAGATAATCTCCCACAAGATTTCGTAGTCGATTTTGAACTATACCAAGGCAGGAAAGTGTGCTCAGTGCGGCATCAATATTCCATCTTTAGACGTATCTGACTAGTATTGAGGTAACGGATTGTATCTGGAGTCAGGTACTTTCTGTAGAATCGGTAGAATCTTTCCTGAAATCGAGTTAGTTTGAAAAGATCACTTCGAGATCAAATGTCAAATTCACATTTCCTGTGTTTTATACTAAGGAGTCACCACTTATCAAGGCCCAGAGAACACTCGAGGATAAGGGTTAATGAGTTTGTCAGGTGGGTGGTGAGACAACACCGTGATGATTGGTAATGAAGGACTGCTCTACAACAATTTGTTTACATTGGACTTGAAAACGACAATTTTGTAGTTAGCTAGGAAGCAGCCCCACGGTATTGTATTCCACAGACTGGCAGTTCTAGGAAAGTACCTCTGCTCATGGAAGCTCCGTTTAGTTTTAAATACACAGAGAGGAGAAGAGAAATTATGGATAGATGATCAAAGCATTGTTCCAGCCACCTTAGCAACGGATGTAACAGGTAGCAATAGCAGTAGTAATAGGAGTAGCAAACGGGCACTAAGAAATGCCATCTTTTTATTGGTTCTTGATGATGACAAATATACAATATTAGAACGCCATTAGAATAATGTTACTTACATTGTAAAGCTTGTTTCAGGTAGGAAACTTCCTCTGAGTACAAGACTTGAAGCTGATTTTCTGTGGCGCCGCCTCTCGACAGTCTCTTCAAGACAGTCATATCTTTTGAAACGATGATAGAAAAAGAAAGGAAAACATGTAGTAAACAACGAACCACTCAAGCTGCAAAGGTTTATCTCCCGTATATATTTTGATTTAACATTTAAGATTGCCATCATCGTAAAAATCTTCCTAACCGGAATTTTATTTTCGAACAAACTGAAGCCAAACATATCTTGGTATTGTAATAAAACACGATTGGTGGAAAACAGACAAAATTGTTCGGCAGAATAAAATATTGATGTGCTAGCTGCGATACTATTTGGGTTTAAATTCTTAAATCCGACAAGATAACTTTATATGTCAGATTCACTAAAATATTTTTAATGATTCGTTTATTGTACCTTGAATTGCCATTGAACATCTAAAAGGGATGAGAAAAATTTAAAATAGAGATTAATATGAAAATAGATGTTTCACATTGTGGTCATTCACAGGTTTTTTTTAAATCATTTTACTTCAGTAAGTTCTCAGAAATCAAGTGTTAGCCCCTTCCCGGGGCTAACACTTGATTTCTATATGAGATACATAGATATCCGAGTGTTCAATTAAGTTATCCTTCGCCTCTCAAATATTGAGTTAATAAAGCAGTGGAGATCATTAATTTTCCTTTCTCCAATTCACCACTGAACTATGAGATAGTTTATCATTATTGTGATCTTTTCTTGGTTTTGTAGATTCCACGACAAGAATTCATCTGGTCTGGTGTAGTACCTATTCAGTTCTGTTACTTGAGGTAACATTACTTGGAGAAGGTGCACCATTACTCGTATGGGCCAGTGTATAGTCGTGTCGAGGGGATCTTATTTGGGCTTCGAATACTATGTTATTTTTAATATTTGGTTAGGGTTTACTTGTAGGGTGAAGTATCCTCGTGTCAGGTTGTCCTGACAAACCCTTGTACAGAGAGACCGAAGACACTTGTATGTGTGTGTGTGCGCGTGCGGGTGAGAAAATAGTAGTTGGGCTTCTCCAAAACTTTCTTAAATATACATTGTTTCAGCTGTCAACTGTAATCGGTGGTAATACAAGTACATGTAATGACCAAGCGTTACATAATGACAATTTAAGTCCAATAGTGTTATTCGTTACACGCACAATAATGCGATCACAAACGAAAAGAAATAAAGCAATCAATATTAAATATTCGGGCATTTATAAGAAGAGCAAACAAAACCAAAAAAGGGTGAAAAAACAAATAGGCAATACATAAATGTTACCAAAGGATAATTTTATTTGTGTTTTAACCCATATTAATGAGTTTTTAATTAGATTTAAAAAGTAAGTTTGAAGCCGTCACGTTAGAACGAAAAAAAGAAAATGGCGCCCAGACAACGTAACGCCCCGAGAATCGCCCTAAAAGCGGAAATTAAACAAAAATTTAACTGATAATTGTCATCAATCGGTCGAAAATTTTATGTTCAACCGAATTGTACATATTACAGGTTACTCTTCAATACGGCCGCGAGCTTAGATTTGTAGGTTATAACAATGGGCCAGTGTATAGTCGTGTCGAGGGGATCGTATTTAGACTTCGAATACTATGTTATTTTGAAGTGCAATAAAGTGCACGGATGGTATTTTGAGCATCTGTAAGTGTATTATAATATTAGTCTTTGAAAAACTTTATAAATCAATTTACATTAAAATATTATTATTAACACAAAAACTAAAAACGTATTGTTTCTACGTGAAATAGTCATAAATATGTAGGCTGAACAAGTTATCCTTTGTAAAAAATTAATTACCGTTTGACAAATTTCTTGCTTTTCTAGCGACCATCCTGTATTAATGAATCGCAAAACAATATTCAATTCTATTTTTAGTGTTGTTTTTCTTTGTTTCTTGCAATGGAAGCCAATAAAGATCTTTTCCTCATTTTCATTTCAATAAAATAAAAACTCTTTGTTGTTTTGAAAATGAAAAGCAATTGTTGAAAACAAATCTAAAACTCAGCTGGGATCAGTTATCTCCCTTGATACGAAAGTTTGTCACGCCAAAGTATAAAAGGGCCGAATTTTTTACTTCCCCCCGCCACAATAAATGATTTTAGACAATTAAACGATAAACCTCTGAACTATAAGTTTGAAAAAAAAACTGTTCCTTTCGATTGTATTATATGAAAGAAATACGTATTTATTGGTTCCCCACGAGTGCAGAGTTTTTAATGTGGGGAAAATCCAGCTCAGCAAAATTGTCACACCTCTAGATTCGGAAAAAAATAAACATTGCCCCAGTTTAGAAGGATTTCAGTCAGTGCTGAGGACAAAAAAGATGAAGTGTAATATCAGAACCGATACTACGCTTTGCTCTTAGCCAATAGGCCAAGAGAAATATTATAGTCAATATTGAATAATCTTGTAATTAATCAATTCACATTTAAAATGCTATGATTATAACAAAAACGTAATCATAAATACGTAGGTTCACAAATCTTTGTATTTTTTAATTTCTACGGTTACCACAACCAAAAACATGAATTTTTGACACACCAGTTCCCGTTAGATCACCGAAGTTTTGCAACGTTGAGCCTGGCCAGTACTAAATAGGTGACCATTTGGGAACACCGGGTGCTGTATGTAGCCTGGAGAGGATATGGGCACTACCAGTTTGTATCATGCTCACAGAAAAGTTAAGACAGATAGACTATCTGCTTGACTCTCGAGGATGTCCCCGGACAGTATAAATATATATATATATATATATATATATATATATATATATATATATATATATATATATATATATATATATCTATATGGTGTATATTTAGGCAGCATTTTCTCATTTAGGCAAACATTGTTAAAAATAACAGAATTCGTTTCTTTAATTATACCTTTTTTATTTTTTTCAATTTTTCTGATAGAAATGTATGTGAAAAGCATGAAAACCCACCTTCACCTTCGTTGACGACAAAATCAACCGGGTTGTTCAAGGCTGACTTGCTGCAATTCGCTGTCAAAAGGACCACCTTAACAGCTTTAAAACGGCTGTCATCAGTCGAAATTCGCAGAAATGGCTCTTGCAAAAGTTTTACATCTATATCGAGTTAAAGGTTTCTAATTTTCATTTTGTTGTAAATAAACAAACACACATGCTAAAGAAGGTTCGGCGTTAACTAAATATATATTATTATTTTAACATGATAAATGTATTTCATTTTAACATAATAAATGAACCATGGAAGGAATATGCAACTGAAATATAGAAACTAACAAAAGGTACATTAACATTTTTGTAACATAAAACATGGTTTGTATATTTGAAGTATTCGGACTACGGAGGCACAGCGACAAAGGTATTTTTCTTTTTTTTGGAGTTTCCAATATTTAAAAGCCTTTTGCCTGACTTTTATTGCTCTCGTAATATCAATAAAGTTGCCCAGCTAACGTCGACTCAGGATTCCTATAATGTTATGGGCCGTTGGACGCTGTCGAGCGGCACCCTAACTGTCAACAACTGAGGTTGACGACTGCAAAGTTAATGGTAAAATCAACTGTCGTCTTGGATATGTTAAATTGAGAACGTCAAGGACTGTTGTCTTTCTTTTTCGATTTCTCTTTCTTTTGATATGTATTCTGATTTCTTTCTCCTGTAAGGCTACAACCTCACCCTGTCTCTCTCTATCTCTCTCTCTCTCTCTCTCTCTCGTTTTTGTCACCGCACGGGAGAAAATCAGTTGTTTCATTTTCGAGCGGTACACATGTGCTTGAGACAGCTCAACCTACTTTTGAGTTATTAATTATGTTTCTTCGGAATTAATAATACATTTTATATTTTATATAAGATGCTCCTCATTACAGTTCGCTCCTCATTACAAGCGTTCAATTTTCAGCAAACCGATGGTTTCAGCCCAGATAATTCTATCTTTGAAAAGCATTAATGACGCCTAAAACCCGTCAAACATATGCTAACGGATTAACCCCGTAATTGAAGAGGATGTAAATATTGCTTCTCAGGGAGTTGGTGTGGTGCCGTGTCAGGACGATAACAACCCTTCCAAGACGTCCCCACGGCGCAGATACACCAAGATACACTCCCTGGCAAGTGATAGTACCACATTACTGTGCTAATCTTTAATGCTATTCTTACAACGTTTCTGTCGATGTAACCTTCGACTTTCTTCATGTGCATTTTGTCGAAGTTGGGAATCTTTATGTCAAACTCGTCAATTTGTACAAAATTTCGAACGGAACCATTTATTTAATCTACGAGTGTAGCTTGCTTTCGTTCCGTCATTATATTCTCAATACTGAAGATTAAACCCCTTAACCTCCAGGAAGCTGTCACTTTGAACTGATTATTATTAGTACTTCTATCCGTTGCGCCACGGGTCCTTGCAGAGTTCGACAAGATGCACCTGAAGAAAGTCGGAGGTTGCACCGGCCGAAACGTTTTGAGAATAACATCGAAGATGAGTCCGAATAATACAAATAATACAAATGATCAATTCTTATCTAAAAAATGCCGAAACATAAAACATGATGCTTATTAAAACATTTATTAAAGTTCAGTGTGCTTTCTATTAAGCTCAATGGATTTTGCTAATCTCTCAGGGACTGAGGGGTATACTTTAGCGCACAACTAGGATGTGTTCTATTAGTTCAACAATGCTATAAAAATATATGATTTTCGCTTTCGAATGATCATGAAATAAAAGAAATTCTTAAATATCAATAAAGATACAAACAAAAGAAAATATATAGTTACATATGGTAGACACTGTACATAAAGTTATAATAAAAAATATAATTAATTTATTATGCGTTCTAATTTGTTGAATTTCAAAACTACAACCAATCAAAAATGACAAAAATATTTACGTCTGCATAAACTGTTGGATTAACTTGTCCCAATCACGCAGCAAAGCTATCAGGGGAGAATATGCCATTCGTATTTTTTAAACTGCTAGATAGCAACTTGTATTCAATTCATAGTATGAAATTATTCGTTTACAATATGAAGTGTGATTAGGAATCAAATCACAGGGAAGGGTTTTTGTTATTTGGATTAGTCGGATTACTGTTCTCATCTTAGACATTATTCTCGCGATGTTTCGGTTGATGTAACCCCTGACCTTCTTCAGGTGCGCCTTGTCGAACGCGAACGGAACCCTTTATTTAATCCACGGGGGTAGTATGGTGTAATTCCGTCAGCCATAGCCGGATAAAAGTCTTATGTAATTCTTAATTATATTCTTAGCATAACCTGTACTGGCGATTGAACCGTCAACCCCCAGAAGACTGTCACTTACAAATGATCATTACTTAAAAAAAGGTCAGAGGTTACATCAGCCGAAAAGTTATGAGAATAACATCTAAGATTAGAACACAGTAGCACGAATGGTTAAAATAATCAAAATTATCAATCCTGATCTTAAAAATTCTGAATCATAACGGGAAAATAGGTTGATATAGGGTGGGCCAAAATAAGGGTCCTATCTTTAAATTTGAATAACTTGAATTTGAATAACTTCCACAAAATAAAAGTTAAACTCACCAAACTTTATGTGTGTGTAGACTGACCCTTCCGAGATTTTTTGAAATAAACAAAACAAATTTTAGCCGAAAAACACTTCTTAAAACTTACAAAAACTAAAGTATTGTTTTTTACACTGTTTTGAGTTTTTTAAGCAAAAATAATGTTTTCTAAATGAGGGTACGTTCCTTAGGGCTAATACGGCTCATGCTTGCTTCGGAAGGGGTCCTTTACTTATTCTAAAAAAAAAAAATTTTTTTAAATCAATAAATAAAAAAGTTATGAATTTTTAAAAATAGGACCCTTATTTTTGCTCACCCTGTATATAGACGAAACATATCCTAACATTTTACTCCTCGGTTTTAGCTTTAACTTACAGTTGAAAAATGATTTAAAATAAGGAAGTGTAATCAAACTTGCTGCCATAAGTCTATTTTGCTACTTAGTTTCACGTACGAATGCGAGTGACAAATAAACAGCATCGGATCAAGCGATCCCTGTCTGAAAAGCATGACAGTAAAGTTGAGGGTTGTATAATTATCATATGATTTAATTTGTAGGAAATTTGTTTGGTAACGCTACCAATGACGGGATTTCTTTTGAATGCAAGCGTAACAATCAGAAGTAGGAAGGCGGGATAACATCAGCGATACTGGTACAGGTTTTGAACCAGACAAAACCGACTTTTCGTTCGGTTTTATCCGACTGCTTACTTAAACAGCCGGAAAATGCCGAAGTGCTTACCAAATAAAAAGCGACGAAGGCAGACGACAAGTTACATTGTAAATTGATTAAATCGTAAATTGGCGATTGTCAAAACTTTCTAGCAAAGAAAAAAGGGATGAATAAACAGCCACAAATAGTCTACAAATAACTGTTACCAAAGGCAATAAAAGTAGGTTAGAGTAAGTTTAGGGTTAGGTTACGGTTAGTTCAGAGTTAGGTTAGGGTTAGGTTACAGAAAAACGGTTTGTCTGATTCGAAAACTGGACCACTACCGAAGAAGAAAAAATAATAATTTAACTTTCTAGTGAATATTTTTTTATAAAAGTTGTTTCATTTATTTTTTTACGTCAAAAACTAAATATTTTTTCATAAAAATAACATACGGTGAGTGTTTCTTTTGCTTTAAATGTTGTTTCATTATTTTTTTCTGTTAGAACGCTGCCTCGTTTTGATTATGATGTCGGTTGTTCGTTTTCATTCGGATTTTTTCCGGCTGATTATGTAATTCTGCGTTGGCAAAAGTCGGTTTCTTCTGGTTCAAAAGCTCTACCAGTACCAACTAGCTAGCATTTTCGGGTGGAGTGGGGGTAATGCGGGAATATTACTCCATTTCAATTCATAAAAAAATGATTAGTAAGGAAAGACCGGGGCGATTTTCTGCTACATAGCAGAAAATCGTCCCGGTTCTTCCTTACTAATATCGCAAAAAGCACCTAAAAAATGATAGAACGTCGTTACCCCCAACATAAGAACCCCCTTTCCAAACCGAAAATACCACAAAGAAAAGTAAGAAAAGGCCGATATCGTCAAATAAAAGGATACTTTTTGCGTCGAGTTCTTCCATTCTCTTTTGCAGTGATCGTAGCTTTTGTGTGCTGTTGTCATTTGTCAAGCCCCAGATGCGACATTTTAAGTTGGCAAGAAGGCTGGAAATATGCGCCGTCATCAAACCGGAACCGACATTCACATGCATGACGTCATAGTCGTCTTTTATGAGCGGTGTAATTGAATGCGGCGCAATACAGCTGGACTTGTCCTGGGAAATAAACGAAAGCGAACGAAAGAAAAGAAATGATAGAATTAATAGATAGAGACTAAATGTGAAAATAAAGACAGAAAGAAAGAAAATATGCGGAAGAAATCCAGAGAGAAGTGGGAGAAAAAAAAAGAAATAAGAAATAAAAAAGCAGCGTGTCCAAGTTAGAAAAGACAGAAACTATGTACAAGAGATTAGGTAAATAAGGTAAAAAGAAAGAAAAGGGGAAAATAAAACATATCACAGATAGAAAGAAAAATATAATGGAGGTATGAAGAAGTAAGAAAAGAAAGAAAATGTAAAAACTTTAAAAAGGGAAAGAAAAAAGAAAAATGGACGAAAGACGTCAAATGAAGGAAAGAAAGAAAATAAATAGAAAAACTTCAAGGAAGGAAGAAAAAAGAAAAGAAAAACGGACGACAGAGTCAAATGAGGAAAATAAATAAATAAAAAATAGAAAAACTTCAAAAAAGTAAAGAAATAAAGAAAAACGGAAAGAATGACGTCGAATGAAGGAAGGAGAGAAAAATAAATGGAAAAACTTTTAAAAAAGAAAAAAGAAAACAAATACAGAAAATAGTCAAATGAAGAAAAGAAAGAAATATGTTAAGGAAAAACAAAAACAAAAAAGTTCAAGGAATGATAAAAAGAAAGAAAATATATTGAAAAAAATAAAGAAAAAAATGAAAATGAAAATTAAAGATAAGAAGAAAGAGAAGAAAAATAACAAAAGAATGTGCCAAAGAAAGAAAACATGATGAAGAAAAATATAAAAATTGTGAATGGAAATGCAGAATGAAAAAAGGAAAATAAATCAAGAAATCGAATAAAACCCCCAAAAAACGGTGAAGTAAAGAAACCTATAATGGAAATATGTTGAAAAGGAATTAATAGGAAAAAATAGAAAGAAAACAAGGAAAGAAAAAAAAGAGAAAGAAAAAAAGATATGTTGAAAATGAAACGAAAAGGTTCGAACGGAAGAAATAAAAAAAAAAATAAACAAAAAAAAAAACTTAAATGGAAGTAAGAAAAAAAAGGAAAATAAATAAAGTCGGTATTATGTTTCGGAATTTTTTAGATGAGGATAGACAATTCGTATTCTTTAGATTATTCGAACTACTGCTCTCATCTTGGATATTCTCACAACGTAACGCCCGACATTGTCCAGGTGCGTCTTGCAAAAATCGAGAATCTTAATTCAAAAGGAACTTTAGCGCAACAAATATGTGGAGATATAAGTTCTAACAAATACATAGAAGACATTGCAAAGGCTGCTGCAAAGAAGGTGGGCTCCGTCTACCGTGTTAGAAAACTTCTCGCACCTTACAGTATCCTATATCTCTACAAAGACACCATCCGCCCATTCATGGAGTATTGTTGTCACATCTGGGCTAGTGCACCATCCACTAGTATCTCCTTCTTAGACAAGACCCCCAAAAGAGTCTCTAATCTGATAAGTCTCTCACTATCAACCAAGCTACAGCCCCTGTTCGATTGCAGTAATGTTGCATCCTTGTGCTTGTTTTACAAGTACTTCAATGAAAGGTGCTTCGATGAACTCGCTGCTTTACTGCACCCTTGACGTAAATACACTCGATCAACCGGACAATCAGCTAAATCCAATCCATTCACTGTTGAGGGCCTCAGATGCCGGAGAGCCAGTAGCTTCTTTTCTCTAGCTGCGGGCTTTTGAAACACCTTCCCTGCTTCCTGTTTCCCCGACTGTACGGACATGCAGAAATTTAAAACTAATGTTAACAAACATCTATCTGCACAGCTCCCAATTTAGGATGATCCCCTTAATTTGCACCCTACGTCTACAGTGGCAACTTGTCTTGTTTTGGGTGAACTCAGTTAAAATCAAAAAAATAATAATCAGCCTAAAGTGACAGTTTTACGGAGGTAAAAGGTTCAATCCTCAGCATGGGCAATATTAAGAATATATTGACGAATTACTTAAGACTTCTACCTGATCATGGCTGATAGAACAAGAGAAAATGATAAAATAAAGGGCTCCATTCGAAATTCCGTACAGTTTCGCGAGTTCGACAGAAAGATTCTTGAATTCGACAACAAGACACGCCTCAATAAGGTCGGAGGTTACATTGGCCGAAAAGTTGTGAAAATAACATCCAAGTTGTGAACAATAGTCCAAATAATCCAAATAATGCAAGATAGTTTATTAATCTTCTTTACTTTCTTTAATTTATTGATATTTGTAGAATACGTTAATTAAAGTATAGACTGACGATCAATCGCTAATATTTATATTGATACCTTACTCCATACTTTTAAAAGGGCTAAGTTGAGACAAAACTGATGGAAGACAGAGGATGCTTATTAAACTTGATCTTCGTTCCAAATCACTGAACATTGGCAGGAGAGAGAGACCTACAATCATTGTTTAATCATATTTTGTGAGGCCATATCTTTTTCCAGAGCCACGCACTGCATGCTCCCAAACGGACTGTCCTCTTCTATCTCCCACTCTCTCCTAGATCCATGTGACGTCATAACCGTTTCTATTACTTCCCACAGTCTAGCAATCCTCACCTCGGATGCATGAAGTTGACCTGGCTAACCTTTCATTTACTGTTATTCGCAACTAACAATTTTATATACTAGTGGATTTAATCGCTTAATATCTAACAATTGTATTACCGATGGATCACATTAATGATAACGGAGATGACGGTGGTTCAGTTGATAACGGCACGGACAAACGACCTGAGTGTGCCAAGTTCGAATCCAGTCGGTTTCATTATACCACTTCACTTAGGTATGTTGGTAACCTTCACTTGATCCCTCCTGTGGTCGCTCCTGAAAGAATGCCGGCAAAAAAATCAAGCTGGTACACATAGTCGTACTTTGCTGATTCGTACGAATTTACCTACATTTTATCTCGTTATTTTTAGCTTCTTAGATCAAGTGGCGTCATGCTTTGTCTGGAGCGACTTTCATAACAGAAAATTGTAATTGAATGGAACATCTGTGAAGACTTGATGTCATTCAGATTCCAGAAAACGCTACCGATTTTTATCAGGGAGAGATCACTGGTGACGAATCGTGTGAGAAGTGTAAATGAGTAATGCAATAAAACTTGTACTGTGAAATAGAATACAGGCTTGTGGAACTTTCTTGCTGCTGACTGTTTTCCTCCTACTTATAGCGTTGGTCTTCTCAAGACTAAGGTCAATAGGCATTTCGTGTCTTTACGTTAACCATCTTTCGTTAGGGAGTTTACTGTGGTAAAGTGGATAACGACACGGACAGAAACCTGGGTGTGCCAAGTTCGAATCCAGTTGGTTCCATAGTATCACTTTCACTTAGGGATGTTGTCAACCTTCACGTGGTCCCTCGTGCAAGAATGTCAACAACAGAATCAAGCCGGTCAAGAAAGTTTTACCATGCTGATTCATACGAATTTACTTTAATTTTTACCTAAATAATATTTTACAAATAAACAAAAGAACAGGTGTTCTTGCGAAAATTAAAAATGAATAGAAACAGTACACGTTCTGAAATCAAATCTCTTTATTTATAGTGTCAAAAGAACTAAGTCGAGACAAAACTGATGGAATACAGAGGAGGCTTATTAAACTTGATCCTCGTTCACAATCACTGGTCACTGGAGAAGGAGACAAAGAGAGAGAGATAGAGAGATAGATAGAGAGAGAGAGAGAGAGAGAGAGAGAAATAGAGATACTCACTGTTTAATAATATCTTATTGGCCCATATGATTTTTCATATCCACGCTCTTTACTCTCCGACTCTTTTTTTGAGCCATGTGACGTCATATCCACATTAATTATTTCCACACTCTAACAATCCTCAGCACGGGTTCAGCAAGTTGACCCCAGATGACCTTTCATTTCCTGTGATTCTCAACTAACCATTTTATATACTAGTGGGTCTACTAATAGTCTAACAATTGATTTCCGATGCTTCACCTAAATAATATTTGGCAAAACAGCACGTGTTCTAACGAAAATTTAAAATTAATAGAATAAGTGTAAATTGTTATTCTTACCTGTAAAATGATTTTGCCTTCCTTATAGAGAGGGCTTTGCAAAAGATAACTCGTATGTCCAGGTGGCAGGACAATGACGTCATAACAATGGTGATCAATACCGAACATTTTTCCCTGTTTGACTTGACCAGCCTCGACTTGGATGAATCCGTCGGCGGAAAGATGGTTTACAACCGCATCAATGCTGAAAAATAATAAAACATCCATGTAATAATTGCACGTCTTTTTTGCGTTAACACGCACGTCAAACGGATACGTGGGATATTACAGACTAATAGAGTTATCTGGTGGTGCCCGGGTTCGAATGATGGATCTGCAACAGTATAATTTATTTTAACAGCAACCATAATGTTGTGAGCCTGGTATCTTAACCACTAAGCTATTCAGATGTATACAAATACTTTTAAACTAAATCTTATAAATAGGATGTGCAGTATGTTGGACAATGGTCATTAAGTGGGCAGCTAGAGACGCAGAACTACTTCCAGTATGTTCATAGGTACATTGTACATGTGAATGCACTTATATTTAAGGCACACTCTTTAGTCTGTCATCATATTAAAGGACAGACAGGCACACATACATACGTTCTTTATTATATATGTATAGATAGATCTAGATATATATATATATATATATATATATATATATATATAGATAAAGAGATAGATAGATAGATAGAGAGAGAGAGAGAGAGAGAGAGAGAGAGAGAGAGAGAGAGAGAGAAAGAGAGAGAAAGGGCAGATAGGCAGACAAACAGAAAGACGTTATGTACTAAATATATCAAACTTCTTCACGTATATTTTATAATATTAAAATAAGAGGGAAATATATTATTTGATTTTATTGCAGGGCGAAATCGAAACCGCACACTGGATTTTGTCAGTCTGTGCAATTCGGACATTTATGAAGTCGTCTATTAAAATAACACTTATAAGTAAATTTCTATTTCATGTGCAAAATGTTGGACACGGGCCCATAGCTTTGTTAAAAGGGCAAACAGAGAGTCAGAATTACTTCTGATCATGTTCTTGGGGATATTCTACATGTGTATAAAGTTTTATATTTTATGTATACTCTCTTATCTGCCGTTATATAAAACATACAAACAGACAGAGAGACATACAGACACGCATACGTTTCCTTTATTATAGAGATCACGATAAATCTAGATATATAGAGAGATAAAGAGAGATGGAGAGAGGGAGAGAGAGAGAAAGACGGGGCAGACAGACAGGTGGTACGTAGTAAATATACCAAAATTCTTCACTTACATTTTAGTATATTAAAGAGAATAATATATTCTTTGATTTCATTTAATTTTATTTGATACACTCTCTCGTCTACCTTTCTATAAACGGACAGACAGACATATCACATAAGTCCTCCTTTATTATACAGATGTTTTTGTTTTCATTACCGCGTACGTTACACATGTACATTCGATTTAGTAATAGAAAAGAAAAATGTTACAAATGCGAAGGTAAACGAGAGGTCAGATATTCGAATTGTTCCTTCATTAGTACACTCGTTACTGTTTGCTCGTAGTAATTGTGTTGCGGACAATATAATTGGCTTATCTCTAAGCTTTATTAAGCTCGTAACTTATCTTATATTCTACAAGAGTCTGAATCTGAAACAAAGTCGGCTTAACGCGGAGAGTTCAGCTCCCCTAAAAAGATTTATCTAGAACCGTCCCCACAAGTATTCGAACTTTGTCCTGACAATCATTCCATCTCATTAACACTTATACTCGAGTGGAATCTGGCCTTGATAAGTAGTGAGTATTTAGTAAAGAAGGATGGCAAGCGAGGCGGGGGGGGGGACATGCATCTCAGGCGATCAGCTAACCACCCCTCCTACATAAGGAGACGCTGTGTAGGGATAATCCAAATATCGACTCCGAATGGGGAGGAAATGCCTGGGGGTGACCTTCTAGGACAGAACAGGTAGATAATCACACTTATCGCTATAGACCTTCTAGTGTATTCCGCTAAATTTGTGTATTTTATTGTCTTTATGCATATGTATCCATATTAATACCCACATTATGTGCAAACAGTTTCATTAGTCGATAAAATTGTGGCGCCCGTATTTACTTGCCCCGCCACAAGAGCAGAGTTAGACACAACGTCGGTTTTTAATGTGGGGAAACTCAATTACCCTTCCACCCAAAAGGTGCGCTCTGGATTGGGACAAAAATTAACATTGCCTCAATTTAGAATGATGTCCCCTACACTGACCAGACACAGAAAAGATGAAATGTAGTATCAGAACAGATACTACATTTTGCTCAAACATGAGTTCCTGGTGTTAGTTATCACGAAAGAATGCACTCTCTTCCAACTTATTCTGAACCAGCACGATAGAATAAGGCCTATAAAATCATCGTAGAAGAATTGTCTCAAAAAAATATGATAGAGAACAGAGGGGTTCCTCCAAACCATCGCCAGACCGGATTGGCGTACCAGATGGGAACAAGAGACATTTTCAGCATCTTTAGACCGAATTGATGCATGCGAACAGAGGACAACGCACACCTACCGGAAACATTTTCTACATATGAACATAAAACCTTACTGTTTCGATACGATGCTACATAAACTTTGAAATATGCCACTAGATATAGACGAATTCTCATAAACTAAAACTAAAGAATGTTAGAACGCAAAAAATCCCACAAAATGTACTTTTAAAGCAATCAAACTACTCGCTCAACTAAACGTGCTCGACTGAGCTCCAATCTCTAGCCCTCCTTGTAAGACATTCACAGCAAGAACTCGTATTCCTACCACAACGAAGAAAAACTTTCCTTTCTGCTTCAGTGTGCCTAGCGTCAAGCGAAAGTTACATGAACATGCAAGGGCGTCCCGTCTGTGTTCCGCGAAACTGCTTTCTTGCAAATAACTATTTGGTCGTCTTCAAAGCCAATGTCAACATATCTCTATCGAGAACCGTTCCCACAAGTATTCACACTTTGTCTTTGGAATAATTCCATCTCAGTAACCTTTATCCTCGAGTGGAATCTGGCCTTGGTAAGTGGTTACTATTTAGTAAAACAAAACGAAAATGTAGGCTTCATTGTGCATAAAAACATATCAGTGTAGTTGAATAATGTACGACAATATCCGATAGACTTTCAAGTGGATAAACGCGAAGCTAATATTCATACAATGCCATTCTCGATGATTTTATGTGCACACTCTGCCGAAGAAGTTATTAAAATATACGATCAAGTGCAATCTCTTATAGATAAAATTTCTCAAAAAAGATTGTATATTTATAATCACTATCCTATATCTTTATAAAGACACCATTCGTTTGGGAAACGGGTCAATAAAGATAAACTAGAAGAAATGAAATGAAATCTTGAAAAGTTAAATACATTTTCATGATGTGTTAAGAAGGTTGAACGCCAAATCCGAAAACGTAAGTTCGAACATTCAAGATAATAATGGAAAAATAATTTCAAACAACAATGGTAAATTGGATGCGAAGTGCGATATAAATACTTGTGTGATAGATAACTCCTCATCTCAAGAACTTCATTCATGTTATCAAGTTGTAGAGAGAAAAGACAGGGTCAAAAGTAATGACAAAGTCTACTGTTTAGGCGCCATGATGTTTAGCTACACAAAGAATGGAATATTCTAAGTCTTTGACCCTTAAAATTTCTGGTCATCCAGGTGCTAAAATTGCCATCTGCTAGTAAGATAACATCTCATTCTTTTCCCCAAATAATTCTTCCTGCCATCAAAACATCAAGGAGGAGAGGGGGCACCTTTACGTCACTATTGATCTGATCATATTAAAACAAGCTCATACCTAGTAAATGTTGGCTGATAGAGCAAGAGAATGAACGACACAAGAATCGAGCTCCTATATGCTGGTTGCGTGACACTTTTATATTGTAACCCGACAAATAAATTAATAGAAACATTCGGACTAAAAACAGTTACAATAAATAATGAAATAATAGATAAACATCTGAATCTGAGATTCACAAATGAAGAGTTTGATTGTAAAACGCAATAAACACCATTGTTAACAAATTTTAATGGCGTCGCTACGTAAAGCTTTGCATTTCATCTTTCTACCATCAAAATGGTTTGACATAATTTCTGCTTTTGGAGTTTTTTATGTGTCTAATTGCAGCTACCAGGTGAGAGAGAAAGGTGATTCTGCAGACAAATTGAACGTAGTGGGGATAGAAGAACACCCCAGCTACTTTACGCATATATTTCCACATCAATTTAAAATTACGTAAGAGAATGGAAATTTTCATTAGAGGTAAGAGTAGAACAAGAGCTACGTGTGCAGGAAGTTGAACATGCGAGGAAGTCTGTAATGACATGTGGGGGGGGAGGTCTTTCGCTTTGGCAGATAAGCTGATTGTGTTCAGTTTTAGTTTTTGGAAGCTGCGGTTTTGTTTACTTCCCCCCCCCCTACACTGGAAGCTTATATGTAACCTTACAGTGCTGAGTAAGGATGAAGGAATAACATATCAAGGGTCATAAGCAATAAAACAACACTGTTGCTGGAGTGGTTTTTTTCTTCTTTTAGGTAATGCATAATTGCAGTTATGGGTGAGAGAGTAAGATGGAGACTTCGGTTGCCACATCACCGCAGAAATACGAATAACTGATTCTGTGAGGATTGAAGATTCAAGTATGTTACATACCAACCAAAAAAGAATTTAAAAAACGAATCGAAAAGACAATCGTACAAACATGTTGTAACATGTTTATGTTTTTACTCTGTAGAATTTAATTGGAAGTCTTTCGTATCGAAAACAAATAAACAGAGGTTTTTTTTATTTTCCTCGTAGAATGTTTGCAAATAATGTTTTGGCACTTTCTAAACCGTTTGTGGAATAGACTTGTCTCGTTCGCAGCCAATTCACGGGATCAGCCGTTTGTTATACCTGCGTTTTGTTTTTGTAGTCGTTTTTTTTTGTTTGTTACGTGGTGTTTGGGGGAGGGAGAATTCCGACCGGCAAGAAAATGGAATTAAAGGGTCAGTTGCAAGGCGATCCATAATACAGGCCTACCAAGCATGCACAACTCTTGTCTGACTGGGGCCGAGTTTTTTTTGCGAGTTTTTTTTGCGAGTTTTTTTTGCGAGTTTTTTTTTTGACATTATTCAGTCAATTCTGACACGGCTGGATATCGGATACAATTGAATTGAATCTTTTTTAACATATTTTTTTAAAACGTTTTATCATCAGAATGTTGCTATTTAACAATATTGAAGTAAGTATAAATGTTAATTCATATAAATTTGCAATATTTATCTTTAGTGTTTTTCTGTGAAATATGCAGGAACTTTTAGGAAATTTGTAAAAAATGTTTGTAATAACGAATATCTTTATTAGAAAAATAAAAAAAATGTTTGTAATAACAAATATTTTTATTAGAAAAGCAAGATAATGTTTGTAATAATGAATGTCTTCATTAGAAAAATAAAAAATGTTTGTAATAACGAATATCTTTATTAGAAAAATAAAATGTTTGTAATAATGAATATTTTTATTAGAAAAATAAAAATGTTTGTAATAACGAATATCTTTATTAGAAAAGCAAAATAATGTTTATAATAATGAATGTCTTTATTAGAAAAATAAAAAAAATATTTGTAATAATGAATATCTTTATTAGAAAAGCAAAATAATGTTTGTAATAACGAATGTCTTTATTAGAAAAATTATTTGTTTTGTTAAAAAAAAGTTTACTTTGCAATAACTTACATTGGTTCAATTCTAGAAATATGAACCGTCGGATTTTGTTTGATATTTGCTTAAATGTTGACTAAAATTGATCGTTGATTTAAACAACACTTTTTGTACAAGTATAACATTTCAATTTATCTTAGAACCCGACATAAAATTAAAATTGGTGTATTTTTATTTGAAGTCAACGGAACAAAAAAGGGTAAAAAAAACAAATGTGCATCAACAAAAGGTTACAAAAAGAATAAGTTACTTTTCTACATACCCGTAAAAGTTTATTTGTTTTAACTTATTTTAAAGCGTTTTTTTGTTAAAAACAAACATAGTGTCGACTCTGTTCAGTTAGAACGAAAGAGAAAATGGCGCAGATAAGCCCTTCACGAGCAACCCTGATAATCGCTCAAAAATCGAAAAGTAAACAGAATACTGGTAGAAACACATCCAATAAATGTTACCAATTGTGCGAAAATGTAATGTTCTATCCGTATTTTGCTTAATTTTCGATTTTTAAGCGATTATCAAGGATCCTCGTGGAAAGCTTTTCGAAATACCTTTTTTTTGTTCTAACTGAACAGTCGACATTGTCTGTTTTTAACAAAAAAAAAACGCTTTAAAATAAGTTAAAATACAAATAAGGTAGGTAGAATAGTATTTTATCTTGCCTTGCCGTAACATTTATTTGTTGCAGATTTGTTTTTACCACTACTTTGTTGTTGACGTCGGTTAAAAATACCCGAAAATTGCTGCATTTTCGTTATTAAAGAAATATCAACTTTTTAATTTTTTATTTTTAAATTCGTTAAATTCCGTTTAAACTGTTTTTTCTTGTGTACAAAGAATGTTCATTGTCCAAAATTTATTTTTGTGTTTGATGAAATTTTAAAACATTCAAAATATTTTAGCTCTAAGAAATAAATAACACTTTAAAAAGTAAATTAGAAATATGTCAGTAAGTGTTAAAAAAAGTTATTAAGAAACAAATAAAAAAAACGGAATGTAATTCTTTAAACTGCGAACATAATAAGGAAAAGCGCAATTTATTATCACAAAGTAAATCCAGTAAATTTACTTTAATTATTGAACAACTGCCCCTTAAAATATACGGCAAAACTTTATTTATAGGACTGGATTTTCTTGCTCATGTTTGAAAACTTTGGATAAAATTAAATGTTGCTCTTAAATTTTAGTTCTTGTCATGAAATAAAATTCGAATTTACTTTTTAAAGTGTTGAGTATCGAACTTTAATTCAATGTTTTAATCGCTGGCGGCCATTAGATTTTTTGTGATTTTCTTTTGTCAAAAAGATTTTGACATTACACTAAAAGAAAAGACTTTTGATGCAAAAATAAAATTGAAATATTATTTTTACACAAAGACACTGGTTTTAACGATTAAAAATAATTCTTTATCTTTCTCCCTTTCTCTTCCCCCTCTTCCCGTTGCCACCTTCTCCTGTTGCCTTCGGTAAAAAACTGTCTCTTACGCACCACGCAAAAGTATGACATATTTTAATTAAAAGTACCACCTCTGTCTGCGCCTTCTATATACGTACTATCTTCGCCCCGGTGCGCATACTATATACGTACTATCTTCGCCCCGGTGTGTATACTATATACGTACCTATCTCTGCCCTGGTGCACATACTATATATGTACTTATCACCATCCCGGTGCGCATACTGTATACACACCTATCCCCGCCCCGGTGCGCATACTATATATATACGTACCAATGCTCGGTGCGCATACTATATACGTACCTATCGCCGCCCCGGTGCGCGTACTATATACGTACCTATCGTCGCCTCGGTGCGCATAGAATATGCGTAACTATTGCCGTCCCGGTGCGCATACGATATACATCCTATCACCATCCCGATGCGCATACTATATATGTACCTATCGCCGGCCCGGTGCGAATACTATATACTTACCTATCTCCGCCTCGTTGCGAATACAAAATACGTACCTATCACCGCTTTGGTGCGAAAACTAAATACGTACCTATCTCTTCCCTGGTGGGCATACTATATATGTACCTATCTCCACCCTAGTTGCATACTATATACGTACTTACTTCCGCCCCGGTGTGCATACTATATACGTACCTATCACCGCCCCGGTGCGCATACTATATACATACGTATTTCCACCTCGGTGCACATACATAAGAACTCATATTAATGCGCCCCTGTTGTATCAAAGAACCAAAATTATGGTCGTTTATGTTGTGTCACTATCATAAAAAATAACTCATTAATGTGCCCCTGTCGTATCAAAGAACAAAAATCAAGTTCATTCATGTAGCGTCACTATCATAAAAAAATTATATTAATGCGCCCCTGTCTTATCAAATAATCTATATGGTTCTTTTGTGCTTCTGTTCATGAAGAAGAAGAAGTAAGCGTATTCCATAGGGACGCAATACTGCACAAGTCCCCTAATAACGTATTCCATATGAGCTCCCGGTCGCACATTTTTGCTAGTTGGAAGCAGAACAGATACTATATTACTTCCACACTTCTCAAAAGTGAGTGAAAAAAAAAGAATTTTTACCCCCCTTCAACAAAATATTTTACTCTCCCCTATCCAAAGAAATATTTTTAGTTAAAAAAAGATTTCCCCCAATTTTTTAACCCTTCCCCCCAAGAAATATTTTAAGTTAAAAAAATACATCCCCCCAAATTGTTTACCGTCCCTCACCTATAGAACTATTTTTTGTTAAAAAAAGAAGATTTTACCCCTCCCCCAATCTTTTTTCTCTCCCCCACCCAAAGAATTATTTGTAATTAAAAACTTATTTACAACCCCCATTTTTTTACCCGCCCCACCCAAATAAATACTTGTTAAAAAAAAATTTTTTTTTGTCACCCCCTAATCTTTTACCCTCCCCCACCCAAATGAATATTTTTAGTTAAAAAAAAATGTTTACCCCTCCCCCTTCCCCCCCAAAAAATCCTTTGCTCTCCCCCGACCCAAATAAATATTTTTAGTTTAAAAAAGTAAAAAATAAAAAAATTCCGATGTTAAACGTTTAAAAAAATATGCTAAAAAAAATTCAATTCAATTGTATCCAATATCCAGCCGTGTTAGAATTGACTGCATAACGCCAATGAACTCGCCCCCAGTCAGACAAGAGTCGCGCATGCTTAATAGGCCTGTATTATGGATCGCCTTGGTCAGTGCCATTTAGTTGGCGACGAAGTGGAGGGATAAGTAGGGAGTTGAATGTATGCAGGTAGTGGAGAAGAGAGGGGAGAGTGAATGGGAGAGGTGAGGAGGGACGATGTAGATAGGAGGGAGGAAACTAAGAGAAGTGTAGAGAAAGGGGAAAATAAGGAGTGTGGAAATGGGAATATGACCAAATAGAAAGGAGAATGAAGTCTGAGTGAAGTGGTGGGTTGGGAAAGAAGATAAAATACACAGGGGGCGATTAGTGGATAATGGAGTAGAAGAAGAGCGGGACTGGGGAAGAGAGTAGAGAGAGGAGAGTATGCTTGAAAAGGTTAAATGACCCCCCCTTGCTCCTCCTCCTCTATCTCCCCGTGGGAAGAAGCAGTAGCGAATGTTTTTAGGTATCGATTCTCGATTGGACAAAATCATCAATCAGCACTTTGTTTCAGCCAACCACCGAAGCGATGGTATTTACTGCCAAAAATTCGCCATACTATAAATACCACAACACACAGCTTCCTCCTAATCTTCGGTGTTTTTCCTCCAGCCCCGAGAGACGTGCTCACGTAAAAATCTAGTCTCGGTCCCTTCGGCCCTTGGGGTCAAAAGTCCCTAGCAAATTGTGCACACATGACGAGAGACATTCACGAACTATTGTAGACCCTGCAAAACACATACACACCGCTGACCGAACGCACGTACAAAGAGGTTCACAGACATGCGCACTCTTCTACTAACAAAACAGAGACACGCTAATATACATACAGCTCTACAATGCTTACAACATTTATACACACTATCACGCGTAAACACACAGGGCACCAGCCAAAATAAACAAACTTACTTTCCCTTACAAACAAAACATCTTCTTTCACTGAGAACGTAACCGGGCAATTTGAACACTCGTTCATTACACACTTTTTATCTTTCATCTAAATGAATAAACGCGAAATTTGGGCCCATTTCTCGCACTAACAGTAAAATCAAAACGCTCTATTTCAAGTCAATTCAATTTTACACAATAGACGCGCCATCTGTTTTTATATACTGCTTCTCAGTCGCGAGGTTAACTAATTAGCATATTGGTTTTGAGAAAGGACATTTTATTAATTAACTATTATTTGGTGTTGTTTTTTAGTCCAACAATTGTATTGATTTTAATGTGAAGAAATAGTTCTGTTTCGCAATATTGTTTTATTTTCTTGACAAATATTTAGTCTCTATGTTCAAATGCTCCTTTTTTTAAAAGGACGACTTCATTTTTAACAAGTTGCGATTCATTTCTAAATTGTCAGTGAAAAGGCAAATTGATTTCTTTTATTTCATTTTCTTTACGGTATCATCTAAAAAATAAATAGATTTGTATCGAAATTACAGCTAAGGATGGTGTCTAGGAGGTAATTCAAACTCCCTAGTATATAATTAAAACTCCCCCATATGTGTGTATGTAATATGAATATATTCTATCTATCTATGTGAATAAATGAGAAAGAGGTTGTTTTGTGTTTACAACAAAGTTATGAATGACATGTTTATTATTTTAAATTAATGTTTCAAGTATTTCAAGTAGTAAAGTTTGTGAAGCGATAGCGAGCCGGTAAAGCCAGTCGTCATATAAAATTTTTAAAAATACATTTTTTTTATATGGATAGACTTTGTATTCTTTCTTTTGCTATTGTCTTTCCATGTACAAAGTTACTCGCCGTCTCCAGACCCCACTTTCAATCTGTCACCTATCTTTTAAATTTGTTATTTTTTACTTTTATTCGCCCTAAACAAGGCACATTAGCGCTGAGATGAAAGGACCTAATGTGAATTAGGGGACAGATTTATAGGGGCACCCTAAGTTAGGAGTTGTGCAGCGAAATGTTTGTTCACATGAAATTTAAATCCCTGCATAAGTCTATTTCGTTGTTAAAAAAACATCGAGAGTATTTATGGGATTTAAATTTCAACACTTACCCCCTTTGTATAAAACTAAATTAAACTTAATATAACTTACATTTAGACCTTCAACGTCTGTGTTCCAAAATGCATAGTAAACAGTTAATTAGTATAGGCATTAATCCAGTACATATGATATATATATATATATATATATATATATATATGTGTGTGTGTGTGTGTGTTTTCTCTCTCTTTGTTTCATTTTACTTCAGTCGAAGTTCTCAGAGATCAAGGGGCCCCTTTCCCAGGGCAAATACTTAATCTCTTTATGATATACTATTCGAATAATCTAATACAGTTCTTCTTTCATTTCCCAAACGCTGACTTAGTAAAAAAGTTAAAAACATTAATTTTCCTCCCCTAATTAACCAGTTAACTTTGTCATGATATATCTTTCTTGTGATCTCTTGGTCTTACCGGATTCCAGGACAAGAATTCATCTAGTCTGGTGGAGTATCCAGCTAAGTGTTATTACTTTAGGTAACATCACTAGGAGAAGGTCCACCATTCCTCGTATGAGCAAGTGTATGGCCGTGTTGAGTGGATCTTAAAACAGTGAAGAACATTAATTTTCCTTTCTCCAATTCACCACTGAACTATGAGATAGTTTATCATTATTGTGATCTTTTCTTGGTTTTGTAGATTCCACGACAAGAATTCATCTGGTCTGGTGTAGTACCCATTCAGTTCTGTTACTTGAGGTAACATTACTTGGAGAAGGTGCACCATTACTCGTATGGGCCAGTGTATAGTCGTGTCGAGGGGATCTTATTTGGGCTTCGAATACTATGTTATTTTGAATATTTGGTCAGGGTTTACTTGTAGGGTTATGTATCCTTATGCGAGGTTATACTGACAAACCCCTGTACAGAGAGACCGAAACCACTCGAGGATGGTGTCTAGGAGGTAATTCAAACTCCCTAGTATATAATTAAAACTCCCACATATGTGTGTATGTAATATGAATATATTCTATACAAGCTGTCCCTAGTCGGTGTTTCACATTAGTCTTTTACCTTTCATTTTTGTCTCGCTCATTTGCAATAAGATATAAATTATAACAAAAATATGACATATATATTTTTAAAAACATAGTTAACCCCAAACAAAGCAGGACGCCACTGTAGACGTAAGGGGCTACTGAGAAAAAAAGGAGAAGGTTTGGGAGGGGTCAACCTAAATTGGGAGATGCGCAGAGAGATGTCTGTTTACATTAGTTCTAAATTTCTGCATGTCAGAACTGTCGGAAAAACAGGGGGCAGGGAGGGATTTCCAAAGGGCAGCAGCACGAGGGAAGAAGCTATTGTAGTAGAAAGCTCCGCGGCATCTGGGGACCTCCACAATGAATGGATTGGATTTAGCTGATTGTCGATTTGGTCTAGTGAATTTACGTCGACGGGGCACCAGAGTAGCCAGTTCATCGGAGCATAATCCATTGAAGTATTTGTAAAACAAGCACAAGGATGCTACATTGCGGCGATTGGACAGGGACTGGAGCTTTGTTGACAGTGAGGGACCTATTAGGTTGGCGACTCTTTTTTGGACCTATTCGTTCACTGAATTGTCTATCTAAAATATAACTACTTTCTATACAACAAATCAAGAGAAAAGGTAAAAAGGGCGGAGGAAATAAAAATTAAAGTAAAAACACTCCCGGGCAACGCCGAGTAGATACAGCTAGTACGTACGTCAGAATAATAAAATTAAAACACCTTTTCTTAAATTAACTGTAAAATTTGTTACCTGGTTTTGAGTAGGTTGACCCAAAGATACGTCTTCATCTGTGTACTGATACGATCCTTAAATCGCACCTGTTCAGGTAATAGGGAGTCAACCGTGAGGGCGTTGGCTCGGATGCGGTGACGGGCGAGACGAGCGCTGATCTTTGTCTGACACGAGCAAATGGCGAGTTTTACTTTGATGATCAGTGGGTCGGTGACATCACTTCCGGTCCGTGTATCTTCATCAATGCTGTTGTTAATCAAAT
The DNA here is from genome assembly GCA_963556195.1 of Sepiola atlantica. Classification (NCBI taxonomy): domain Eukaryota; kingdom Metazoa; phylum Mollusca; class Cephalopoda; order Sepiida; family Sepiolidae; genus Sepiola; species Sepiola atlantica. The sequence continues at coordinate 62,182,682 of OY744516.1, read as the reverse complement.
CGTTTAAAATAATCATCACCAGGCTGTGGTGTAGTTCCAGCTGATTTTTGAAAAGTAGGAACATAATACAATATATATATATATATATATATATATATATATATATATATATATATATATATATATATATATATATACAGAAGATCACGTCAAATTAACATTATACCATCAGTTTCGAGGTTATTTGGTTTGTTTTCGGTCTGTTTCCCCCATCCCATTTCAAAAGGAATATCTACCTATTTGTTTATTCTTATTCTTTCTAAATAAAACTCATTTATTTAGCTACCTGAGAATGTAAATAAAGAATTAAAAAAAAATAACGGTGTACAATTCCCCTAGATGGACACGTGACTTCTCCAACTTTCAAACATGCTGATTAGGATTCAAATTTTGTTACGTTACTAAACTCTCATTGGCTCGAACCGATGGTATTATGTGGATTTGATCTGATTTTCTGTAACACAAAACATATTATGCGCTTATTATTAAATAATTGCCCACTCTGTTGGAATGAATCATTTCTACCAAACAAAAACATATATATATATATATATATATATATATATATATATACAAACATATTTAAAAATAACAGAATTCGTCTGTTTAATCATACCATTTTTATTTTTTAAACTTTTTCTGATGGTCTTTTTTATATTAAAATAAAAATAAATAAATGTTCCATAGGTTTCGCAGGTTTATCGAACGTTTTCGATTCTTCGTCGAATCATCTTCGGGTGTCAAAAGCAAATGAACAAAAAAGCTGGATAAAGAAGAGAATTTAAAAAAGACGATGGAGAAACGCGCAGAGAACGTTTTTCGCATTGTTCCAGGAAGTCGTTGGCGATTTAAAATTTAGCAATGCTGGATGGCATCATAGAACAAAATAGCATTACGTTAATCATTTTAAAATGTTACCACTGGTTTCATATGTTTTGTTGTTAATTTGAGATTGTTGTGTTTTTATGTAGATAGCTTCCGGTATTTAACATTTTTTAAATTGGTTTTGCAATAATTTTAGTGTTATTAACTAGAATTTGTCTTAATTGAAGAATCGAAAACTTTCGTGAAACCTGTGAAACCTATGGAACATTTATTAATTTCTCTTATTTTAATACAAAAAGACCATCAGAAAAATTGAAAAATAAAAAAAGTATAATTAAACAGACGAATTCTGTTATTTTTAACAATGTTTGCATCAATGAGAAAATGCTGCCTAAATACACACAATTCAATTGTCGCTATATTTGTGTACATCCTAGCATTTACATCGCTTGACCAATCGTCACCAAACTTGGTCAAAATATCGGTCACTGTCTAATTTAGAACTGATTTAATTTGGGGCAATCTAGGTCAAAGTTCGAGGTCAAAATCACGAAAATCTTATAATCACACTTTTGCCGATAATTTCGGCTTTTACTTTTGGGGCAAACCAGAAGGGTATCTGACTCAAAGTCAACAGTAAACGATGTTTGGTTATATTTAGTTCCTGAAATTAATGACTTCCTGTCTTGGGTCGCTTACTAAATTTATTTATTAAATTGTTAGGTGAAAGTACAAAATAGTTAACAAAGCCCTTACGTCCCCATGTTAAGAATGGCTTTCTAAATAATCTTCTGTAGTTTACGGACCGTTCTGAAATAATAACGTTATTATTTACAAAGCCATTCTTAACATAGGGAACCGAGCTTTTTTTAATTATTCTGTACTTTAACCTAACAATTTAATAAACAAATCAAGAAAATTGGAAAACTGATACTCTCGTGCGAAGTTATATTACGAATGAAGATAATTATCAGGAACTAAATCTGACCGAATACCGTTTGCTGCTGACTTTGAGTTGGGTATCCTTCTAGTTTGCCCCTTTTTGCTTCCCCGTTTCGCCGCTCACCGTATTGTTCATGTTGGTGGTGCTTTTAGCAGCGTTAAACATCCTCTCTGTATTTTGTGCTATATACATATATTCACACACACACACACACACACACACACACACACACACACACACACAACCACAACCACAACCACACACACATATATATATATATATATATATATATATATATATATATATATATATATATATATATTACAATCATTGTTTCATAATAGTATTATAGTATAATTATAGTATAATTTATAACAATGTGTATTTTTAAGCTAAATAAAATTTATTTTAATCTGAGCTTTCGAAAATTAAAATTTTCCTTGTCAAAGCAAAATGTTATTTTCTTTTTCGTTTTCATCGTCCGATGGCAGTGGACTCCTTGGTGTTAGAAAAATCGTGTTATGTCTGTATTCGCGCGGTTACGCTAGTTTTAATCAATAGAGGTGTAGACATATTTTTAAAACCATTGTTTCGTAATAGTATTATATTTTTGAGAATTTTAGTTTTTATAAGCTCAGATTAAAATAAATTTTATCTATTTAAAAAATGCACATTGTTATGATTTTCTAAAAAAAGTATTATATATATATATATATATATATATATATATATATATATATATAGAGAGAGAGAGAGAGAGAGAGAGAGATAGAGAGATAGAGAGAGAGAGCTCATCGCCGAAGAGACCAAGCGTCTCTAACGGACATTTGTTTGAAATTTTCTATAGCTGGGAACATCAGAGGCACCTTATTTCACGTTCCTATCGTCGCTGTTGTCTTTTTTATTTATTTGTTACTTCCACTGGATCATCAGTGAAAAGACCTAGCGGCTTCAACGGACATTTGTAAGGTATATATTTGACGTTATTCACTCCGACTTTTTTTTCGATCACTAAAAACATCAGAAATATAAATATTGTAATATATATATATATATATATATATATATATATATATATATATATATATATATATATACTAAAGTACTGGCATGGACGTGTGTTAAAAGCGCACAACTGTCCTAGCGTAACACATACAAAATCAAACCAACCCCACGTGCTCGTCGCAAGTACTACGACGCCAAATGGGCTCTTGTTAACGACGAGTGCTGTAAAACTAGGCCCTACTACCTTGATGACTATGGTTTTGCCAGAAAGGCCAAGGGTGAGGCATCCCTGACAGAAACCTCTAGAGGAATTCAGGTCTTGTTAGCTGAGGTACGCATGATCCACCGGAATGTAGATCACACTCTGAATTGATGTTGGAAGATGGGAGGTGGTGGCCGTAGATAGGTCAAGGTGGAGGAAAGCGATTTTTGAAGGCAGCAAACTTTTTGAAAAGAATAGGATTAAGCACCAGCAGCAGCAGAAAGCAGCGAGGAAGAGACGTGACGTGACATCACCAGCACTTGGAGGAAACATAGAACGCCAAAGATGCCAAGCTTACAATTTGGTAACTATGTCACGTGCGGGGTTGTTGAATCATCAACGAGTCATGTTTTGCCAAATCAAACACGGACAAGAGCTGGCTTCATTTATGGTATCCACTTAGATCATCGCAACACCTGCCACTTCTGTGGTATGGTCTGTAAAAGTCTGTCAGGCATGAAGAGGCATATATGCGCCTCTCACTAGGAACTTTTACACTAATATCACATCGATAGGCCAAAAGTGATCATATTCGAAATCGAATAGACAGCTGCGATATATATATATATATATATATATATATATATATATATATATTCGTATTTCATGTATCCACATAAAATTTTATAAGAAGATATCATTTTTTATGTATCAATTTTCAGTATTTACTTCAACAGTGCTCGATTCGTAAGTAAAGCTAGGTAGTAAGCTATGAAAATATATTTATGGCAATTAAGCTACACAGAACCTCCCGCATTTCATTCCCGGGGAGAATCTTCAAGCTTAAATGCATTTTATCCTGAAGATTCCCCCCGGGGATGAAACGCGGGAGCTTCTGTGTAGCTTAATTGCCATAAATATATTTTCATAGCTTACTATATATATATATCTAGAGAGAGAGAGAGAGAAAGAAAGAAAGAGAGAGAGAAAGAGAGAGAGAGAGAGAGAGGGAGAGAGAGAGAGAGAGAAGGAGTACTTTTCTATTCTGAATTCCATTTCTATATCCTGACTGAAGATTCTGGTTGTGTTTATTACTATTTCTAGCTCTTCCGTTATATATAGTTTCAGATCATCCGTATATATTAGGTGGGTTATTTTCCCTTTGTAAATCTGTAATCTCCATTGCATCCCCTGAGAATATGGGTGAGTTGAACAATGGCTATGACATACAGTAGTGGAAATAAATATTATTCTTCGAAGATTGCTCTCACTATTCGTATCTCTGCCAGGTGTTGTCCATCAGCTGTCGGTTACTGTCTCCATTTTGTCATTGCTTTCTCGATAAATTTTAGCGTATTATTTAATATTTTTATTTTACATTTTTAAACATTCAATTATCGATGCATGGGGGATTGTGTTGTATGTTTTGAATAGTCGATTCATTCGATGGCTATATAATATATTTTTGATGCTTTTAACTTTAAGAATATTTTGGTCGATGTATAGCAGGACATTTATCTATCTTGACACTTTCTGACATCCGTTCTGTTCCGCGATAAGTTGTCCACGGCTATTAAGGGAATGGTAGATCTGTGCTGTTAAGATTGTTCACATGGTCGGCAGTCATGTTGTCAGCATTTTGTTACTTGAAGTCTTTCTCTCGGCGCTGTTGTCGGTTGTCTGCTAGTCTTTCATGCAGAATAGTGAATTTCTTAAACCAGGATCCATGTATTCAGTCGTTGTCAAGTGGTTCCCAGTTTGTTATTTTTCTTAAAGTCGCCTTGATGTTTTTTCTCTAATTTGACTTCTATTAACTGCACTGCTAACATGTTATTTAGGGCTTGACATAATCGAGTCGATTTTTTTGTTTGTGTTCGGATCATCGCTTGTTTAAGTATAACAAAGAAGTTGTGTAAGTATATAAGAGAACGAAACTCGCGACGGTATATACACATAACATACGGCCTACTTCAGTACGCAAAGTACATCTACAGGACGTATCTATCGAAAAATATTCCTTGTATTTTTCTTTGTTTTACTAACTAATATATTGAGGACGTGAATTTTCGTCCTTGATGCAGAAAACACTAAGTCGAAGTCACGGCCCTTGCGTGAGGATCACCTGAGTTAGTAAATCAAGATGAAGCTGAGTTGGAACATATAGACATCGGATAGAAACCACCGCCTCTTCTTTGGAGATCGGAACGTATGTGGAAAACTCCATTTAAATTAAGAGATTACATTCATTGATCAATCTAAGAATGAAAGGATGTTATATATAAAGGACATGAGTTGTCGCACTTGAAGCAGAAAACATTAAGCCGGAATTACGGATCTTGCATGTAACTTGTTTTTACTTTGCCATAGGCGGCGCTTCCTTTCTTTTATTGTTGACTAACAGAACTACCCGACGTTGCCCGGAGGAAAAGTGTAACGTATTTCTATTAAAACCTCTATCTCTCTCTATGTCTCTCTATCTCTCTCTATCTGACTCTATCTTTCTCTCTTCTCCCTTTTCCCAACCACTTTTTCTCATCCGCTCAGCTCATTGCGCTCTAGATTGACATACTGACACACATACACACAGACAACTCTTCTTTATGTAATAGGTTCCTCTAGAAATAAGTCGGCATTTTCTTTCCAAACATTGAAATGGCTGAAAAACAACCTCAACGCGAAACCTGCTCCAGTTGACCCCCAAAGAATGAATTCATTTTAAATTTTTTATATCATTCTACCGGGGTAAAGCCGATCAAGAGTATACAAACTTTGTTGGTGTTTGTTTTGCAGTTTTTTACTTTTAGCAGGACACACGCACAAAACCAGTAACATGTTGCCTCGTCTTAATATTAAAGTCTACCTATATATGTGTTTCCATTCTAACAGAGTACTAATACTAACCTCGGGAAACTGCGTATAAAATTGACAATGACCCAGCAAGTCGCTTAAAAGTTCCTGATCTGAAAAAAGGAAAAATAAAACATAAGGATTTAACAAGTATTAAAATAATTAAAAACAAAGTAAGTTATCAGAAAAGCAACTAGTTCTTTTCTGTTTAACGAAGACAAAGAAAATAAAACTATTATGTTTGGAAATGTTTTAAATTAGGATTGATCAGTTGCATTTAGGGACCCGTGACGCAATGTATATAAGTGCTAAGCAATAATCAGTTCTAAGTGACAGTCTTCTGGATGTTGAAGGTTCAATCGTCAGTATGGGCGATACTAAGAACTGAATTACGAATTAGTTATGATTTCTACCTCGCCATGGCTGACGGAACGAGAACAAGCTATAACTGTGAATTTAATAAAGGGTTCCGTTCGAAATTCATTATATATTGCCGAGTTCAACAAGACGCACCTGAATTAGGTCAGAGGTTACATCGACCAAAACATTGTGACAATAAAATCCAAAATGAGAACAGTAGTCCGAATAATACAAAAACCAAATAATACAGAGAAAATATAGCGAAACTCATTCACTATTTTCGGACTAAAATTCTCAAGGAAACATGAATTGGAAAAAATACATAGAAGATACTGATAAGTCTACTGCAAATAATGTAGGCTATTTCTATCAAGCTAGAAAACTTCTCACACCTGCCAGTATCCTATATTTCTATAAAGCCACCATTCATGCGTGCATTGAATATTGTTGCCATTAACCACTAGCCTCTTCCACTTGGACATGTTGCAAAAAGAATTTCTAACCTAAATGATCTGCACTGTCTGCCAAGCTCCAGTCCCTGTCACATCGCCACACCTGTGCTTGTTTTAAAACTACTTCCACGGAATGTGCTCCGATGAACTTACTACACTTGTAGTCCCTAAACGGAAATACCTCCGAACTACTCGACTAGCAGCGAAATTTCACCCCTTTCTAACCCGAACCCTAACCCTTTCACTATAGACTTCCCTAGACTTGCTATTCTAATAGCTTCTTCCTTGGAATCTCATACCGTTAGAATTTCTTTCATGTTCCCTGTTTACAAACATGCACAAATTTTAATGTAATGTGAACAAATATTTTGCTGTCCAACTTCCCATTTAGGCGCACCCCCCCAAAAAAAAATTAAGCCCCTATCACAGTAACTCTTTACGTTACAGTCGCAATATGCCTTTTTAGGGTGAATAATTGTTTAAGAAAAAAGTTTTAAAAAAATGTTCAGTCGTAAATAAGTAACACACCCAGAAAATAGCTGGGTTTGATTTCAGGTGAAGTTTGGTGGGGTTGAGAACAAATGCAGTAGACAAATAAAGCATTCGTCCAAGACTAGTCTTACAGTGTCTCGGAGGTAGAAGTCAAACGCAACGATCAGTGCATACAACACAAAGAACATACAAAAAAAACACAAATATGGCGAATAGGCTTGGCGTAAGGACAACAAATAACAATTTCCCTTTCAACACTGAGAAGCTATTAATGTCTCTTATGTCGCCGTCTTTCATAAACATGTCTTTACGTGTTTTTATGTCCATTACTCTTATAGAAAAATAAAACAGTCGGGAAAGGTGTAAGATCCTAATGTGATATATTTATATACACACACATACATACATACATACATACATACATACATACATACATATATATATATATATATATATATATATATATATATAATTACTATTTAATCTATCCACATAAAATTTTATAAAGGGATATAATTGTTATGTATTAATTTTCAGTATTTACTTAAACAGTGCTTGATACGTAAGTAGAGCTAGGTGTTTGTTTATCTACATACTTATACGTTTTATCCTTTCGGGAATCGTCAGTGTAGAGATAATTATTCATACCGGTCGCAGGATATATATATATATATATATATATATATATATATATATATATATATATATATATATATATATTTCTTTTATCCACATCAAATTTTATAATAATAATTTTTACGTATCAATTTTCAGTATTTACTTCAACAGTGCTTGATACGTAATATATATATATTTATGGAAATTAAGCTACATAGAGACTCCCGCGTTTCATCGTCTGAAGATTCTCCCCGGGGATGAAACGAGGGAGCCTCTGTGTAGCTTAATTGCCATAAATATATTTTCATAGCTTACTATATATATATATATATATATATATATATATATATATATAGGTATAAACATTTTTTTTGAAAAACCATAACAATGTAATTTGTAGAAAATAAATAAATAACATTTATTTATCTTAAACTGAGCTTTCGAATATAAAATATTCCTCGTCAGAGAGTTTTTTTCTTTTTTTTTTCTTTCGTTTCATAGTCTGGTGGTATTGACTTTGAGGAAGAAAATCCGTGTCTTGGGCGCGGTTAAGCCATTTTTGAATACGTAGATAGGAGTAGACACATTATTATAAACCATTGTTTCGTAAAGGTATAAACATTTTTTTTGAAAAACCATAACAATGTAATTTGTAGAAAATAAATAAATAACATTTATTTATCTTAAACTGAGCTTTCGAATATAAAATATTCCTCGTCAGAGAGTTTTTTTCTTTTTTTTTCTTTCGTTTCATAGTCTGGTGGTATTGACTTTGAGGAAGAAAATCCGTGTCTTGGGCGCGGTTAAGCCATTTTTGAATACGTAGATAGGAGTAGACACATTATTATAAACCATTGTTTCGTAAAGGTATAAACATTTTTTTTGAAAAACCATAACAATGTAATTTGTAGAAAATAAATAAATAACATTTATTTATCTTAAACTGAGCTTTCGAATATAAAATATTCCTCGTCAGAGAGTTTTTTTCTTTTTTTTTCTTTCGTTTCATAGTCTGGTGGTATTGACTTTGAGGAAGAAAATCCGTGTCTTGGGCGCGGTTAAGCCATTTTTGAATACGTAGATAGGAGTAGACACATTATTATAAACCATTGTTTCGTAAAGGTATAAACATTTTTTTTGAAAAACCATAACAATGTAATTTGTAGAAAATAAATAAATAACATTTATTTATCTTAAACTGAGCTTTCGAATATAAAATATTCCTCGTCAGAGAGTTTTTTTCTTTTTTTTTCTTTCGTTTCATAGTCTGGTGGTATTGACTTTGAGGAAGAAAATCCGTGTCTTGGGCGCGGTTAAGCCATTTTTGAATACGTAGATAGGAGTAGACACATTATTATAAACCATTGTTTCGTAAAGGTATAAACATTTTTTTTGAAAAACCATAACAATGTAATTTGTAGAAAATAAATAAATAACATTTATTTATCTTAAACTGAGCTTTCGAATATAAAATATTCCTCGTCAGAGAGTTTTTTTCTTTTTTTTTCTTTCGTTTCATAGTCTGGTGGTATTGACTTTGAGGAAGAAAATCCGTGTCTTGGGCGCGGTTAAGCCATTTTTGAATACGTAGATAGGAGTAGACACATTATTATAAACCATTGTTTCGTAAAGGTATAAACATTTTTTTTGAAAAACCATAACAATGTAATTTGTAGAAAATAAATAAATAACATTTATTTATCTTAAACTGAGCTTTCGAATATAAAATATTCCTCGTCAGAGAGTTTTTTTCTTTTTTTTTCTTTCGTTTCATAGTCTGGTGGTATTGACTTTGAGGAAGAAAATCCGTGTCTTGGGCGCGGTTAAGCCATTTTTGAATACGTAGATAGGAGTAGACACATTATTATAAACCATTGTTTCGTAAAGGTATAAACATTTTTTTTGAAAAACCATAACAATGTAATTTGTAGAAAATAAATAAATAACATTTATTTATCTTAAACTGAGCTTTCGAATATAAAATATTCCTCGTCAGAGAGTTTTTTTCTTTTTTTTCTTTCGTTTCATAGTCTGGTGGTATTGACTTTGACTTTACAAAAAATAAACAACCAGAACACACGAAATTCGTATCGAAAACGCGTGCTTTCAACGGTTTTATTGTATGTGCAATATTAAGGAAATGTTTATTTTCGTTCGACTCTTCGATGTACTAGTAGCGTCACTTAAATAATTCTAAACTAGTCATCCAATTGGTTTCAAATTCTTACACATGCGATTTTAAGGTTACCACTTAGTGATGTGTTAAAAACTTTTCTCATATTTTATCATACTTATAAAAATTGTATATACATACACACACACACACACACACACACACACACACACACATATATATATATATATATATATATATTAGCAGGGGCGTAGAAATACCTGGTATTGTACCCAGGCGCGATACTACCCTACTCGGCGAGATAGACCCGTAGACTTTGTTAGATCATCCATCAAGGAGACGGAAATTCCGATATAAAACGTGCGCTCTACCTCGTCTCTCAGTTATCTTGCTTCGGCTTGTCACTGAAACCAGGCCTTTTAGAAGGTAAGTGTGCTCTGCGTGTCGTACAAACGCAGAGCATGGCTATTTACATGCACAGATCTCCA
>OY744516.1:62154816-62167316 GCA_963556195.1 Sepiola atlantica | reverse complement strand
AATCAAATCACTACTAGAGATAAAAACACATATCTATCACAACAAGGTGTAAATGCGCAGGTCTATTTCTACTAGCTCTGAAAGCACGAGTCTATTAGTTCTAGATATGTCAGTACATATCTATCACTACTACGTGTGAAAGCACAAACAAATCACTATTAAGTGAGTAAGCACGAGTATATCAGTATAGGTGCGTAAGCATAGATCTATCATTACTAGGTATAAAAGCATGAGTCTATCACTACTAGGCGTGTAAGCACAGGCCAATCACTACAAGATATAAAAGTACGGGTCTATCACCACAATGTGTAAAAGCACAGATAAATCACTACTAGGCGTGACAGCACAAGCCTATAACCATGAGCGTAGAAGCTTGAGTCTATCATTACTAGGTATGACAGCATGTGTCTATCACTACTAGATATGAAAGCACGGGTCTATAACTACTAGATTTGAAAACACGTGTCTTTTACTACTAGGTATGAAAGCACGGGTTATTGACTACTAGGTTTGAAGGCATGAACCTATCATTACTAGGTATGAATGCATGGGTCTATCACAACTAATTATGAAAGCACGGGTCTAGTACTACTAGGTATAAAAACACGGGTAGGTGTGAAAACACGGGTTTATCACTATTAGGTTTGAAAGCATGGGTCTGCTACTACTAGGTATGAAAGCACGGGTATATCACGACTAGGTGTGAAATCACGGGTCTATCACTACTAGTTGTGAAAGTGCAGGTCTATCATTACTAGTTGTGAAAGCACGGGTCTATCACTATTAGGTATGGAAGCACAGGTTACTATTACTATGTGTGAAAGCACGGGTATATCACTACTCGGTATGAAAATACTGGTCTATCACTAGTAGGTGTTAAAGCAGGAGGCTATCACTTTAAACCCGCGAGATTATTACAACTAGTTATAAAAGCACGAGTATATAAGTCATAGTGTAAATGCACAGTTCAATAACTAGTAGTTGTAAACGTAAGATAATTTTACTTACAAGTTGTAAATTTACGAGAAAGTTGACAAAAATACTACATAAAAAGTCACAATACTTTATCGTATTAATGTGGATTTACTCACATTTTAATGTTGAGTAAGCCAGTTCGAACAAGAATCGTATTTCTAAGTCAGAATTGGTGGAGAGATCGAGTTGACTGGCAGAGTCAGCGCTCAAATTGTTATCTTGATCCGGGACGGTCTCTTCGTCACGATGCTGCAGCAGAGAGAATGCCCGAGCCGCTTGCAAGAACACTGTATTTCTCGACGACACATCGAGAGATCCCATGTCTAGGACGGCATTACGTGGTGTGGGTGAATTCTTCTGTTTCGAGAACAACGCCTGGATTTCCTCAGCAGATTCCTCTTTTGGTTTTTCTCTGTCGAAAGAAACAAAATGAAAACGAAATTCATGAAGCAGACAAAAATTTTTTTTTAGAAATTTCCGAAATACTTCACAATATATTAAAACAATGCTAAAATATGCAGATATACGCTGTAAATATTACAAAACCAAATATAAAATACATGTTTTATTATTATTTATTTTAATTTTGTTCACTCCAAACAAAGCATATTGCCACTGAAGCGTAAGTAATCCATCGAAGGGAAGACACCATATTAATACGTATCTGTATCGGACAAATAAAACTTACCCACATATATCTGTTCGGAGAAGTTGAACCATAGTGTAACCATTGCAATCAATGACAAACAATAAAACATATTAATAAAATGCAAAAATATACACATATATGTAGCAAATATTTTTTAAGAATGGTAAGTATTTTGTTTGTACAAATTAGTTTTTGTAAGAAACCCTATTATTTCGGGAAAAGCTATATTTTCAAATAATGTTTTTTATATTTGTTACTTTTTAAGAAACCCTATTATTTCGGAAAAAGCTATATTTTCAAATAATGTTTTTATATGTGTTACTTAAAAAGTAATAAAACATTATTTGAAAATATAGCCTTTTCCGAAATAATAGGGTTTCTTAAAAAGTAACAAATATAAAAACATTATTTGAAAATATGTGTTACTTAAAAAGTAATAAAACATTATTTGAAAATATAGCCTTTTCCGAAATAATAGGGTTTCTTAAAAAGTAACAAATATAAAAACATTATTTGAAAATATAGCTTTTCCCGAAATAATAGGGTTTCTTACAAAAACTAATTTGTACAAACAAAATACTTATTATTCTTATGCAAGTTAATTGGTATGTGTTTCTTGTCAGATGTTATTTAGTTAATACTGGATTTTTCTAATTAATTATAATTTAAAAAAATCCAGTATTAGCAAAATAAAACCTGACACGAAACAAATACGAATTAACCTACATAGAAATGGTAATTATTTTGTTAGGAGCAAACAATTTGAAATAACTCTTTTCAAAATAATGGCCCAAATAATATGTTAAACAATCTAAAAAGAAGCAAAAAGCATAGCAAAATCTAAAAATCAAACAAAATCACTCACACATTATGAATAGTCAAATCTCACACTCTAAAAAACACCCTTACAAAAAAAGAAACATTGTAAAAACTGTCTGATTCTGAAAAATAACCCTGTTTGAGCTGGGATGATTTATAATGTTTGAAAAGTTGTTGAACTTCAACAAACAAACAAACAAACAATATAAACTGCCCAAACTATTATACCTTTCCGCCAACTTTCTATTGCCTGTAAAATTGCCTTGTCTTATGAATCAAAGTTATAAATAGAGAATTTCCTACCTCTGCGGTGAACATTACTTACGCCACTCTCTTCCAACAAACGTTTTCCTATAAACTGCTAGTAGTTTTTCAAATGTTTCTTTTTTGTGAAGGTGTTTTTTAGAGTGTGGGATTTGACTATTCATAATGTGCAACTGATTTTGTTGGATTTTTTTAAGATTTTACTATTCCAGTAGCTTATTTCCAAGAACTGTTGGCTTAAGGAACTCTCTTCCTTTTGACTGTTTTCCTCCTACCTATAGCCTTAGTCTTTTCAAGACTAAGGCAAATAGGTATCTCCTGTCGCTGCGATATTTCATATTTCGTTCTTGTTAGCTCCTTAAATTAAGCGGCTTCATGCCTTATCTGGAGCGATTTCCATATATATATATATATATATATATATATATATATATATATATATATATATATATATATATATATATATATATATATATATATACTAGCAGTAAAGGAAGGAGCTTATTATTGCTAGTTATAATAATAGCTGCTTCCAAATATGCAATTGGTTTTGTTAGGGGATCAACCACTGACAAGTGATGCATGGGGATACTAGCACACACATATACGCAGAGCAATCTTTGCTTTATATGTATACTAGAAGAATACCCATCCTAGGAAGGGTAAAATGAATTCCCAGAACATAACAGTTTTGCACTACTTTTATGTCCCATTATGAAGATTAAAATCTAGATATAATGATACTAAAACTTATGTCTAGAATCCTTAACCTTTGATCAAAATAAATGACATGATTTTTATTCTAAAATTTAAGGAGTCTTTAGAAGAAATTTATATATATATATATATATATATATATATATATATATATATATATATATATATATATATATATATATATATATATATATATATTAGCCTTTAGTCTTTTTAAATGCCGGAGCCTCTGTGTAGCTTAATTGCCATAAATATATTTACATAACTTACTACCTAGCTCTACTTGCGTATCGAGCACTGTTGAAGTTAATACTGAAAATTGATACATAAAACAATAATATCTCCTTATACATTTTTATGTGGATACATGAAATACTAATATATATATATATTTATATATATATATATGTATAATGTGTTGGATTCGCGAAGGATAGAGGAATTTCTGTAGGAAATCTAGAGTCGGAGAGAAAAATGAAAGACGGTGTGAGCGCTCTCATTTTTCAGTCAGAAACTACCAGCTATAACAACACGTCTGATAACTCTCGTCCTGACGAAAAGAAATACATTATAACATGAAATGACTGGCATGTTGGCTTGAGTTATTTCTTTTTAACTTATATATATATATATATATATATATATATATATATATATATATATATATATATGAATTTAGGTAAAAATGGCACAAGTGGATAAATCGAGAAAATGGCGCAAATAAAAAATATAGATCTCACAATGACTTTATTCAAATCTTGGATACAATAAATAATTAAGTAAAACCAAGTGCAAAGAAATAGGAATTCCAGTTGAAAAGCGGATTTGAAGAATGAGAAAGCTGCCTTGGGGAATTGAAGATGATCAAATGCTTGAGCAAGAAGTTAAAAGCGATCTATACAAATATCATGATCGGATTGTGACTGAACTGGACGCAAGATTTGACTCCATGTTTCATCTACGAACTGTCTGCAATGGATTATCGTTGCCAGCAATTGTAGAGGACACTGTTGCAACACAAATTTAGTAGTCTCGGCAAATACTACGCTGGGGACTTAGATGTTTCTAATTTGCTTTTGAAATTATTTTTAGCGACAGCTTCAGAGGAGGAAAGTGGTATACGGGTAACAGTGATAACAAAATCATCAGTTATTGAATGGCTGAAATAGATCCATCGGTGGCAAGTGCAAGAAACAGTGCCAACTATTTTATTGCTCTGCGACTGTCTTTGACTCGTACAGTTCTGTTCCCAGTGCAGAAAAAAGCTTCTCAAAACTAAAGCTTATTAAAACATGTAGCAAGATCGCTTTCGAATTTGTTGATCAATTTAACATGAAACTCTAGCGCTTCTTGTTCTTTAGTCCATGTACAAAGCTATTCAGCTTATATAACGTCCAGCTAGAGTGCTAGGTCTTTTGCTGTGCAGGGTCCACCCAACAGAGGGCATCGAAGGCGGTGCTCCATGGTCTGGGGCTCTGTGCCACAGTCGCATGTAGTTGAGCCACTAGGATAGCCTTATCTGCTTATGGTCGACACCTGAGTGGAGTCGATTGTTATTTCCAGTGTTTCGGGGATGAGCATAGTCGAGCTGTGTGGATGGCTGGACATCTTTTCCTTCCACATTTTAAGAGGGCTTCAGATGATGTTGTCTTCAGTTGAGCAGTGCTGGTCAAGAAACTTCTTCGTGATTTTAGTCGAGTGGGGGCAGGTACATGGACATGTAGGGGTGCTTCTCATCTATGGCTTGCCTGTGCCGCTTTATCCTGCTGGCTACCGCTCTTCTGATAACTGGAGGGGCGATACCTACCAGGATGTACAGGTCGTTTGTGTTAGTGGGCTTCAGGCATCCAGTGATACATCTGCAGCTCTCGTTAAGCGGGGTCCATTTTTTAGCATGGGTGGATCTTTCCCACATTGGACTGGCATATTCTGCTGTAGAGAAGATGAGGGCAAAGGCTGTTGTACTTAGTGTCTTGGGACATTCACGCCATCTGGTGTTGGTGAGTTTGCGCAAGATGTCGTTGCGGGTGCTCACTTTTGCCTTTGTCTTCATGATGTGGGTTTTGAATGTAAAGTATCTGTCGAGTGTGACTTCGAAGTAGACAGGGTGCTCAGAGTGTGACAATGCTGCGTTTTCTGCCTAATTCGACACAGAATCTGCGGTTCTGCAACATTGCTTCCATTAGTTCTGTTAGGTCCGTGTCTTTTGTGATCTCCAGGCTCTTACATAGAAGTCGTCTGTGGTTGACTGTATTGTAGGCAGCAGACAAGTCCACGTTAAAAGCACCGGTAATCTGTCCTCTCTCAAATCCATCCTCAATGTGTTGAGTGAGGTTGACGAGTTGGCTGGTTGTCGCTTTGCCTGGATGGAACTCTGTTGGCTCTTGGATGATATTCTCGTCTATGGATGGTTCTATCCTGTTCAGTATCATTCACTCAAACAGCTTGTATATGTGACACATAGAAGTGAGATTGGCCACACACATTTAGGATCAGACAGGGCCTTTCCAGCTTTCAGGAGTGCTAGTACATGTGCCTTGAGCCAGATGTTTGGAAGCTTATGTGTAGCCATACAGTTATTGAATAGGTTAAGGAGCCATTCCTTTGTTTGTTCTCCAAAGTATTGGATCTGCTCTGTTGCGATTTCACCCGGATCAACTGCTTTTCCTGGTTTCAAACTATGTATTCCTGTTTCCAGTTCAGTCATAGTGGAAGGTCTTGTCAAGCCTGGGTTTGCATGCTACGTTTTTCAGTCTAGTCTAGCTTTTTGTTGTCGTTTCTTAGGGCCTTTTCCATTCAGCAGCAGTTGGTGGGCAACTTGTTCAGCAGTGCTGTTGCAGTGTTCTTTGGTTGTCTTCGGATCTCCTCCGAGTTTGCTAATGCAGGCTCATGCCTTCTTGCTGTTCTTTGACATGTCCGTTGTCTCTATCAGAGTATTCCAAGTGTTTTGACATTTTTGGGAGATACTGATCATTAGATGTTCTGTTATTATTGTTTCGTCAAAGAAGGGATCAGATTCGGACATGGTGATTAAGTCATTATAAAGTTCAGCATACTTAGCAGTTAGGCCAGGGATGTAGTTCATCCTGCATCCTCTGGGGATTTTCCTTCTAGCTGTGTTTTTAAACTGCTTTGATGAACAGGCAGTACTTCCCTGGGAGTGGTTTGATGTAGCTGATCCTGTGATCCAGTTCTTGTGTGAATTCTTCCCAGTTGGCCTTTTTAAAATTGAAACGCCTTCTGAATGGGACAGTGATTGGTACCACTACAGCTTGTATCTAGACACCAATAGGGGCGGTGTTGCGTTCTTGGTATTATATCTACAACAAGTTTCTTACTGGAGCCAGCAATGTTATTGCTTGTAAATACCAGGTATGGGTTGGATCCCCGCTTCCATCTAGTACTGTTCAAGGAAATCAGCTGTTTAGGGTCATGGATGAGGTTAAGCTGGTTCTCGTCCATCAATTCCTCCACTGCTTCTCCATCAGAATTAGTTTTAGTGTAGCCCCGTTGGGTGTTGTGGCCGTTGAAGTCTCCGATTATAACCTGTGTCTTATATTGTGGGGTTGGTAAGGGATTTGTGAAGGTGAATTCTACATCTTGTGGTTTATACAAAGAGGTGATCATCGCTCTGCTAAACTCTACCGAAAGAATTTCGATATTGTTTACCTCCATTTTAAGTGTAGCTTCCATGCCTAGGCCCGTTTTAATGAAAATGCACTTCTGTATTGGCGATGTTGTCTTTCAATTGCCATAGTCATTCTGCGTATCGCAGGGCGATTGTTTTCACTGCCACGATGTATCTCTTGTAGGCATAGGAAGTCACATTGTATTTCCTTGCAAATCGCAGAGAGTAGGTCTTGTTTAGCTGCTGACAGCCCTTCGATATTTACAGACAGAACAGTCAGTGCAGGCTCAAGTTTTTAACACCGATATCTGCTTCGGTCACTTTGCCACACGTTTTATGCTGAGATAGATCCTTTGTGTATATGGTGGTAGTAGAATTAATTTAAACAGGGATGCGACGAGAACGCTTCTACCATGACCCCACTTTGGAACTGATTGACTTTGACAAAAATAATAAGTGACTTTGCTTCTACAAAACCTCGTAAAGTTCAAAATTCAAGAAATCTTTTTATCAGCTGATTAAATAAAACTTATCTTTAGTTTTTCAAATCCACTGTTTTTCATTGTTTTTTAATTCATCATCCTTATAACTCTTTAATTTCTTTTTGTCCTCACTGTGTTGTCTCACTGTTCACCTAACACTCATTAACCCATATCTTCAAGTGGCCTTAGTAGTGACTCTTTAGTAAAATAAAATGGGAGGGATGTTATAGATAAAAAAGGGGGGGGGCGAATTTTATGAATAGGGCCCCGGGTGGCACTTTGCCTCGGTACGCCACTGCTCGGTGCAGTTCTGTATTGGCGCATAGGCATATAGAGATAACAAAAACATAGTGGTATTTCTTTTAAATAGCACTGAGAGGCAAACATGATTTACAAGACCTTGAATGCAGTACTGTTGTCATATTTAAGCTGGTGAATCTCTATTCCAATTAGGGGTTCTTTAATTTGGTTGTTCGCACCCTCTCTCACACATACGTGATGTTGCTAGTCTCAGTATTTTCAATAAGTAGTATTATGGCATGTGTTCTTCAGAATTGTGTGATTTATTCCCTGCTTCTTTGTTCATGTTCGCTTGACCTGTTGGTCTAGTAGTCTTCACAAATTCGCTGTTTTGATACCTTGATATAATACAGCTTCCTATTCGAAGATCTTCTTCCCAAGAACTGCATGCTTGTGAAACTGTTCTACTCTTACCTAAAGCCTTGTTAGTTTCAAGACTAAGGCCAATAGGCATCTTATGTCTTTGTGATGATGACCTTTAATTTTTTTTAGCTCCTTACATCAAGTGGCTTGTCTCGAGCGATTTCCATAAAAAAAAGTAAATGCTGAACAGACATTTAATATATAAAGAGAAGCTAGTCTGGTTCTCAACCTTAGACACATATAGCATTGCATAAGACAAATCGATATTTAATTCTGATTAGCGCTTTTTTCCCATCCGTACAGCACATTCTTTACACTAGATATGTCATTCGCTTGAATTTCTTTCAGAAAATACTTATTTCGGCTCGGAAGTTTTCAGTTATAAATAAACTTATATTACATTAAATCAAACCTATTAACTTAACGGCCAGTTACAGTAAATTTCGATTATTTTAAATGGTTGCATTAAAAAAAATAATAAGTCATACCACTTGAAATATTATCAATAGTCACAGGCGCCCCACCATCCACGTCTAACCAGTAGCAGCAGCAGCAACGGACAGTGTAATTATTAATGGTCATTTTTCAACACACAAAAAGTGATTGCTAATTGCAAAGGTTTTGGGCCTCAGATATATATATCGATAGATTGCATTATTAAACTCTATTATCGGCATACACCTTATTTATTTCTTCCTCTTTCATTTTCTTTTCTTAAAACCTAAATCAGGTATTTTACATTAAAATTAAAAAAAAAAATTATAAAAATATTTGAGAAAATAAAAAACTAGTTTCTCCACCCATGCACATTCGGGTTAATACAGCTAGTATTAAAATATTTTCACAATAATTTAAGTTTATAATTTTAAAGGTTAAAACGTTGTTTTAAACCGAAGTGTACCCACTATGTCAGGGTACAAAAAATTCTCACACACAAAAATAAACCTTTAAACTTCTCTATATATAAAACTGCAACGTTTGTGTGTATATGTGTGTGATGTTTGTGTGTTTGCTATAAAACGAAAAGTTAAGGAATCTACATGAAATCTAAAAGTGGATTCTTATGTAAAACTTACCGGAGAAGACAATTGAAGTGCACCCCTAAAGTAAGTATGAGGATATAACATCCTTAAAACTTAAAATATATCCTATTTTGATGAAATTTACCTTATACGTACACAGTTTTCTGGGGAAGACAATGGAAATAGTCTCCAATATATAAGTGCCCCCCCCCCCACCAAAACAAACAAAGGAGCTACGGGGGCCAAACCTCATTTAAAACTTCAATGACTCCACCTCTAAATGATCCCATTTCAATGTAATTTAAACCATATAAGACACTAATTCACAGAGTTCTCCAAATTTTCAGCTTCTTCCAACTATATTAGGGAGAGAAACAAAGAAACTAGTATGGTTTTATGAGCATAGTGAAAAAGTACATAGTAGTGATCCTCATTCTATCCCGAGCAACGTCGGGTTTTCTTGTTAGTATTTTCTAATCCATTTGGAGTTTCTCTGATCGTACGCAAATAGAAACATTCGATTGGTTGACAAAAAAAGGATAGGAAGACTACGCATTAATAAGCCAGTAGTTCTTGCGATATTAATACCCGAGGTCGAATCTGACGCAAGTCTAAAGGACTTTTTTAGCTGGATACGTATTTTATAATTTTAAAGAAGTAAACATAATATAATAACATAAAAAAAACATCATGTAATTATTTTAAAATTAAGTGACAGATTGATAATTCTAAAAAAAGTAGACATAAAGGATATTCGGCATTAGTTCAAAGCGAATAATTGTTGCTTAAAAGCAATACTACCACTACTACTACTACTACTACTACAAATAATAATAATTATTATCTATCTATATACCATTAAAAAGTCATGGTGTTTTTGGAGTTTGTCTGTCCGTTCGCAAATAGAAACACATTATTGGTTGACAAAAAAGAATAGGCACAATACTCATTACTAAGGTAATAGTTTTTATGATGTCAGTACCGAAGTTCGGATCTCACGTAATCTCACGTAAGTCTAAAGGCTTTTTTAAAACTGGATACTTGTTTTCAAAGAAATTAACGTAACCCAGTATATAAAACAAACATTACATAAATAGTTTAAAACCAAGTGAGGAGGTAAGTCCTGGGAGGATAGTCTCCTAATAGAAGGATGGTATCATGACGAAACAACATATACTACACCCCAAAGGAAGAGGTAATGCGTGGGAGGATAGTCTCATGACAACAGAACAGATACTACACTACTCCCTGAATTGAGCAGAGAAAGATAATACATTAATCTGAAATAGTATAGTAAACTGAATTGGTCATTAAAAGAATGCACAATAGTGCATTAATAGAAGTAATAGTATAGTTTCGGCTTCAGACAGACAGATACCAAACCTCCATTATTAATAGATTATAAACTCTCTCAGTTATTTTCCCACTTGCAATAGCAATGGTATTCCCTGGAGTATTGATGGCAACAAATGTTAAATCGTGAGATAGTTATTATTATCATCATTATTTCTTACGCATTAGAGTCTTTACCAGCGATCTCTCACTGGTAGTGATGTCCCTTGCGTCTGAGCTGTAGATTTTTAGGACTCTACGCATCATTGCTAATCACTTTGCATTCTCGCACGTGTACCATTACGTTTGCTTAAAACTATAATTTCTAATGTGTTTACGAATAAAACAATACGTACATATATTCGCAGTAGTAACTTAGTCCTTTTGACAGTATAAATAAGGAGGTTTGATTTCACGACATGTGTAATTTTTCTATTCATTTTTAATTTTCGTGAGAACACGTGTTGTTTTGTTAAAAAATATAGACGGTCGAGCCTATTGAGTGGGCGAGGTGTTCAGGGGGAGTGATATGATACCCAACGGAGCAGGGTTGGATTAGGCAATTTTTGGTTAAGGAAGGAGAGGTAGAACACAGAGCTATATCTAGGTTCTGTCTTTTCTCATTCAGAGCGAACAGTGCCATCAGAGGGCGAACTCAGTGCGATCATTGGCAGCGGCCAACAAAGTGAACAGTAAAAAGTAAAGTAAATTTGTATGAATCAGAATGGTACAACTTTGTAGATTGGCTTCACTCTGTTGTTGCCATTCTTGCAGGATAGATCACGTGAAGGTTGCCAACATCACAAAGTTAAAGTTGTACTGTGGAACCGACTGGATTCGAACTTGACACACCTAGATCGTCAGGCTGTGTCCTTAAACGGTAGAAGTTGGGTAAAGATGGACATTAACATACCCAGGTATTGTACCAACACTGATCAAGGAGTGGACATGAATTAGTGTCAGTTTCTGTTAATTTGTTTAAATGGGATTGTATTTGAAATATGTTTAAATGGGATTGTATTTGAAAGATGTTTAAATAGGATTGTATTTGAAAGATGTTTAAATAGGATTCTATTTGAAAGATGTCAGCCCGTAACTAAAGTAAATCATTGTGTTTCTTTTCACATTTCTTTGTGTTGAATTGTTTTTATTTCACGAGTTTTAACTTGTTTTGATACGCGGATTGTTGGTCATATACTGAGCTTAGATGAATTGGAATACATTTTAAAGTTCACTTTCTTAATCTAAATAATTACAAACACATTTCATCGGAGGGGGGGGGGTGAATTAGATTTTATAGAACCCAGAATAAATAATGCTATTACTAATATAATAATACACATGTACACACTTTATTACTGTCCATACTCATTAAAAAATAGATTGCTCAATTTTCAAAGATGAAATTCAAAAAGGTAATTGATACTAAACAGAACAGATATTACACTACTCCCATTCCAAAAAAGAATGAGGTTATTCCTGGGAGGATCATCGCACGACAAAAAAAAAACAGATACTACTCTACTCCCCATTCCTAAAAAAATAAGGAAGTAATGCCTGGGAAGATGATCGCACGACAACAGAACATATACTACACTACTTCCCATCTCTCCAAAAGGAGGAGGTAATGCTTTGGAGGATGTCCGCATGACAACAGAACAGATATTACACTACCCCCATCCCAAAAAGGAGGTAATGCCTGAGAGAATGGCTGTACCACAACAGAACAGATACTACACTACCTCTACCCCCCAAAAAGGAAGTAATGCCTCGGAGGATAGCCGCGCGACAACATAAAAGATACTACATCACTCCCCATCATAAAAAAATAAGGAGGTAATGCCTGGGAGGTTGGTCTCATGATAATAGAACAGATACTACACTACTCTACCATCCCCCAAAAGAGGTGGTAATGCATGGGAGGATTGTATCATGACGATAGAACTACA
>OY744516.1:62139816-62149816 GCA_963556195.1 Sepiola atlantica | reverse complement strand
AATGGCAGAGGGAAGCTTCAAGCAAAGATTGTACGCACACAGAAACACAGAAACACAGAAACACCTTCAGATACAAAAACAGGGCAAATACAGAACTTGCAACCCGGATATGGCAAATGAAAAGACTCCATTCACAATCAAATGGAAAGTAATAGAGAGAAGACCATCCTTTTCTCCAGCCATAAATAGATGTCCTCTGTGTGATACAGAAAAAATACCATATATTAAGGACCATTATTGACCCAAATGCAATATGTCTGAATATTAGAGATGAAATCTTTAAAGGATGCATCCACAGGAGACTAACACTATTTATAAATTTGACTTACCGAGACACATAAAGGCATAGCAACAACCCAACCCCTCTGCCCAATACATAACGCCATTATTGCCCCACTAAACACCAACTTCCACTCCTGAAAATCCTCCCAACTATCATCCCTCTTAAATATAAATAAAAAAATAGGAATAAATATCTTAATCGTCCCATATCCACACCACTACTTAAGACCAATAATTTATACCAGGTAAATATTAAATAATAACTTTTTCAAAAATAATCTTTCCAGTTATTAAGAGGGTAACACCCCCATTTCACATTATTATTACTCCCATAAGGCTCCACTATATTTTAGTTAAAATGTTAACCCCTTATATCTACTAAAAAGATTCAATCTTGTCGATCTATTCCTTCTCTTACCTCTAAACCAGACTTAATCAGTATACCAATATTATTACTCCATTAAGCCTTCATTATACCTTAGTTAATAATGTTAAATCCCGTATACAAAATTATTCAAGAACCCTGCAGAGTTACTGCCCTTAGACCGAGTGATAAGCTGCCAGGATCGGACCCGGATTAAATCTTTATTTAAATTTTTTGGATTGATTTAAAGTCCTTTAATCCAGGCCTTGAATTTGAATTTAATGTATTTTTAAACCTCTTTATTATTTTTTCATAAGTATAATCCTTAAACCCATATTCTCTAGAAGACACATAATTAGCCCTCAAAACAGTAACGGCCAAATATACGTCCCTTATAAGCATTGACTCACGGGATTTATATAAAAATATATATTTTTAAAAATATTTTAAAATCTTTTCCATTTTTAAATCGCAACTGTTACATTTCACCCACTTTTTTCAAACTTTATTAAACCTTCCTAACACTAATTAAAAAATATACATACCACTCTAAGCAAATAACGCATCTAAACGAGAGTGACACGTGACTTCACATTTCTTAAACAGGTGACAACGTAAGCTGAAGAGAGATGAGTTGTTAAGTCCTTCTGAGCTTGAAACCGACGGTACTAATGTTGTACTAATTTTTCTGTACCAAAAACTAAATATATATATATATATATATATATATATATATATATGTGTGTATTTTAGCTCTCACTTATTGCGATAGAGAACTTTATTGATTTCTTTTCAACATACCCTGACGTACAATATATATATATATATATATATATATATATATATATATATATATATATATATATATATATTAAAAAACGGTTTTATACAAGGATTATTTAAGTCACAGCAAATCAACCCAATGATTCAGTATTACCGAAGAGCTATGTAGATACTTTAAAACACCTAACAAACAATAACATCATCATATCACCATCAGACAAAGGTGGAGACATAGTAATTATGGAGAAGAACTCATATTAAAAGAAAATATCTACACATCTATCAGACAAAAATACATGCACCAACACAGACTTAAAAACTATAAACAAAAGAATTTACACTTTTAACGTATCTTTCCAAAACCTTATAAAAACGATAAGAAATGGACATAATATATTGAATACCACCCCATTATCCCCAAATTATATGGCCTTCCCCCAAACTCATAAACCGGGCATCCCAATAAGTTCTACAAGCAAAAGTTCAGACTCCCTATTGGCAACCGTCTGAATGAAGTACTAGTCTGCCTATTCTGAGAATTATTAGAAACTGGCCCCTTCAAATTTAGATTACCTCCAAACACTGAATACTTTAGACATATTGACGACATTCTAATTTTTCTACCCAAAGACACACACAATCTCAAAGACAAATTAAATACAAGTCGAACCCTCCAGAAAATTTACTTATGAAACAGAGAAAAATAACAATGCCATTTTTAGACACACTTATAATAACAGTAACTTATCATTTAAAGTGCATCGCTAAACTACTCACAAAAAACCTTTCTTCTATATACTTACAGTTTTTACTCAATGCCTCCTGTTTTTTTTTTACCAAATAACGGGCTATAAATTTAGAGGTGACTCTACCGATATTTATTCTGCAAAATTATTAAATACATGTTAATATTTACCTTTATTATTTCACACTTTTCGATGTACTTTGATTCCATTATAGAAAACAAACAGGAATACAGAAGCCTAATGGGAGGTGACGATGGTTAAGTCGATAACGACACAAGTTCGAATCCAGTCGGTTCCACAGTACCATTGTCACTTAGGGATGTTGGCAACCTTCTCGTGGTCCTTCCCGTAAGTACCCGATGTCTTTCCAGAAATATTTCTAACTAGAAAACCATCGGGGAAACTAATACCAACACCAGAATCATCTGATTCATACGAAAGAAGGAGAAGCCTAATACATAAAAACATGACCAAGAACTACCGGAAGGTAAACAATGCTAACCCAGTAGAAGGCATCAATACAGAAAGTAAAAGGATTTAAAAATTAGCGAGAGGAAAACTAAAGGAACAGGAGGCATACATTTTGCTTAAAGCTCACAAATCAGATTTTAATACAAACCATCCCAACCCAACGCGACCAGAAATTGGAAGGATTAGTAAAAGAATTCTAGAAAGGATTAATGTAAAAATCAAGCATAAATATAAACTACACCAATGGACTAACACCATGGATTCTATAAATTGGTTTTCAGGAATTAACGGCAAAGGTAGATGTACCTTTATTCAATTCGACATTATGGAATACTACCCGACTATTACTAAAATCCGCTCCTAACATGCAGTTGATTTTGCAAAGGATTCCACAGATATCTCTGAAAAAGATATCAATATTATTAAAAGCTGCCGTACATCACTTCTCATTAGTGACGGCGAGCAATGGATAAAAAACAGGCAAAACGGGTCTTTCGATGTTTCTATGGGATAGCAAGATCTGTAGGGCATTTAATCTAGTAGGTTTATATAATAAGAAATATCACCAGGAATAATAATATAGATGTAGGATGTATAGGTTTGTATAGAGATGACGGTCTAATTGTAGTAATGCGACAAAATAAGAAAAATAATTCACAAAAAATAAACAAACTAGTTGAAATTACTGGCAATATCAAACAAGTTAATTTCCTTGATGTTACATTTAATCTAACAACTAATAAGTATAAACCTTCATGAAAAATAACTCTAACCCCATATACGTGTATCCACAATCAAACAACCCACCTTCAATAATTAAACACATACCTAAGTTCATAGAAAGTTGAATGAGTAATAACTCATCGAACGAAAACACGTTTATCAACTGTAAGAATATTTATAACACGGCTTTAAAGAATAGCGGGTACATGAACGCCGATATAAAATATAAGTATATAACAACAAATATGAACAATTCCAGAAATCAAAGCCGGAAGATAATCTGGTTTACACCCATTTCTTTCTAATGATGAAAACAAAAATTGGTAGCAAATTCCCACAGCTTACAAACAAACACTTCCAACCAGATAACACACTGCATACGTTATTTAATAAAAATACATTAAAATTAAGTTATATTTGCACAGATAACATAGAAAGAATCATTAAAAAGCACAACAATAAAATACTTAATAAGAATGATATAAATAATGGTATTGACAGTAATGAAACCACTAAAAATTGTAATTGTCAAATACAGGATGAATGCCCCCTAAAAACTATTGAATTACCATCTTAGTAATATATTGCGAAAAATCTACACGGCAGAAAATCCAGATTAAAAGAAGTTTTACATAGGAAGCACGTCAAGGAGTTTCAATGATAGGTTTTACG
Organism: Sepiola atlantica; assembly: GCA_963556195.1. Classification (NCBI taxonomy): domain Eukaryota; kingdom Metazoa; phylum Mollusca; class Cephalopoda; order Sepiida; family Sepiolidae; genus Sepiola; species Sepiola atlantica. Next base: position 62,145,775 of record OY744516.1, on the reverse strand, counting down.
TGCAGACATTATCTTTTAGAAAAAAAAATAAAGTAACACTTCGCTGTCCCGATATTTCTGGGAGTTGATAGATGATAGAAAAAAACAATAATTAGATGGAGCGTAATCAGAAAAATCAAGACTTGTAGATCATTCAACTCACTCTGTTTCTTATGACTCGGTGAGAAACTAGAAATTGTAAGATTTAAAGACAGGGAAAAATTACTCAACATCAGACAGGAAACTACTTTAAACTGTAAACATTTCAAGGAACACACACTAAGCAGCCTTTAATTACAAATACTGATGTCCAATAACTACTATAACGTTACATTTAATTTTATTCTTATTTTGACTTTATTGACTTTTACTTCATTGTGTGTTTATGTTGTTAATATAAGTTTACTCCATTTTATTTCATTTTTGTGTTTTTATATTTTTGTACTTAAGTAATCTGTAGTATTCAAAATCACTATACCTCACCCTATAGTTGATCTGATTTTAATACGTTCTCATAATTCTTACTTATTTATATATAGAATTAACCGTTACAATTACATGCACTATACTTGATCAGTTTGTTTGCCTTAGTGGTGCTTATTTTGTAAGTTCCTTGTATTAATATTAGAGTAGTTACAAATGTAAACAAATCGAACAGAGACAGCTGGAAAGATGGATTCTGCAAGATGCTGAGATGTGGGGTTCACAGTTTACATGAAAGGTATGATATATTCAAGATATAATGGAATCAAAGTACATCGAAAAGTGTGAAAAAAGAAAGGTAAATATAAACATGTATTTAATAATTTTGCAGGATGAATATCGGTAGAGTCACCTCTAAATTCATAGACCGTTATTTGTTAAATAAAAACAGGGAGCATTGAGTGAGAACTGTATGTATATAGAAGAAAGATTAAGTAATTGTCTGTCCTTGAGAGGAGGGATATTATGATGTATAAGGTAAAAATTCGTTATTTGACAGTAATAGGCAGCTATCGAAAAGTATATGTATTATTTAGCGACGTAAAGATACAAGTGTTTGTACGTATTAATAAGAATGAATGATCTAAGCACTTAAGTTTGGTGATAGAAATATAGGCATTTTCATCGTTGTGTCGCCCGACGAGGTATTCTAGAACATCGTTTCTTGTTTTTTAATGCATTTGGGATCAATCTTGTTTGCTGTTTTACTTAGCAGCAACAGTACCGAAAAAATATTGCGAGCTACCATTATAAAACATTTTTATATTTTTTTATATTCTTTTCTCTTTATTTTTTTTTCTTCAGTCTTCTTAAGTGACCTCAATTGGGGCAACACCACATTGTCTATTATCAGTTGCTGAAACTATTAATCCAAGTACTTAATTTCCTTGATGATCTGCCAAGCAAGGACCCGCTTGGTAGTGAAACACGTGTAGGAAGAAACATCTTTAGTTTAATGTATATCGTAAATAAATAATACTTTGAAATAAACAGTCTCTTGTGGTGATGTATAACCGCCTGAACGGAATGCTTCGGTAAATTCTCAATAAATCAACTCTCTCTCTCTCTCTCTCTCTATATATATATATATATATATATATAAATATATATATATATATATATATATATATGAATGTATGTTAAATAGGATATAAATATGTCTAGATGTGTGCGAACGTGTGAATATGGTTATATAGATAAGTTTTTCTTGTGTGTATGCGTATATTTATACATGCGTAAAAGTTTTATATTATATATATATATATTCTTTATGTACGTATGCATATATTTATAGGCGTATTTTCATGTCACTGTGTGTAGTTGTGTATGTATATCTCTATAATATATATTTATGTATGTATATATACATGTGTGTGGGTAGATGTTTATATAAGCATGTGTGTATCTGGTATACTGATACCTGAGAGTATAAGTAAGATATAAATATTAAATGAGTGTGTATATATATACTTAAGGATTCTGTGTATATATGTCTAAGTATAGATATATGTATGTGTCTGCAGTCATGCATATTCATAGATACGTGTTGACGCACGTGTAGGATATGTATGTATAAACTGTGATTATAGTGAATTAATTCAATAACCGTTAGAATATTGGACATAAACAGGTAAATATTGAACAATATATTATATTGTACTAATAAGTAGGAAAAAGGGATGTATCCGTTTAGTATTATGTATATTTGTGCATACACACACACACACACATATATATATATATGTATATATATATATATATATATATATAAGAGAAAGTGTGTGGATCTATATATATATATATTATAGAGATAAGAGGATGTAAATATAGATATGTATATATGGTGATTTATATATATATATATATGGTGAAGTATCGATGCATTAACATGTATGTATGTAGGTTGTGGCTTTGTGGGTTTATTTTAGAAGCACTGATTCCAGCTAACCGCTAAGATTTTGAGGGCTGATAAGCCTTATTTCAGGGAGGTAATAAAAGAAAAAGATAAAGGATAAACAATATAAAATAAATGGGGTCATAAACGCAGGTCAAGCCAAATAGCAAAAAATAGAAACTAATTGAAAGTGTTTACCAGTAAAAAAATGCAATTTGATACTAAGCTTGACTGTTGCATTATAAACACATCCCATCCTTGAAAATATACTAAACAAGAAAGTTTTCGATCTCATTTCAATTCCTCGTTTTAGTTTGAAGAGGTTGACTCTCGATCAACAAATATTTGGCGTACGGTTTTTATAAGACGATTTAGAAGATTTTGTTTTATATTTTCTGTCACAATTCTAAAATGTCACCTCTTCAGCGCCCCCTCAAAACATCACAAATAGAAGTCAAGCAAAATAAATAATAAACGTTTTACAACTAAAAAATATACCTATTTATTACAGGATGAAAAACATCCATGTACATGAATTTGTTATAATCCTACAATAATAATACTACAACTAATAGTATATACCATTATAAATAAAAGAATAGAAAATAAAAATAATGGTGAAATATTAACAAATTTCAAGTAAAAGATAACAGAAAATCAATAATTTGATAAATATATAATTGATTAGACGATAAAAACCAAATCAGGGAATAAAGTAAGAATAATAGTAATAATCTATAAACATCATAATAATAATAAAGAAAAAATAATATCAATTATGAATTATAACAGGACAATAATAAATATAAAACATATATAATATTATAAAAAATATAAAAGATTTTTTTTCAGATTTTCGTCACACAAAACTGCCTTACTTAAGGAGAGTCAAACTCTATTTCCATGAGACGTTTTCTTTTTTTCATTTTCCGTTCCGCTTTCTATATTCCGATGTCTTTCCAGAAATATTTCTAACTAGAAAAACATCGGGGAAACTAATGCCAACACTAGAATCATCTGATTCACACGAAAGAAGGAGAAGCCTAATAAATAAAAACCTGACCAAGAACTACCGGAAGGTAAACATTGCTAACCCAGTAGAAGGCATCAATACAGAAAGTAAAAGGATTTACAAATTAGCGAGAGAGTAGGAAAACTAAAGGAACATTTTGCTTAAAGCTCACAAATCAGATTTTAATACAAACCATCCCAACCCAACGCGACCAGAAATTGAAAGGATTAGTAACAAAATTCTAGAAAGGATTAATCTGAAAATCAAGCATAAATATAAACTACACCAATGAACTAACACCATGGATTCTATAAATTGGTTTTCAGGAATTAACAGCAAAGGTAGATGTACCTTTATTCAATTCGACATTATGGAATACTACCCGACTATTACTAAAATCCTCTCCTAACATGCAGTTGATTTTGCAAAGGATTCCACAGATATCTCTGAAAAAGATATCAATATTATTAAAAGCTGCCGTACATCAGTTCTCATTAGTGACGGCGAGCAATGGATAAAAAACAGGGAAAACGGGTCTTTCGATGTTTCTATGGGATAGCAAGATCTGTAGGGCATTTAATCTAGTAGGTTTATATATTAAGAAATATCACCAGGAATAATAATATAGATGTAGGATATATAGGTTTGTATAGAGATGACGGTCTAATTGTAGTAATGCGACAAAATTAGAAAAATAATTCACAAAAAATAAACAAACAAGGACTTAAAGTTGAAATTACTGGCAATATCAAACAAGTTAACTTCCTTGATGTTACATTTAATCTAACAACTAACAAGTATAAACCTTCATGAAAAATAACTCTAACCCCAAATACGTGTATCCACAATCAAACAACCCACCTTCAATAATTCAATAATTAAATACATACCTAAGTCCATAGAAAGTTCAACGAAAACACGTTTAACAACTGTAAGAATATTTATAACACGGCTTTAAAGAATAGCGGGTACATGAACGCCGATATGAAATAAAAGTATATAGCAACAAATATAAACAATTCCAGAAATCGAGGCCGGAAGATAATCTGGTTTACACCCATTTCTTTCTAATGTTAAAAACAAAAATTGGTAGCAAATTCTCACAGCTTACAAACAAACACTTCTAACCAGATAACACACTGCATAAGTTATTTAATAAAAATACATTAAAATTAAGTTATATTTGCACAGATAACATAGAAAGAATCATTAAAAAGCACAACAATAAAATACTTAATAGGAATGATATAAATAATGGTATTGACAGTAATGAAACCACTAAAAATTGTAATTGTCAAATACAGGATGAATGCCCCCTAAAAACTATTGAGTTACCATCTTAGTAATATATTGTGAAAAATCTACACGGCAGAAAATTCAGATTAAAAGAAGAACGTCAACGAGTTTCAATGATAGGTTTTACGTGCAGACATTATCTTTTAGAAATAAAAAAAATAAAGTAAAACTTCGCTGTTTCGATATTTCTGGGAGTTGATAGATGATAGAAAAAAACAATAATTAGATGGAGCATAATCTAAAAAATCAAGACTTGTAGATCACTCAACTCACCCTGTTTCTTATGACTCGGTGAGAAACTAGAAATTGTAAGATTTAAAGACAGGGAAAAATGACTCAACGTCAAACAGGAAACTACTTTAAACTGTAAACATTTCAAGGAATACACACTAAGCGGACTTTAAATTACAAATACTGATGTCCAATAACTACTATAACATTACATTTAATTTTATTCTTATTTTGACTTTATTGACTTTTACTTCATTGTGTGTTTATGTTGTTAATATAAGTTTACTCCATTTTATTTTATTTTTATTTTTGTGTTTTTATATTTTTGTACTTAAGTAATCTGTAGTATTCAAAATCACTATACCTCACCCTATAGTTGATCTGATTTTAATACTTTCTCATAATTCTTACTTATTTATATATAAAATTAACCGTTACAATTACATGCACTATACTTGATCAGTTTGTTTGCCTTAGTGGTGCTTATTTTGTAAGTTCCTTGTATTAATATTAGAGTAGTTATAAATGTAAACAAATCGAACAGAGACAGCTGGAAAAGATGGATTCTGCAAGATGCTGAGATGTGGGGTTAACAGTTTACATGAGAGGTATGATATATTCAAGATATAATGGAATCAAAGTACATCGAAAAGTGTGAAAAAAGAAAGGTAAATATAAACATGTATTTAATAATTTTGCAGGATGAATATCGGTAGAATCACCTCTAAATTCATAGACCATTATTTGTTAAATAAAAACAGGGAGCATTGAGTATGAACTGTATGTATATAGAAGAAAGATTAAGTAATTGTCTGTCCTTGAGAGGAGAGATAATATGATTTATGAGGTAAAAATTCGTTATTCGACATTAATAGGCAGCTATCGAAAAGTATATGTATTATTTAGCGACGTAAAGATACAAGTGTTTGTACGTATTAATAAGAATGAATGATCTAAGCACTTAAGTTTGGTGATAGAAATATAGGCATTTTCATCGATGTGTCGCCCGACGAGGTATTCTAGAACAGTGTTTCTTGTTTTTTAATGCATTTGGGATCAATCTT
>OY744516.1:62119816-62137316 GCA_963556195.1 Sepiola atlantica | reverse complement strand
AATATGGAGTCTGTCCAGTTGGTGAATGTCCGTAGATAAGGTGTCCGGTGAAAGGAGATTTAAAGATGGGGAAAAAGTGGTTTCGTGAAAGCAGAGTTGACAATGTTAAAAGGAAGTAAATCCAATAGAAAGATGTTATATATGGAAATGAAAAATAGAAAAAAACGAAAATTGTTTACATATTCATCAACGTTTCGTCTTTATTTCAAAACTTTCTCAAGATAACTGATTTGAAGAAACACATATATGCCAATATTTGAAAATACGTGGTGCGTCTATGACGAGTAAACAATGTTTTTTTTTTGTTTTCTTTCGAACGAAACATAGACGTGTGAATTCAAAATATGGGGTGCGTCTATGACATGAACATAATTGACTTCTATGTTTATCTTCAAATCAATCATTTTGAAAAAGTCTTAAAATAAAGAAGAAACGTTGATGAATATATAAACAATTTTCGATTTCTGTTTACATTCTATCTTACGTTAGATTACTAATATATATATATATATATATATATATATATATATATATATATATATATATATATATATATATGTGTGTGTAATTGTCAGTCAATATATATATATTAATATGTATGTATATATATATATATATATATATATATATATATAAATATATATATATATATGTAATTGTCAGTCTATATATACATATATTAATATATATATATATATATATATATATTTATTTATTTATTTTATACGTACATAAAAGTAATCCATGGACACGTGTTTCTGGCTCACAGCCATCATCAGCATGGCTAACTTAGACAGAGATCGAACCTTCGAGATATATATATATATATATATATACATATATATATATATACATATATATATATATACATATATATATATATATATATATATATAAATGTTGAATACAAAGAAAATTCATGAACCTTTAAACACGCATTTGTGGCCACTTTTTAATTTTATTTGCCAATATTTTCACAAATACAGGTACGTGATATCATAATGCCACTAAAGTATTATTTATGCATATGTCCACAATAAAACACTAAGCTTAAGTCAGTGGTGCTTGTCGATAATGCTGAGACTAGGATCGAAATATTAATTCGGCTTCGCCTCATAATTTAGAGGTGGCGGCTAAGATCATAAATTCGGCTTCGCTCCATGCAGCAGCAGCAGCAGCAGCAGCAGCAGCAGCAACAACAACAACAACAACGTCTTTATGTAATTATTTTCCAAATACAAAAAAAATATACAAATGTTGGCAAGAGCGGGGACTTATCTCTAAGGTACACTTCCGTCCAACCCCCTAAAGATCGTACGACATTCAAAATGTTTGTTGTAACTTGTAATAATAAATGCCAATAAAAAATAACGACATGATAACATACACCTGCATGTGTGAAAAAGTTGAAAAACTACAATTTAAAAGTAACTACAGAATCCGTTTAAGTTTCGAAAATGTGTTTTTTTGTTACCTTCTATTTTTGGTGGATAATCCAATGCTTTTAGATTTAGCACCGTCTGGTAAGGCGGTCGGTTTCTGCTCCTCATTCATAACGGTAATGGGAAGAACGTGTTTCTTCCAAACAGTTTCCATACCGCACTAAGTAAATTGTTCTGACCGCCGCCGTCGTCGTCGTCGTTGTGGTCTTCGCCGGCGGTGACGTGTGGCTGCTGCTGCTGCTGCTGTCTCATCGGTCGGCTTGAAGAGAAAGTTGACCTCGGCAATAAATATGGCGCAATAAACATAAACAGCTTAGCACTTTTATACGAAGAGGATTTCGTGCTAAAATGTTTTTTTCTTCTCTTTGGGCACATATGAATCTGTTGAAGAGACCGCACTCGTGGTCATCAGTGCTGAAGATACCGTTCTCGGGGTTGTTAGAATATACGTTATTTTATTTAACAGTTCATCTATTAAACATATATTCTAAACATATCCATCAAAAGTAAGGTTAGCACATTTATTACAGCTGCCAATTATGAAAGACAAGCAACGTACATTATATAAAACAACAAAATATATTTAGTTTTTACTCGACCTTTAAGATAGTAACATTGATTAGCGGGAAGGGGACAGGTTCTTCATTTTGCGGAAACCTTACGAGAGAAGTCCAACAGCAGCAGTGTACTTAATATTCGTCGGCCCCTGTTAAGCTTTGAGGGGGTGGAGCGTAACATCGTGGTAGACTATGAGACACGAAGACATAGAAAAAAGACAAGAATAGAATGAGGTAACAATAATACGTGCGTATTGCACAACTTTTTTCTCGGACTGAAGATAACATTTTGAAAAAACTAATTTGGCGCCTAATTTTCATGTCACGTGATACCTCTGCAGCGCAGTAATTATCATGTAGTGTGGTGATCAGGTCGATGGCCTTATCACCACTTGGTTGAGTGGAACTATATTCAGTTGCCAATCCAACAGCCCCTTTCGGGAAAAATCAAGGATAAACATTCTACGGTGCTCAAACCCAGTGCACCACCAAAATTGGTTCCCTACAGGCTTACTAATGTTGAAGATAAGACATCATCAGATGAAAAAAATGACAAAATCTATTATTACAAAAGTAATAACTTTTTTATTGCAAACTTTGTTAAGACAACGAAAGATGAAGAGTTCATGAAGAATGAGAGTTCAAAGGGTCCAAGAACGTTATGAGAAATTGAGCACACATTTTTGTTTCGGCTGGTGCTGCATGAAGATGTGTGTGTATTTGCGCGCCTGTTTTACTAGTAAGATAGTGTATGTATGAACATGTGCGTTTACGTTCCTTGAACGGCGCGTGTCTGGTTCACTGGGCGTACAGAGTTCGCATGTGTATTTCGTTGCGTTTGTCGAGGCTGAATTATGTCGTGCGTACGTGCGTTATCTGTAAAAGAAAAGTAGGAAAACTTCGTGACTGAATATTTCTTGTGCTGTGATTGGTTGAAAAAAAAACTGCCGATTTGAGCTTTTATTCAATCAGGAGTCGATACGTAAAAACAATTTATTGTCGCTGCTACTTCTAACAAATCATAATATTTGAATTGTGTGCCCAAAATTTAATTCTAGCCAGAATTTACGCTCCAGTCGAAAATGTAACGGCTTTAAAATTATTTTTGAATTTCGAAGACCCACGAAATTATTAATAGAGAGTCAAATGGGTGGTTTGTATTTAATTTGTAAGCCTCCGACATTCGAAAATAATTTTTTAAACATGTTACGACTTGTTTCGGAATTTTTTAGATGAGGATTCGTCAAGTGCGTCTTGTCGAGCTCGCAAGGACCGGTGGCGCAACGGATAAAAGTGCTAAGTGCAATCAGTTCTTAGTGGTAGTCTTCTGGAGATTGACAGTTCAATCCTCAGTACATACGATACTAAGAATACAATTACGAATTATTTCAGACTTCTACCCAGTCAATGCTGAAGCAACGATAGCAAGCTACACTCGTGGATTAAATAAAGAGTTCCGTTCGAAATTCCGTACAGATTCCCAAGTTCAACATAAAGATTACCGAAGTCGACAACACACACCTGAAGAAGGTCGGAGGTTACATTGACCTAAATGAATACTTTTTACGTCTTTGTGACGTGTTTGATAGTGTCGTTGGTTGACATTGATTTCCCGTGATTTAAAAAAAATATCAGCTACTCACAGGAGGGTCACGTGAAGGTTGTCAACTATATTAAAATCTATGACATATATCCACTCCACCGCCGCCACTTAATTTTGGCTATCAAATAAAATAGCCCTAGTCTCGTACTTCAGGTAAACTGCCTCAGATACCCTTGAGGAAGGTCATCGCACCATGGCCACCACACTACACTGCTCGAAACCCATTTAACCCAGTGCTTTCTACCGTTTTTGATTTGTGTAATTTGTTCTTTTTCTACCTCCCCGACTTCTCAACCCGAGCGACTACTTAACCTCCATCTACCTCAACCCGTCCTGGTTAAGGCCAAAAAGCTACATCCGGGTTGTGAGGACTGAACCCGAAATGGTAATACCTGTCAGCGTTTTATCTATGGATGAATTATAATCTATCGTTTACGAATAATTTATTTGCAAAAGTTATGCCAAAAGAGAAGTACAAATTAATAGCGAGATGTAGATACAGACATAAATTTAAGATAACCAGCCTATGAGGACACTCTTGATTTCAATATTGTTAACTGAAACACATTAAACATGTGTACACAACTCTAGAATTTACAACCAATAATATAGGTGAATATGGGTTTCGATTACTCCTTGAACCATTGTTATTGGACACCTGATCTGCACCGTGAGCCGCTTGCCTCTCCCCTCATCCTAATTTCTATCACCCTAACATGCATACCTGCTACTTACCTCCACTGCCCTGACTTACATCATATTGTTACAGCATAATTTTGTCAGTGGTAGAGTCTATATCCCAACCTTCCAACACACACTTTTCTAAATAATGCATTAGTTGCATATATATATATATATATATATATATATATATATATATATATATATATATATATATATATATATATATGAGTAAGGAAATTGACAATATCTTTGAAGCACGGATTAGAATGTATTAAAGTGAAATATTTTGAAAATCAACAATCGTGCAATAAAATGAAAAATTCATTTATTTAATTTTTTTTGCAAGCTTTCGTTGTAGAACAACTTTGTCAGGCGAGACTGTGTTATAGTTTTTTTTCTTTTCTTCCTCCTCATTTTGATGGTATTAACCCGAGGGGTCGAATCACGATATGAGCAGAAAGAGACGTCAAGTTCTTAAGACGTTAGGATAAGTGTAGTCCTTGCGATGTTATGCACAGATTGCCGCTTTTTTAAGTAAGGAAATTGACAACATTTTGAAGCACGGATTAGAATGTATTAAAGTGAAATATTTTGAAAATCAACAATCGTGCAATAAAATGAAAAATTCATTTATTTAATTTTTTTTTTGCAAGCTTTCGTTGTAGAACAGCTTTGTCAGGCGAGACTGTCTTATAGTTTTTTTTCTTCTTTTCTTCCTCCTCATTTTGATGGCATTAACTCCGAGGGGTCGAATCAGGATATGAGCAGAAAGAGACGTCAAGTCTTAAGATGTTAGGATATTGCACGATTGTTGATTTTCAAAATATTTCACATTAATATATATATATATATATATATATATATATATATATATATATATATATATATATATATATAATATTACAAGGAGATATAACATATTATGTATAGATTTTTAAGTAGTCACTTCAACAGTGCTCAATACGTGAGTAGAGCTAAGTAGTAAACGTATGAAAGTATATTTATGGCAATTAAGCTACATAAAGGTGTCCGCATTTCATCTCAGTAGAGAATCATCAGACTAAGTGCACTATATATTTTCATACCTTAAAAGCTAACATGCATACGCAAACATTGGTAAAAAAGTATATTAACCCCGCCACTTGGCGGATGTAATATAGAAAACATTCAAACTCCTCGGCCTAACCTTCCCAGATAACATGAATTGGAACAAATACATTGAAAACATTGCCAAGGCTGCTGCAAAGAATGTGGGCCCCCTCTACCGTGCTAGTAAACTCCTTACACCTGACATTATCCAGTATCTCTACAAAGCCTCCATCCGCACATGTATACAGTATTGTTGTCACATCTGGGCTGGTGCATCATCCACTAGTCTCTCCCTCTTAGACAAGGTCCAAAGAAGAGTCACCAACTTGATAGGTCCCTCACTATCCACCAAGCTCCAGCCTATGCTCCATCGCCGCAATGTTGCATCCTTGTGCTTGTTTTACAAATACTTCAATGGATTGTGCTCTGATGAGCTTACTGCTCTGGTGCCCCCACGACGTAAATTTACTAAACCAACCCGACAATCAGCCAAATCCCATCCATTCACTGTGGAGGTCCTCAGATGCCGAAGAGCTTTTTACTCCAAAAGCTTCTTTCCTGGACTCTAGAACTCCCTCTCTGCTCCCTGTTTTCCTGACGGTACTGGCATGAAGACATTTAAAACTAATGTAAACAGACATCTCACTGCGCAGCTCCCAATTTAGGTTGACCTCTTCCACACTTTCACCCTTTTTCTCAGTAGTCCTTTACGTTTACAGTGGCGGCCTGCCTTGTTTGAGGTGAAGAAGAATTGGAAACTCAACTCACAGAGTTAAAATACCAAATATGACCGATTCATCAGCCTACCTTTTGATAGTGTGACTCACAAATATAGTAGTAGAACTTTGTCGGTCGTGTCGAACCATGAATGACACTTGCAAATCTAGCCGGCTAGTTTCAGTATTTACAAAGACCTATCAGTAATGCCAATGCCCCTAAGACTCAACTTAACCTAGGAATTTTTGCTATGGCTGATAAGGCCTATGCGGACTTTGTAGTCTTTACCACAGTTGCCACAGATGAAGGAGGAGGGTGGATGAGGAAGCTCACTTTCTTTTGCCCTTTCTTTCCTCTTTGTACGCTTTTAAGCGGCTTTCGTCTTCCACTTTGCTTCCCCGATGTACAGCTGTCGTTTGATATATTTTTTATTCATCCCTGTCAGAGGAAAGGCTTTCCCAAGATGACGGATCGATGTCAAGGACCTTCATGTCTCTCTTGCAGAACTCCCTGTATCTTAAGAGGTACGCCCTCGGTCTCTCTTCCCTTCTTTCAACTCTTCATAAACGAGATCTTTGGGAATCTGCCCTTAGCCATCCTGTGAACGTGACCAAGCCATCTCAGTCGGTGTTGCATCAGCAGTGTGTACATGGATTTCAAGCACCTCAACATTTGTATTTTTGTGTTCCCATCTGATGCCAAGGATAAAACGCAGGCTTCTCAGATAGAATATTTGAAACTTTTCTTCTTGTTTAGCATAGGGTGCCCTTATCTCAATGCCATAAAACAGAATGCTTATAATGCAGGCACTATAGACTGGCATCTTTGTGTTGACTTTGAGTAACGAGTTTTCCCAAACTCGACCATTTAGCTTAGACAAGGTGTCTGCTGCTTTACCAACCCTTTTGTTGAGTTTTGTATCCAACGAGAGAGATTCTGAGATGTTTGAGCCAAGATATGAGAAATCATCAACAACACCTAGCTCATAGTTGTCAATTTTGATAGAAGGCTTGTTAGTTGAGCCTTGAAACAGTATTTTGGTCTTTGGGAGGCTAATGATCAGGCGGTTCATAAGAAATTGAAGCTCCTTCCCAGTGTGAGTAACAATGCCTGCATCATCAGGTTAAAGCATGTCCTTTATCATAGCCTGTATGATCTTGCATGAGATTAAAGAGGTAACCATCAGATCTTCATTTGCATCACCAAAAGCATGCTTAAGAAGAAGGTTTGGCCTTCTTGTCTTGGTAAATTCAATACTGGGGAAATTAATGAAAATGGGCAGAGATTAGTTGAACTATGTACGCGCTTCCAACTGTGTGTTGCCAATTCATTCTTTGACAGAAAGCCACAGCACAAAGTTTCTTCGGGACGCCCACGAAGCACCAGCTTGATCTTGTGCTCATCCACCATGCAAACCTTTATTCTATTAGAGTTGTCAGATCCTACCACAGCGCTGACTGTGATACTGACCCCTCGCTTGTCTGTTGCAAACTTAGGCTCTCAGCTAAAAAGTTGTACATTTCAAAGGCTAAAAGAAAGCCCCGTCTGAATACTGCGAAAATGCAGTATCCTGTGTCGCAGTTTGCAGACTTTTTGAGAAGGAATAGTCCGGATTGGCTGACGGGCGATGGCAGTCTCTGAAAAGAGCAATGCACAACTGTGCTCTAGCTATCTTTGGTAAGAAAAAAGCTAAGTCAACTGACTGGTTTGAGGCAAAGTCCAAGAAATTCAGTCCTTGTTTCGACAGAAAGAGGTAGGTGCAGTGCGAGTACAACAGGCTCCCCAGGAATTAAAATATGCGAAAGCTCAGGCAACCCAGAAAATAGGCCAAGTAGATGGTCAGGCGTTGTGCCAATGAATACTGAGTGGAGCTTAGCCATCGCATTTAAAATGCATCTGCCACAGACAACATCAAGGCCATGTATGAGGGCATTAAAGTTGCTACAGGTCCTACTTAGAGCAAGTCTGCCCCCTTGAAATCTTCCTCTGGAGAAGTTATTATTGACAAAGGGAAGCAGAGTGATCGCTTGAAAGAACACTACTCTTACCGTTACACACTGGCAAATGGTGGTGTTGAGTCTCAGTGTAATGATACGTTCAGAGCCGTTTGTAGAAGCTTCTACCATTTTTAACAGGCTATTCCTCACAGCAAAACCAACACCATTCTCCCTTCTTTCATCTGTTAGTTTACCATGCCAGAAGAATGTGTAATCTTTTTCGCGCAGGCTAGCAGCCTCAGCAAGGCGCGTCTCTTGCAGTGCAACAATGTCGACGTCTAGTATATGCAGTTCGTTGTTTTCATAACTGCAGTTTTCCTCAAGTCATTTATGCTTATTAAGTGGTCTGAAATTCCAGTAAGCATAGTCCTGACAATCCAAGTTCCCAGTTAAGGTGATGGTCTCTTTGGTATAAGCTTTGTTTCAGTGTCTGGTGTAGTCGATGCATCTAATTTTTAGGCTTTTGGCATAGCCCCACACACCTAGATGAAGCAGATTAGATGGGCACAAGAAAGTACCTTATTAGGCGAGGGCGGCCTAATGGGGTGCGAAGACCTCTCCCATCGTCGAAAAGAAGCCCCTGGCCATTAGTCAGAGCTTATAACCGGTAAACTGCCTCTCATCCGTGTTGTGTTCCGCCGATAATGAAATCAATGGACTGGAGTGTCCGCTACAGTGCAAGTTCTGCCAGGGCAGGAAGTAAAACTAACTAAATAAATAAATAGGAATACAGATGTTTCCCAGTTTCCAGCATTTGTCTCTATTTCCCAGTGATTACACAAGCGAGGCATACGGAGTGACATCAACTCGCCACAAAGGGATGCAGATTTTTTATAGGATTGATCTCTCTAGGCATTGCCTTTATAAGGCGGGTAACCCCGACCATTGTCCATCAAAGTGCATCATATGCCCGGCATTGTGGGTTGGGACCATAGCTAACAGAACTGCAGTAGCTTCTCCTCAACCCTAAAAGTCACATGCTTCCATGATTTTACCCTTGGTCTTTGGACGGCCATGGACCTATTCCTTAAGGTATAGGGATTTTTGAACCCACTACGTGGGGCACTCGTGTAGTTTGTCAGGTCAGCCGAGACCTGATACCGGGGTGTGGCAGTCATGTGCATTGCGACTTCTTGGAGCCATACATGAGCTAGATATGCAGTGTGGACCAGAGGCGGCTGACCAGATACCAAGGTATCAGCAGCTATCTTTCTCCAAAGGTGCTACCACCCCTTCATATTTTGCACGAAATCTTCACTGTATCCTTGGCAAGGTGGTTTCCGGGTACTATGTCTTGCCAAGTGGCAACCTGCAATTTTGTCCGGCACTGCTTATTGGATATTCGCAGCTAACTTTTATATTTAAAGGCCGTTTCCCTATCCGCAACCTGGGGAGTCTACAGGAAAGTGTTGTGGTAGTTAAACTACAGACGCTCACTTTACAGTCGTAAATTACTAGTCTTTTTAAAACTCAAGAGTAAAGACATAGTTTTTAATTCATAATAATTTATGACAACTTTTCCATTTGTTTTTGTGGAACAACAGTATGCTTAAAAGGATTAAATCACAATAAAATATTTAAAGGTTTATTATGATGATCGATATCAGCCCGGATATGACTAGAAGGCTATACCAAACAAATAAAGAATAACAATTTAAATAAAAAAAACAGTTGTCTAGTGTGAAATTAGAACCCCGAAAGATGGCATGAAACTGGACTGAAGGCAAACGCTTTATCCAGACAGCCACCGAACAAACGACAAAGTATTGTCTTTTTAACCTACTCATAGTGTTTATAACTTCGGCGTAGATCTCTCCATATAAATTCACAATAGTTCTATTGTCTAAAATAAATCAATAAACAAAAACAAATCCAATAATAAAAAAATAAAAAAAGGAATATCAAATGCGTA
The DNA here is from genome assembly GCA_963556195.1 of Sepiola atlantica. Taxonomy (NCBI): domain Eukaryota; kingdom Metazoa; phylum Mollusca; class Cephalopoda; order Sepiida; family Sepiolidae; genus Sepiola; species Sepiola atlantica. Next base: position 62,127,315 of record OY744516.1, on the reverse strand, counting down.
CAATGGTTAGACGAAAAAAAAACAATCTGACTTATTTTTATATGTTAATTTATTTATTTTTTTATTGATAGTGAAAAAGTTCAGATTAGTATAAATAAATATGTTGTTCGGACGATGAACGCTAAAATGGCGGAACATTTGTTTCTAATGTTATTTTTATGCACTTTTAATTTTGAATAAAAGGTAAAAAAATTTCTGACATAAATAAGAACATCATATCGAAGGTACTGATTCTAAATCTGCGTTTTTTTGGCCCTTATACCAACCGTTTAACTAGTATGATGCAGCGACACACATACACATATACAGACAGTTTTGCTTTATATATATATATATATATATATATATATATATATATATATATATATATATATATATATATATATACATGTTTATTTTATTTGTGCTTGTAAAGTTTATCTTGTTTTATTAAATTACTTTAATTTATTAATTTTTATTTTTACTGTTGAACTTTGGCGGACTTACACGCTCAATAGAGTGCCATTCTAGTTTGTCTTTCTTTTCATTTGTCTGACTTTTTGTTTACATGCATTAAGCGATAGCCTTCGTTGGTATCCGAGGAATACAAACTAAATTAATCAATTGTGTTATCTGCCACAATTCTGCAGTAAAAAAGGAATAAAGATAACGATTGGCCAAGCAAACCAAGATGGCGACAGTTCTACTTAAGATTCAAACTCCAACTTAAGTTGCGCGCTGTCCATATGTTCGAGTATTTACATTGTTAGGATTTAAGGTAAGAAGAAAATGGCTATTATTTGATTGGCCTCCTAGAATCAAGCTAATGAAATATTGATAAGAAATATCGATTAACAAGCTAAAAGCCTAACTAAATGGGAAGTAATAGATTGTTATGGCGTCTGTTAAGATTTCAATCCCCTTAAAAGTCTCATTTGATTTGGTAATTCTAGTTTACGGCATCTCAAATGTATATAAGTGTTATTTGAAGGTAAACCGCTTTTTAATATTATTTGGACTATTCGGGCTACCAATCTAATCTTGGATATTATTTCTACAACGTTTCGACCGACGAGAAACATCCAATTTTGTTTGGTTCCGCAAGGACCGGTTGCGCAACAGATAAAAGTGCTAAGTAATCATCAGCTCTAACGTCTTCTGACGGTTGAAGGTCTAACCCATAAGCACTGGTGATACTAAGAATACAATTGCGAATTACTTCCATCCGGTTATGGTTAACGGAACGAGAACAAGCTACCCCGTGGATTAAATAAAGGGTTTCGTCCAAAATTCCGTACAGATTCCCGAGTCAGACAAGACGCACATGAAGAAAGTTGGAGGTTAGATCGGCCGAAACGCTGTGAGAATAACACCCTAGATGAGGGCAGTAATCCGAATCATCCAAGTGATACAAATTATCAATCTTTATCCCAAAGATTCCGACGCGTGAAACCGTTTTTTAATCGAATATCAACACAAGAACGACTGTAAATAACTAAGGAATTGTAGACGATTACCGGAAACGATTAATTACCAATGGTATTTTACCCTAAGCCAGAAAAGTGTGTGGGAGAATCCCTTTACCCATGGTATTCGTGCGTAAGAGAATAAGATAGATGTATAGACAGAAAATAGATACAAACACGAATGATGAAATACACACACACACACGCACATGCATATATACTTAGGAAGTGACTCACCATAAAATAGCTTTCATAAGCTGTAATTATCGCAAACTTAATTAAACATTTAAACGATAAAAATTGCTTATATTTCAGGCAAGTCTTTGTAGCTACGCAGTAACATCTCAAACCACAGACAATATGGCTATGGTTCGAATCTTGCCACAGGCAGCCACGCTGAAGAGCTGTAGACACAGCGAAACACGTATACGTGGATAACCAAATTTTACATATGAATATATATATATATATACACACACACACACACACATATATATATAGCATAGATTTATGTAAACACCTTTACATAATCAATTTATGTTCCAAGAAATCAACAAATAATGGAATTGTGTACGATCGTTTCAGAGACTATGTATTTTTACTATTACTATCTGATCTCATCGTCAGCACAGGGTATAGACACTCACATTAAAGGTATATCGATAACATAAATAGAATAACATACCAACCCCTTCATTAACATTAAAAAAAAAGATATTTCACTCCAAACAAAGCAGGTCGCCACTGTAGACGTAAGAGGGTTCTGAGAATTAAGGAGTAGGTTTTGGGTGTCATCCTAAGTTGGGAGCTGTGCAGCGAGATGTTTGGAGGTCACTTTCTAAGGATTCAGACATTGCCTCGGATATGTACGCGTCCGTTTTGCCCACATGACGAGAGTAGAGCGTGGTGTCGTCAACAAATATTCCTATCTCAGACTCGATGTCATCAGAGAGGTCGTTTATGAAAATCAGGAACAATAAATGTCCAAAGATTGATCCCTAGGGTACACCTGCATTTATGTCATGTTGCTTAGAAGAACAGTCATCGATGGCAACCTGGATCTTTCTTTTTGTTAGGAAGGATCTAATTATATTAAATATTTGCCCAGTAATACCATATGAGTGCAGTTTTAGGAGGAGCCCCTTATGCCATACCTTATCAAAGGTTTTGGATATATCAAGCTTCACCTGCCTTGTCTAGTGTATGATATATGCGTTCAGAGATGACTGTTAAGATATCCGCAGATCGTGCTTATCTAAATCCATACTGGCGGTCAGAAAAAGTTTAGCATTAACTAGGTTCCGGACTATTGCTAGATTGATTAAAGATTCAAAGATTTTAGCAAAGATTGGAAGTAGACTGATTGGGCGATAGTTCTGAGGATCTGTTCTATGCCCAGAATTCTTGAAGACTGGTACCACAGAAGCAATTTCCCAGCTATCAGGGAAGCAAGATTCAGCAAGGCATTTGTTGTAGAGTTTGGAGAGGATAGGGACCAGTTTTGCAGAGCATTTCTTTATTACTATTACAGGTATAAGATCAGGCCCACAAGCTTTAGAGTTGTCAACATTTTTTACGATGATCCTGATCTGAGATGGAGTGATCACGAGGTTCTCAAGTGTGGCTTCAGTTCGCAATGGGAATTTAGGGAGAAGGTGGCTTGCTGAGTTCAAAGTGGAGTTTAAGGCGAAACACTGGGCAAGTAGTTCAGTCGTATCAGCTGCCGTGCAAACAATATCATTGTGGTTTGATAGCGGGGGAATCGTTGATTGTCCATTGTTCATCACACTATTATAGATTTTCCAGAAATCGCGAGTGCCTAGTATTTGTAACAGAATGCGTTTTTTGGTTATCTCTGTATACCCTCTCTTTGCTTCACCTATCACTGCCTCACAATTATTTCTTGCCTCTATAATTTTTTGTCTATTCGCAGTTGACTTATGGTGGACGAACTTTCGGAATGCTTGCTGCTTCTCAGCAATGGCAGCTGCACATTTCGAAGTGAATTATTGAATGGAGTGGGGTATGATGAAGAATTTCGCATGAAGACATAGGCTTCAATGCCTGCTTTGACCCATTCAGTTTACTTATTTGCACACTGATCAGCAGGGAGTGAGAAAGTTTCAGTCCATGGGGCGTCGCTTATGTGATCTGTGAGGGATTCAAAATCAGCCTGCTCGTAATATCTCGTTGTTTTGAGCAACGGCTCATCAGCTTTTTAACGAGTTTTTAGGGTGAAGGCAATCATAACCACAACGTGATCAGTGTTCCCGAGCGGGCTATGGACTTCAGTCACAAAAGCCCCGGGCAGTGAACAGGTTGAGAAGTGAGGCTTGCTAGTCTACTCGATCAGGGTGGCGGGTCGAGAAAGCGACAGTCTCTGAGAGGGAGTGGGCTAAGGAAAAATTATACGTATACTGGCTGCGTCAGTAAGGCTGGAGAATCCCAGCCAGTCACGGTTGTTTGCATTAAAATCACCAAGTACATGTAATTGGGCATACGAGTCGAGTGAGAGTGCTTTCAGAAACAGAGATTAGCAGAGTACAGTCCTGGACCGAAGGTGAACGGTATAAGAAATATAAGTAACTAACTCTGTGATACAACGTCAATCTAAAACACATATAGGCTTGATTATCTGATTCTAACCTATGTTCTCTAGTCAAGGATGGGGTGTTCCGAACATAAACTCCTAGCCCGTGCATATGTTTGTGAGAGTGTTTACAGTAGAGATGAAGGTAGTCATGTCAAAGTTGTGAGAGGAGGTTGAGGAGTTAAGGTTCGTTTCACTTAGTGCTAGGATATCCGGGGTGTTTGTCAAGAGAAAAGTTTCTACGTCGTCGATGTTGATTCTAAGTACCTCGATATTAGTGAATGCAAGCCTCAATGGCAGAAGATGTTTGGTGTTGGGTGTCTAGTTTAGGTTTGATTTTTTTTATTTTGCAATGACATGTTTGTTTTTTGATATAGTGGGGTGGACAAAGTGGGTTCTTGTTAGGTGCCAATAAGCTCACACAACCAGTTCATGAATCGCGACCTGGTCCATAGTGGTTGTGGCCTCGGGAAAGCTCACCGGGGGTAACTGTAGAGTCCCTTTTCCATGTGCGACATGGCACGTACAGCTATCCACGGTATTATACAACTGACGATGTAGCACCGTTCTTAGCGCTACCTAAGAGTTTGGGCTCCTGTCCTGTCAGTCGGAAACAGCAGCCAGACAAGCTGTCTAACCTGTACCCTCAACCTGTCGGAACAAGAGCGACCCAGACCGGTCATGTAAGACTTAGTGACGAAAAAACTTTCTCGAAGTTGCCCAGATAGAGAGAAATAGAGACGGCATTTATCGTCCTAGTCAGGAAACAAGGCTCGGCACTAGATGCCTTTGAGGCGTTCCAGCGCTTGTACCTCTGCGCCTGGCTAATAGACAGAGAAGGAGTGCAAAGGCCGAGCGATAGGCAGAGACCATCTACTCCTTAAGCAATTTTAGGTTTGCAAACCGGATATTTTGTTGGAGATTCTATGAGAGGAAAGGGTTATAATGAAATTTATTATTAGTGATAGAGAAATTGGTCAAAAAAAATATAGTAAGCAGCCCAGTCAAACACCCTTCCATCCTCATCAGAAGTGGTAGAAAGGAAAGCGAAAGATTAATTAAAGGATATAGTGTATCGTAAACTTACCCATAGAAATATTTAATATTGTGTCACTAAGTTGAAAACTTGCGATTAAGAGTTAAAGTTATCATTTTAATGAGTTTTTGGAAATTAAGTTTAGACGTCCAATATAGATTGTATAATTATAGAGCCCTAGGTTAAGCAGGATCCATTATAGGGCCTCCAAATAAAACATGTATTAATAACAATAGTTTTAAATTAATGAGCAATATGGACAAGACGGTCAGTAAGACAGTAGATATATTATTCATGCTGGTAGCCTGTTTAACTAAAATAAGAGACAGAATTTAACTAGAGAACAATTATTCTGTCGTAGTTAGTAGACTTATCCCAGAATACCCCCGGCCCCAGAAAAACACAGACCCGTAAAAGTTAAAGCTCAAAATTATACCCCCAGAGTTGATGTGATAGGCTTAATGAGAATCGAAAAGATTTCACAAATGTTAAAAAATTATTATTTCTTTTATAATCCAAGGAGTGTAATTTTTATGACGATAATAATCTCTCACTCAGCTTAGACAGGTTCTTCAACTAGTAGCACTAAAAAGATAAGTAAATAAGTAAGTAAATGAGTAAATAAACAAGTAAAAGTAAGTAAGTAAGCGAGCGGACCAATCGAATGCACACCCGCTGAACTTTTATTTTCTTATTCTCATTCAATTAACTGTTGAAGTAATCTAGGTCAGATTGAACAATGCTTAACGCCGGCGGGAAAGTCGTTTTCGTTGGTCATAAAGTATTTGTATTCATTTCCACTACAGGAGCCAAAGAATAGTGTATCAATCTCCGCCAGTTTCACATAAATTAACGCTCGCCTTTTTTTATGTGTCAGGTGACATTGATCAAACACTTTTCTAAAGTGATCATTTGCAAATAAAGGTCAAGGGTAACCAGCTCGGACGTATGGCTGTAGACTCAGTATTCACCTTCCCTCACTCACCGCGGGAAAATGGGGCACGAGGACGGAAAAAGGAGAGAATAAGCCAGCAAACAAGATGTGGCGCACTCTCGTCCCTTGAAAATTACCTGGGTATCCCCGTCGGCAAACTCCCATGATGGCGCTTCAGGCAGCTAGCCATAAACTAACTTCTTCCCAAAGCAAGAAGGCAAAGCTGGAAAGGGGGATCTCCTGAACAAATATCACATCCTAACAGATAAAAGGCCACCGTAATGGCACAGTCGCTGTCGGACTGATTGTCGACGACGTATCCTCGGCATAATCACGTTGAAAAACCGGTTCCCGTTAGATCACCGCCGTTAAGCGACGTTGAGCCTGGTCAGTTCTAAATGAGTGACCATTTGGGAATACTAGATGCTCTAAGTGCTCTCCGCTTATCTCGACATTCGTTTCCAGAGCTCCCGTACTTTTCATTGCCACTGGAATCAAGCAGTGGCAATTTAAGAGACGTATGGTTAGTATTGCGCAATCCTTGCTTCACAATTACACTCGCAGCCACCTTTATAGAGGGTATCCATTGTCTCTTAAGACTGAACGGAGGCCATGATCCTCGACTGGTACGCATAGTGCCTGAAAGTAGCTCTCTTCTACCTGACTCGGTAAACCCCGAACTAAGGATACGTACAATGAAGTCTTATTTAGTTACTTTGTATTATGAGGTCAAGTAACACAACAACTGTTAGCGCGGTGATGTTTTATTAAAACAAATTTGCCCGTGTGGCAGTAGTTATGTTTTCAGTTTTTTTGCCTTGAAAGAAAAGTTAAAAATAGCATTTAGAATATGAGGTAGAGTAAAACAAAAACTGTCAACGCCAGACAAAATTCTCTATTAGTCATTCGATACGATTATTTGATTTGCAGTTTTAAAATTACATTAGAATTTAAACTGTAGTAACAAAGTAAAATATGTTCGTAATGATTTAATTTAATATCGATTCTTTTTTTTCTAATAGAACGTATTTTTATATATTTACTACGACGAATGACGGTAGGATTCGAACTAAGGATATTCTCAGCGCAGTTTTAATAAATCAAGTATTTAAATAGTTTAAATATACAATGACAGAATATTGAATTCAAAAATCATGATCATAATGGACGGCGCTGCGTTCGTAAGACGTCGGCGACTATAGTTCTCCATATTGTCCAATTATCCATTGAACGAAATAGTCCCATTGCATTCAGGTTTTATCACTTACACATATTGCCCATAAACTTATATCTTGGTCTGTCGACTGACTTACAATCAGGCACTCTACCAATAAGCACTAAATGTTCGAGTCCTTTGTGTCTATATATAGGGCCGATAGAAATCATTAAAGTCTGTATTAATTGCCCAGGTGTGTATCCAAATCGCCTCCACACCTCCTCATTGGTTACATGCTGCTTCCAGTTGATATTCATCATCCAGCGAATAAACCATGT
>OY744516.1:62077316-62114816 GCA_963556195.1 Sepiola atlantica | reverse complement strand
TAACATATGTACGAAAATGAAATGGCTTAGCGTATTATTATATAGATAATAATAAGAAAAACGAGGTGAAAAAGAAGAAAAAAGAAGAAAAAGATTTTTAAAATAGAAAAAGGAGAAAAAGAAGAAAAGAAAGAAAAAAGAAGGAGAAAAAAGAAGAAAAAGAAGAAAGAAGAAAAAGAAGAAGTAGAAATATAAGGAGTAGAAGAAGAAAAAGAAAAAGAAAAAGAAGAAGAAAAAAAGAAGTAGAAGAAGATAAAGAAGAAGAAGAAGAAGAAGAAGAAGAAGAAGAAGGAAAAGAGTGTAGACATTTTTGATACCTACAGTTTGTCACACGTTGTTTCTGTATAAAGCGACCTTATATATAACTCTTTCGGTAACCCCACCCCTGATTAGGAAATAGATGTTGCTGGCGCTACGTGTAAAACCAATAATAAATTAAAAACGCTAATTTATGCGTGACAGTTTGTGTAGAATGATTTATTATTGCCATAAATCGCTTCACTGTTGTTTGATATTAAACTAAAATTGAATGATTTACATATTTCTAATCGTTCGAAAACTAAAAAAATAATCGTGGGAATTTAATGTTACATAAAGAAAGGCGTCTGAAAGATGGCACAGGCTTTCATTGTTTAAATGAGACCACATAAAGAAGAGGGGTACGTAGGAAATAGGTAGATTAAAATAAGAGTTAGTGTCCAGCAGTGCTGGCGTACAGAGGCCATCATACGTCCCTGTCTTCATGATCGACCGAGATAGGAAAAATTACTACGCTAGGTGGTGTTGAGAACTTAATTGATAGGTTACCCTTCAAATCTAAGAATTGGTTAAATAATCTTGACAATGGTGAGTTATAGATAAAAACAAAAAAGGGTATAAAAACAAATTTACAATATTTATTTACTACTCTCCAGGAGGTAGGCATAAGGCCAGTTTTATCTTACTCCCACAAGTAAGATGTGACCCAAGGTCGGGCCGGGAAAGTGGGGTTTGAAAAGCCAGCGCCCGAGAGGTGAGCACTCTGGCCATTAAAAATTGCCTGGGAAGCCCCGTCGGCATTCCCCGGTAGGGGCGCCCCAGACAGTAAGCAATAAAAGAGGGGAGGCGAAGCCTGGGAGGGTGGACCTGCTAGAACTGCACAAGACAGACCCATAGACCGGCGTAAATCAAGCCCCGAAGGCCAAGACAATACCAGTCTATGGGGTGCAATATCCATCGGAACAGATACTACACTGTGATCTTAGCCAAAAGGCTAAGAACAATAATTATTAATAATTATTATTTACAACGAATAACTTTTACCAAACTCAAGCAATTTTAATCTTCTGTCGACTTGCGTAGCTTTTCAGTTATGGCACTTTTTAAGTGTTTGTTCTTTCAGATTTTGTATTGTTGTGTCGGAGGCTTGTAAAAATAGGAATTCAAGATGGCACCGTATTTTACTTGATGCGAAGGTTCACGTGATCTGGTCATCTTGAATCGGTTTTTACAAGCCTTCTCAGAAACGATACAAAATCTATAAAAAAAACAACAAGTAAACACTTACATAAGTGTAAAATCTATGCAAGTGGATAGATTATATTTTCTTGCATTTGGTAAAAGTCATTGGTTGTCAATTTGTTTTTAACCCCTATTTTGTTGCTAAATATAAGATAAGATTATGGCAATTGTGCATTATAGCACAATTACCATAATCTTATCTATTATTAAAAGGGCAGTTGTAGTGTCCAGCTAAAAGTAAAAACAGACTACAAAACAAAGACCCACAAAGTTGTTATATTCTTGATCAGCGTTTCCCTGGATGAATAATATATGAAATTTAGAAAAAATATTCATTCTTTGACCCTAAACTGGCTCAGGTTTTTACTTTTTAGAGTTTTGTACTAAAGGGAAGTAACTCTGATTTTTTATCAGGGTGTTACTTCCCTTATGCCGACGCATTCATCGAGGAATCTATATAAAAGAGAGTGGTGTGTGCATAGCTGTGTGTGTGGGCTGGGCGGAGATGAAAGCGGGGCGAGGAGACGGAAGGGGAAAACGGGGAAGGTGCGCAGAGAGAAAAATAGAGAGACTGATAGAGAGGGGTAAAGAGATAAAAGTTTTAAAAGAAATATGTTATACTTTTGCCCTGGGCAACGCCGGGTAGCCCTGCTAGTATATATATAAAACTCAATATCTGTCTGCATGTGTGTGTGTGTTTGTGAGATGTTTGTGTTTTTCTCTTATCGAAACAAAGGTTAGAGAGTCTGCATAAAATCTAAAAGTGTATTCTTATGTAAAATTTATCAGGGAAGATAATAGAAGTGTTCCCGAATCTCTAAGTGCATTTATAAAAGGGGGTTATTAAACTTCAAATATATATTATTTTATGACATTTAAATCATATGTATAAAATTGTCTATCCAAGACAATAGAAGTTGTCCCGAATCTGTAAGTGGTCTCCTACCCTAAGGACTGAAACCCCCTTTAAAACCACTAAATATATCCTATTTTGATGAAATTCATATCATATATTTATAAATTCTCCGGGAAAGACAATGCAAGTGGTTCCGAATCTTTAGGTTAACCTCTATGTAATCTTAAATAATATTCTGTCCATCCCATAATTATTTCGGGTCCTTTCGTGGAGGCAATCATCGTCACACTTACGATCTTTTTAACCCTTATCTTTGAGTGGACCCAGGGTTTTGATAAGTGGTTACCCATTAGTAAAAAAAAAGAATTAAAAAATATCGTTTATTTAATATCTTGTATAAGCCACTGGTACTCGAGGGTTAAAACTATGATTATAAATAACAGCCCTGGTAATAAAGCCAGTGTTTGCAGAGCTTAAAGTGTTTGTTCATTCAAGCTGTCAGGATTGAAACATCCAACACAAAAGGCCGGCTGTAAGACTTGCTTAAACAAATTGCATGTTAGTTTTGACTTGTCAAAAATGAATAGAAAGTTTTCTGTTGGGACCGGCTTTTACACTTATTCTTTTTATTCTTTCTTAATAATGGCGGCTATGACTTCGAAGAAAATCTTTTTAATTGGTTTTCCCTTTTCGTTCATGTTGGCACGATCACAGCGTGTAGGAGGGGATTTGTAGCATTAGTTTATGGGCTACAACGATAGTGGATATTTCGTGTCTTTATATCTGTAACTAAAAAAACGCGGAATATCACGCAAAAGGGAGATGTTGTTAAATAGTTATATTTAACTAAGGTGATATAAAATTTTAAGGTCCTTGCGCAGAATGGCGCATCAAAAAATTTCAGTATTAAGGAGATTCCCGAGTTTTGACGTAAATAATCGAACACTCAACGAACATAACAATTATTTTCAAACAATTTCATAGACATCAATGGCGGCCGACAAATTAAAGCATGTGGTCGCCATTGAAGGTCGATTGGCGAGGAGGCAGACTTTTTAAGATGTTCTTACAATACGTGATCTACCAAATGGTTTCTAGTCGAATACATGATCTATCCATTAACTACCCTAAACATGTGAATCCCAATCTTAACCACAGTAGAATGTAAACAACCCGATAGATAACATATTAAATTAGAATCTATCAGGTAGAGCATCCTTTATAGACGAAAACTGTGAGATAAAAAGAGTTATAAACGTTGGAATTTGCTAGTTAGGTAAGGAATGTTATTCTAATGCGTTTGATATAAATTATATGTTGTTTTGGGAGCTTACGAGTTATCGATTGTTAACTATTTTGCACTTTTACCGATTTCTCTATATAATGCGATCCACAACTTTAGGAATCTGTGCCCCCGTCCCGCCAAAACACTATTATAACAGCTCCGTATGAGACATTCCCTGTAGCCAATCGTTGACCTCAAAAGTAGAATTTTGCTAAGGAAAAAACTACCATTTGTTCCTTAAAACATTTGCGTTGATCGAGTATATTTATTTCTTCCTTCGGGGGGGGGGGGGGGGGGCAAGGGCAGGTATGGTTTTGAAAAGCCAACGCACTAGGATTAGGGGAAAAACAACAAAAAATGCCTGATCAGTCCTGTCAGCATTCTCCGGTATGGCGATTAGCAGTAAACTAACCCCTTCTCAAATTGAAAGTAAAGCTTGGGGGATTGGACTTCCTGAGACTGAACAGCGCAAGAAGATGCCACAGCGACCCACCCTCTGTCGGACTGATTGTTGAGGACGTATCCGCGACTGTTACAAATAAAACTTACTCAGGCTGTATCAGGTAAGTATTCTGCCAGCAAATATTTGAGAAGAAAAGGCTAAGATTTGTTTTGAAAATTGTCATCTTTTAAATAAAAGACAATTGTTAATCTACTTGTGTGTGTGTTTATCTTTAAGACACATCAACAAAGCTGATATATTCTTTTTCAGCATTGCCTAAGACAAAATATAGGCACCTTCTTTATGTAATATACATTGCTTTAAGGGTAAACAGAAACAAAATTAATTAGAGAGGTCGACATTTAGAGCGAATTTTTCCATCGACATTATGAGTGTGACATAGTAAGTCGTATAAAGAGAGAAGGGTGATAAAAAAGGAGAGGCGAGTTACACAGACCGATGGTAAAGAGGGGAGGGGAAATGGAGGAAGAGAGGGGAGGGATAGAGAAGGGGATACAGAGAGAAATGAGAGTGATACAAAAGGAGGGTAAGGGAGGGGACGGAGGAAGAGAAAGAAATGGAATAGATAGATAGATAGATAGATAGATAGATAGATAGATAGATAGATAGATAGATAGAGTGAGAGAGAGAGAGAGAGAGAGAGAGAGATTTAAGAAAAATGTAGCACAAGCTTTTTGACTCGTCTATTTTGTTGTGCATGACCTCGGGCAACGCCGGTAACCGTGCTTGTCTTCTATTGTATAAAGGATGTTGTAATTATTTCTATTCGGCTAAAAGTTAGAAACTATACAAGATATATTTAGCACCCTTACATTATTAGATTCCTATGACTCCGACCTCGTTATGGTGATAACACTACAGCAATATCCATTCTCTTAAGGTCACCAGGGGTCACATTAATGCAGGCGGTGAGTAAAAATAAATAGTCAATCATCTTTCTTTTTCTTTATTTCTATTATATTGAACCTGAAAGTGGTTTCTGGACTAGCACCGATTTCTGCGTCTATTCACCTCGAGATCTGTTAGGAAAAATACCACAATTCCCATTGTTAGGAATTTCAAGTATCAACTTTTGTTTATTCGCTGAGTTCACCTTCTAACCCCACAGTCGTCAATCATTCATAGTTTGTCTAACTGTTATTTCCCTATTATCGAATGAGGGCCTTTATTACCCAACAGTCTCACAATTTAAACACTATCCATCCATTAAAAATAAATTGTCAATCACCTTTCTTTTTCTTTCTTTCTATTATATAACGAAGTGGGGAATGCGAGGAGACTTGATTCTGGCATACAATAATCATCAACGGAAATGTAAATTTACATTTCGAGAAATTTTTCACCCACTCCGCGAGAACTCGCAAAATATGTACTACCGTCGCTTTTGGTTCAATAAAAGAAAGGCAGCATTCTTTGTCTGTGTTTCTGCTCCGTGGAACAGCCTGCCAGAGGAAGTCGTTACGATGACTACCATATCCAGGTTTAAAGCAGATTTATAAAAACATTCAGACTGTATGTGGGTGTAAATGGCTTCCACCTGTCTCTTTACATTGCTTGTTGCACTATGCTATTTTTGTGCTAAATAAATTTCAATTTGAATATTGAACCAGAAAAGGTATATATAGAGAGAGGAAACCAAAAAAAAAAGAGTAGAGAGCGAAGGGCAGTCGGAACAAAAGGAAAAGATAAAGAACATTAAAAAGAAATACGGCGTACACACTGTTTTTTCATTGTTAGTTACAACATATGACACAGTTCAAAGTAAAATCAAATAGCTAACATTTTATCTAATTATAATAATACACGTAATACGTATTGTTACACCCGTTAAGGAGGTTATGTTTTCGGTCGAGTTTGTTGCTATATCATTTATCTCCGCTTTAAGAGGTTAGACACAATGTCAGGTGTGGTTTTGAAAAGCCAGCTTACTACGTTTAGCACAGTCTGGCCTACAAAAAATGTCGTAACAGCCTCATCGGCATTAAAGTAACCTCTTTTCAGAGAAAAGGTCAAGCCTGGGAAGATTGACCTTATAAACTGAACAGAACCATACCTCAGTCCGACAGCAACAAGCTCACTGTCGGACTGATTGTCAAGGACTTATCTCCGACTGATACGAACATCTAATCAAGCTGTGCAAGGTCGAGTTTGTTACTATGTTTGTTTGTTTGTGTAGAGTCTAACGTTAAAATCTCTTGACCAATCGTTACCAAACTTGGTCAAACTATCGGTCATGGCTTAATTTAGAACTGATTTATTTTTAGTATGAAAACGATTAACGCGTGTGTGGTACCTCTACAATTAAAGAATATGAGGTTTGCCCTTACGAATACCATTTACACATGTGTGGTACCTCTGTGATCACTACTAAAGAATATGAGGTTTGCCCTTACGAACACCATTTACACATGTGTAGTACCTCTGCAATCACTACTAAAGAATATGAGGTTTGCCCTTACGAACACCATTTACACATGTGTAGTACCTCTGTGATCACTACTAAAGAATATGAGGTTTGCCCTTACGAACACCATTTACACATGTGTGGTACCTCTGCAATCACTACTAAGGAATATGATGTTCGTCCTCACCATTTACACATGTGTGGTACCTCTGCAATCACCACTAAAGAATATGAGGTTCGACTTTACGAACATGATTTACACATTGTGGTACCTCTGCAATCACCACTAAAGAATGTGAGGTTCGCCTTTATGAACATCATTTAACATTGTTGTACCTCTGCAGTCACTACTGAAAATGTGAGGATTACCCTTACGAACACTATTTACACATGTGTAGTACCTCTGCTATCACTACTAAAGAATATGAGGTTCGCTCTTACGAACACCATTTACACATGTGTGGTACCTCTGCAATCACTACTAAAGAATATGAGATTCGTCCTCACCATTTACACATGTGTGGTACCTCTGCAATCACATCTAAAAAATGTGAGGTTCGGCTTTACGAACATCATTTCACATTGTGGTACCTCTGCAGTCACCACTGAAAATGTGAGGTTAACCCTTACGAACACCATTTACACATGTGTGGTACCTCTGCAATCACTACTAAAGAATATGAGATTCGTCCTCACCATTTACACGTGTGGCCCCTTCTGCAATCACCACTAAAGAATATGAGGTTCGACTTTACGAACATGATTTACACATTGTCCTACCTCTGCAATCACCACTAAAGAATGTGAGGTTCGCCTTTATGAACATCATTTAACATTGTTGTACCTCTGCAGTCACCACTGAAAATGTGAGGATTACCCTTACGAACACCATTTACACATGTGTAGTACCTCTGCAATCACTACTAAAGTATATGAGGTTCGCTCTTACGAACACTATTTACACATGTGTGGTACCTCTGCAATCACTACTAAAGTATATGAGGTTCGCTCTTACGAACACCATTTACACATGTGTAGTACCTCTGCAATCACTACTAAAGAATATGAGATTCGTCCTTACCATTTACACATGTGTGGTACCTCTGCAATCACATCTAAAAAATGTGAGGTTCGCCTTTACGAACATCATGTAACATTGTGGTACCTCTGCAGTCACCACTGAAAATGTGAGGTTAACCCTTACGAACACCATTTACACATGTGCGGTACCTCTGCAATCACAACTAAAGAATATGAGGTTCGACTTTACGAACATCATTTACACATTGTAATACCTCTGCAATCACCACTAAAGAATGTAAGGTTCGCCTTCATGAACATCATTTAACATTGTGGTACCTCTGCAGTCACCACTGAAAATGTGAGGATTACCCTTACGAACACCATTTACACATGTGTAGTACCTCTGCAATCACTACTAAAGAATATGAGATTCATCCTCACCATTTACACATGTGTGGTACCTCTGCAATCACCACTAAAGAATGTGAGGTTCGCCTTTACGAACACCATTTAGCATTGTGGTTCCTCTGCAGTCACCACTGAAAATGTGAGATTAACCATTACGAACACCATTTACGCATGTGCGGTACCTCTGTAATCAATATGAGCTCCACCTTACAGTAATGACTAACGCATGTGTCGTCAAGCTGAGATTTCTCCTAAAGAATGTGATCCACCCTGCGATCAACACTAACCCATGTGTGGCTTTTCTACGATTACTACCAAAGAATGTGTTTTTAAACTGAGATTTCTATGGAAAAAAGTTTTAAACCCAGCGATCACAACTTACACATGTCGGGTCCCTCTGCAACCATCACTACAAATGTGTGATAAAACTTACGATAACCACTAATGTATGTATGGTCCAGCTGAGATTTCTACTAAAGAATTTGATTCACCCAGCAATCGCGGCTAATTTTTGTGTGGTTCAGCTGAGATTTCCAGTACAGAATTTGGTCGATTCAGCAACCACCACGAACGTATGTGTGATCACTCTGTGATCACCGTTAAAAAAATGTGGTACACTTTATGGTAGCAACTAACACATATCTGGTCCAGCAGATATTTCCAATAAAAAATGTGGCTCACCCAGCAGTAACAACTAACGCATGCATAGAGTCTCTGCAATCACCACTAAAAAATCAGTAAAGAAAACACACGTGTTTTCAAGATAAGATTTCCATTAAAAAAGTTGTGATACACACTACGAGAAACACACACACATGCATTTTCCAGCTGAGATCATGACTAAAGGATGTGTGTAAGATTACCACTTATATTTTTAAGAGACCAAATATGATGTGTAACGTTACCCCTTCATATCTTCCTAAGAGACCAAATATGATGCGTAACGTTACCCCTTTATATCTTCCTAGGAGACTAAATATGATGTGTAACGTAACCCCTTATATTTTTTAAGAGCCCCAAAATGATGTGTAACGTTACCCCTTCATATCTTCCTTAGAGACCAAATATGATGCGTAACGTTATCCCCTCTATATCTTCCTAAGAGACCAAATATGATGCGTAACGTTACCGCTTAAAAACTTTTTAAGAGACCCTACATGATGTGTAACGTAACCCCTTCATATCTTCCTAAGCGACCAAATATGATGCGTAACGTTACCCCTTCGTATCTTCCTAAGTGACAAAAATCATGCGTAACATTACCGCTTTATATCTTTTTAAGCGACCCAATATGATGTGTAACGTTACCTCTTCATATCTTCCTAAGATACCAAATATGATGCGTAACGTTACCCCTTCATAACCTCCATAAGAGACCAAATATGATGCGTAACGTTACCCTTTTTTATTTTTTAGGAGACCAAATATGATGTGTAACGTTATCCCTTTATATCTTCCTAAGAGACCAAATATGATGCGTAACGTTACCCTCTTTATATCTTACTAAGATACTTAATATGATGCGTAACGTTACCCCCTATATTTTTAAAAGCCCCAAAATAATGTGTAACGTTACCCTTTCATATCTTCTTAAGAGAAAAAATATGATGCGTAACGTTACCCCTTTATATCTTCCTAAGTGACCAAATATCATGCGTAACGTTACCACTTTATATCTTTTTAAGAGACCCAATATGATGTGTAACGTTACCCCTTCATATCTTCTTAAGAGACCAAATATGATGCGTAACGTTACCTCTTTATATCTTTTAAGAGACCAAATATGATGCGTAACGTAACCGCTTCATATCTTTTTAAGAGACCCAATATGATGTGTAACGTTATCCCTTCATATCTTTCTGAGAGACCAAATATGATGCGTAACGTAACCCCTTTATATCTTTCTAAGTGACCAAATATGATGCGTAATGTTACCGCTTTATATCTTTTCAAAATACCAAATATGATGTGTAACGTTACCCTCCCTATCTTCCTAAGAGACCAAATATCATGTGTAACGTTACTCTCTTATATCTTCCTAAGAGGTCAAATATGATAATAACGTTACCGCTTTATATCTTTTTAAGCGACCCAATATGATGTGTAACGTTACTCCTCTATATCTACTTAAGAGACCAAATATGATGCGTAACATTTTCTTTTTTATATCTTACTAAGAGACCAAATATGATGCGTAACGTTACTGACACATCTCTATTTAAGAAACCCAATATGATGTGTAACGTTACCCCTTCATATCTTCCTAAGAGACCAAATAGGATGCGTAACGTAATCCTATTTATATCTTCCTAAGAGACAAAATATTATGCGTAACGTTACCGCTTTATATCTTTTTAAGAGACCCAATATGATGCGTAACGTTACCCTTCATATCTTCATAAGGGACCAAATATGATGCGTAATGTTATCCTTTTATATCTTTTTAAGAAGGCAAATATAATGGGCAACGTATTCCCTTTATATATTTCATCGGAACAAATATGATGTGTAACATCATAATTTGTATATTTAAAGTAGCCAAATATGATGTGTACCGTTCTACCTTATATCTTTTTTAGAGATGAACTGTGATGTGTGACTATGTCCTTAATATATTTTATAACAGACCAAAATATGTATTAGGTTATCCTTTATATATGTTAAAGAAGCAAATATGATTTGTAACGTAATCCTTTATATATATTTTGAGTAACTAAATATGTTGTGTGATGTTATTATTTAAATATATTTAAAAGACCCAATATAATGAGTAACGTTATCCATTTTATCTTTAAAATGAACCAAATATTATGTGTAACGTTAACCATTTTACTGTTTTTAAGGAACCAAATATGATGTGTAACATAATCATTTATATGTTTGAAGGAATCAAATATGATGTGTAACGTTACTCCTTTATATCTTTCTAAGAGACCAAATATGATGCATAACGTTACCCCTTGTATTTTAAGAGCCCCAATATGATGTGATACGTTACCCCTTCATATCTTCCTAAGAGATCAAATATGATGCGTAACGTTATCCCTTTATATCTTCCTAAGTGACCAAATATGATGCGTAACGTTACCGCTTTATATCTTTTTAAGAGACTTAATATGATGTATAACGTAACCACTTCATATCTTCCTTAGAGACCAAATATGATACGTAACGTTACCCTTTTATATCTTCCTAAGAGACCAAATATGATGTGTAATGTTTCCGCTTAATATCTTTTTAAGAGACCCAATATGATGTGTAACGTTACCTCTTCATATCTGCCTAAGAGACCAAATATTATGCGTAACGTTACCCTTTATATCTTCCTAAGAGACCAAATATGATGCGTAACGTTATCCCTTTTTATCTTCCTAAGAGACGTAACGTTACCGCTTTATATCATTTTAAGGAACCTAATATGATGTGTAACGTTACTCTACATTGCTTCCTAAGAGACAAAATATGATGCGTAACGTTACCCCTTTATATCTTCCTAAGGGACCAAATATGATGCGTAACGTTACCGCTTTATATCTTTTAAGAGACCCAATGTGATGTGTAACGTTACTCCTTCATATCTTCCTAAGAAACCAAATATGATGCGTAACGTTACCCTTTTATATCTTCCTAAGAGACCAAATATGATGCGTAACGTTACCGCTTCATATCTCTTTAAGGGACCCAATATGATGTGTAACGTTACTTCTTCATATCTGCCTAAGAGACCAAATATGATACGTAACGTTACCCCTTTATATCTTCCTAAGAGACCAAATATGATGCGTAATGTTCCCCCTTTATATCTTTTTAAGAAGGCAAATATAATGTGCAACGTGCTCCCTTTACATATTTCATGGGAACAAATATAATGTGTAACATCATAATTTTTATATTTAAAGTAGCCAAATATTATGTGTACCGTTCTACCTTATATCTTTTTCGAGATAAACCGTTATGTGTGACTATGTCCTTAATATATTTTATAACGGACCAAAATATGTATTAGGTTATCCTTTATATATGTTAAAGAAGCAAATATGATTTGTAACGTTATCCTTTATATATATTTTGAGTAACTAAATTTGTTGTGTAACGTTATTATTTAAATATATTTAAAGGACCAAATATAAAGTAGTAACGTTATCCATTTTATCTTTTAAATGAACCAAATATTATGTGTAACGTTAACTATTTTACAGTTTTTAAGGAACCAAATATGATGTGTAACGTAATCATTTATATATTTGAAGGGATCAAATATGATGTGTAACGTTTCATCTATCCTTTTAAGAGATCAAATTTGATAGTAACACAATCTTTTATAACTTTTGTAAGGGATCAAATATGTGTTACGTTATCTTTAATATATTTTTAAGATACCAAATATGAGGTGTAACGGTATCCTTTATATCTTTTGTAGGGACCAAATATGATTTGTAACGTTATTTTTATATCTTTTAAGGGACTAAATATTATATTTAGCATTATCCATTATATCTTTTAAAAGGAACTAAATATGATGTGTAACGTTATCCGTTATATTTTTAAGAGACCAAAAATAATATCTCTTTTTTTGTTTTCTTTAAGAGACTGACTATGATGGGTAATATTATGCTTTCTATCTTTTAAAGGGACCAACTATGATGTGTAACGTTATCCTTTATATATTTTAAATGGACTAACTTTTATGTGCAACATTATCCTTTATATCGTTTAAAGGGACCAAGTATAATGTGTTAAGCTATCCGTTATATCTTTTAAAGGGACTAAATATAATGTGTAACATTATCCTTGATATCTTTTAATAGGGCCAAATTTTATGTGTAACGTTAACATTTATATCTTTTTAAGGGACCAACTATAATGTGTAACGTTACCCTTTAAATATTTTGATGACCAAATATGATGTGGTACGTTTACTGTTACGTCTTTTTATAGTACAAACTATAATGTATAACGTTACCCTTTATATCTTTTTAAGGGGCACTATATTATGTGCAACGTTAACCGTTAAATTGTTTTAAGGTACCTGTTGTGAAGTAGTCCAACAGTAAAAAGAAGAAGTCAAGTCGAGGTTGGGTTACGATTACAAGTGTATTAACATAAAATGTACAAAGGTAAGGAAACTGACTGGCACTCGGCTAGACAGTTACAATACTGTCCTTTTTCTCTTGGTGATTGTCTACTCGCACTATTTATAGTGAGAACCGGTGTAGTTTCTCTTCTGTTAGAACGGCCGGTGTAACAGTACCAAATATGTTTAGCTTTGCGCACTAAATGTTGTTGCTTTCGGTTATGCGTAAGATAGCCATTATCTTCATTAAGGAGTTTGCTTATAACTCGCCAAGATACCACTTTCTTAAAACTGAAACGCTGCACTAGATGTGTTTCTGTCGACCGGTAAATTCTCTTAGTAATTTAAGTAGCATTTCCTCCGGCAATTTCGATCACAAACGAAAACTTGAAACAAATGTATTTTCGTTGTTAACTTTGATTGATGTCGAAATTGTTCTACACGCAGACACATTGATCTATCTACAATGGGCTCGCTAACAAAGAAGCCCTCTCTGGGGAGATGAGAAAATTACATATATTCTTTGCTTGTCGAGAGCCTATCTCTTCTGTTCGTCCTATTTCTTCTTACACAAAATACAACAATGTTTATTGTATTCATCTATCGACTAAATTTCTTCATTCAAGATCTATCAAAGTAGACACACCTAGAATTCTAGACGAGATCGAACCTCTTTATTTGCATTTGATTTTACAAAATTTATTTCTGTGTAACCCACCTTCGTAACAAAGAACAACTATCAGCATTACCAATTACTTATTAATTATATTATTCTCACCATGATTATTATCACTATTACAACTTTCTCTAGTTTTGTTATATGTGTCCCAACCAGCTATAATCTGTAACACATATACGTTCACTTTACGATGACATCATCTTACTCTCACGTACATATATCCTCAACGCTGAATAAATATATATGGTCCACCCAGCAATCACCATTAACATATATATGATTCACTAAAAATGTGGTTCACCAAACGATCACAACTATCATACATGTGGTCCTTGTGAAATCGCTATGAAAAGAATGTAGTCAACCTAAAACAAAACGTATGTGTGGTCTTTAAGTGAAAAATTTGTGGTCCCTCTGCAATCTCCACTACATTATGTGTCCCCACGATCGCTAATAACGTATTATAGTTCATTTGCGACCATTAAAAAATATGATCCACCCTACGATAAGCACTAATGAATGTGTACTACAACTGATAATATCATCATTACAGAACGTGGTTAACCCATTAAGAACAACTAACGCATGTATGGCCCCTCTGCGATCACCACTAATGAATGTTGATCCCTTCTAGAATCACATATAATACATTGTGATTCAACTGAGATAATAACTACAAAATGTGGCCCACTCTACGAACATAACTAACGCATATATAGTCCACCCTTCGATCACCAATAATGCATAGTCGTTCAGCTGCGGTCATTATTACAGAATGTGGTCCACCCAACTAAAACCACTAATGCATGTATCGTTCATCTGCAAGCACCACCAAAGGACATCTAGTCCACCCAACAATTATCACTTATACAATGCGTGGTCCAGATAAGATCACCGATACAGAAGGTAGCACACTCACCGAACACCACTAACATATATATATATAGTGCCTCCAGTTGTGTCGTACATCCAGCGGTCACCACTGACGGATGTTTTGTCCCTCAGCAATAACCACAAAAGAATATGTGTTCAATCCTACAATCACCATTAACGCATGTGTGGTCCAGCTGAAATCACCAAAAGAATCTGTGGTCTATCCAGCGACGAGCACTAACGCAGCTATGATATCACTACTAAAGTACTATTCACTATTTCCGTGTCTGCTTCGAGAGGTTATCTCGTTTCTTTGATTTAATATGTTCTTATGGCCGTACCGTAACATTGTCATTTACCCCTCTAAACAGGCTTGTATAGGATCGATCACGAGACCACACGTGGAAGATTTTTCTCTCAGTAATCAAAAATGTTCCTAAAATGTCGTTTGATTTTTTTAAATTTTAGATTAAAAAAAGAATGCTTGTGGTTATAAAAACGTTGTTGCCAGCTACCGGCGGAAATCCAGGCCCTTTTGCAAAGTAAGAGAGATAACTTTTCTCAACTTATTTTTAGATTTTTTTATTTTCAACAATTTATTTTTTAACAAAGATTTTTTCAACAATTCATTTTATTTACAAAACACAACAAACAGTTTTTTTTATTTGTTTGGAAATGAAGAACACATTTTATTACAAATTTAAGCAAAATAACGTTTCCATTGGAAAGAAAAACAACACTAAAAATGCAATTTTATTGATTACAAAAGTTTAATATTTTTTTAAATTCATTAATAAAAAAGAATGTCAGACTTCATACGCCATCGCACCACTATTATGAACCGTATATTCAGTCCAGTCAAAATTAAAGATTTCGACTGCACTTTTTTTGTATCAAAAGTAATTGGAACTGAAGTCCATATTACAGTTTTCCTAGGTTTAATAGTTAACTCTAACAAGTATAGAGCATGCGGAACATCCAGTAATTTGACGAAACGAACAAATAATATAGATGGATTTCGATGAGAGAGATAAGCTATTTCCTTTACTTTGCCAACCTAAAGTAAAGGGCGCTCTTGTATAAGCAGTAACCGATCTGAGGGAGATAACTCTATTTTTCTTTTCCGAATTCGCTTATACTTTGGCAAGGGAGATAATTTTGTTTATCGCAGCATGAAAGAAAATAATTTATCTTTTCATGTTTATATAAAGTGTATACAATTTGTGGCATGTAAATAAAAGTGATTAAAAGTTAATTTGAACGGGTTAGGGTTAGGGTTTAGGGTTAGGGTTATAGTTTGGGTTTAGGATTAGGGTTTAGGGTTAGGGTTTGTACGCATTTCAAAACCGTAGCATGTTTTTTTATTTTTATTAATAAACAAAGTTATCTCCCTTGCCAAAGTATAAGCGAATTCGGAATAGCGGTGCTAAGAAAAATAGAGTTATATCCCTCAGATTAGTTACTGCTTATACAAGAGCGCCAAGTAAAGAAGGGACGAAACCTCGATGTATATTTTCCTGTTATTGCTACACTCTTTGTAAAATGGTTGCTTTATATACAACGTTGTCGATGTCACAGTTTCCCTCCAGCGATTAGTCATTTTTCAACAATCACACTTATTGGTGTTGTTATCGTTCTTATTTGCTTTCGTTTTGTTTAGTAACTTTTGGTTGTGTGCATTTATTACGTTACCCATATTCTTGATGAACAGTTTATTGCTTAACCATGTTATTGCTTATCAATTTGTATTTCTATTGCACAAATATCTAGTGTTCAAGACATCTCAAAGATAAATTAAATGAATGAAGTAAATAATGTATTTGAAATTCGATAGTATATTTATAGAGTAAACGTTGATTTTTATAAAGATCGTGTAAACACATATTTCTAAGGCTCGTGCCTTTTCCCCTACTTTGACCTTTCTACAAATAAAACCATTTGCCATTCTAACACATACACGAACAATTTATCACAAACAATACATTTAATACGATTGTAAATTTGTAAATATATAAATAAGTTGTGTTCCGTTATCATGCTTCATTAAAAATAACAACCATTGTTGTCCGTTAGTGTATGGCCTGGCCGAACGTCGGGGCCATCAATATGGCGGGGGAAGTTACATTGGTATAAACAACATGCATGCATATTGAAGGAGAAAATGCATAGAAGAGGTACATTTAATAACAGACAGCAGGGTTTTGTGAATGAAAGTGAGAAGAAGACATGATTATAACAACACATATTCATATAACTAATTTTACATGAATTTTAAGATAGGTTCGTATGAAAAAAGTGTTCATTGAATTGTTCATTTTTGGTTTATGTAACTCGTAGTTTTGGTAGAGAAAGTTCGTTGGGTGTACACGAGTTTTGAGAAATGTCTGTATATATTTCCTAGTGTGTATATGCGTGTGAGAGTACAGAGACAATGTGGCACTGTGTAAGTATGTGTAAGAGAGTGTATATAAATAAGAGTAATTGTGGCATCGTATATGCGTGGCCTACCTTGTTCTGTTAGTGTGTGTGTGTGTTTGATAATAGTTGGAGATTTGTTTCTTAAATGTGACGAAAGTCGTGCGTGAGCATTGAAGGTTTGTACGTGCGTTTTTTTTTGAAGGAGTGCTTTCCGCCCTGCCCGCCGAAGGGCACGGGGGTTACATTTCGAGTCTCCTCCGATGTGTGTGTCTTGGATCTTTACTGCTCTCTGGCGTCTGACCGTTGCGATTTGCATTTATATTGGGGGTCAAGCACTTGACGCAGGCTCGCTATATGTTTTGGGGGTTAAATCGACCGGGGCCGAAATTCTTATTTAGCCAAAATGTGTTAAAAGTTTCTTTGTTTTTGGAAAGTGAGGAGAACATCATATACCCAACGAACCCGGGAAAGAAAAGAGAGTCGCTTTTAAAGCCATTCGCTTTTTGGTGTTCGTTTGGGACCTTTGTAGCTCTCACTAAAAGGGCAATTTATTATATACTAATCGTTATTGTCCACTTGAAATAATACACCACAAATTGCATTTTTAGTGTCTTTTTTATTTCTTCCAATAGAAGAATTGTTTTCCTTTTAATTAACTAATAAAAATGCCTTATCATGTTCTATTTAAAAAAACAAAACATAAATAACTCCTTGCGTAAAAAAAATAAGTGTATAATTAATTTCTGATAAAAAAAAAATAATTACGAAAAATCTATGTTAAAATCAATTGCTGAAAATAAAATCTAGAAATAAGTTGAGATAAGTAATCTCCCTTACTTTGCCACCCTAAAGTAAAAAAAGGCTAATATGTTACTCTTTTTTCCCTCCTTATGCATAGAAAGTTAAAATTGCTCTTGTCAAAGTTAAATGTTATTTTAAAAAAATAGACATTAGCAAAATCGGAATGTTCGAATGATCTATATTTTCTGGTAATTCCGATTGATCTCTAAAAGAAAATGATTGCAGTCGTGTGAATAAAACTGTGTGTTAAGTAAAAACGAAAATCTCGAATGCAAAGGGAAATAACTCTGATTTATTCTTATCGATAAATGTGACGCAGATTTTGTCAGATTCGTTTTCAGATAAGTTTAAAAGAAATTTGAACTAAAGAGGGGCTTATTTTTCTTATGAAGTTTTCCTATTTTATTATTAAAAACGATGCGCTTTTAATAATAAAATAGGAAAACTTCATAAAAAATAAACCCTTCACGTTTTTTTTTACTGCTAACAAAAGTAAAGGGGGATAACTTGTTTCGATTTTAACATTAAATATCCAATATTTTTAATTCATAAGTATGACAAATTACGTTCTCGTAATGTCTTGGCCTTTTGGCCAAGATCAAAGTGCAGCATCTGTTCCGATGAATACTGCACCCCATAGACTGGTATTGTCTTGGCCTTTGGGTCTTGATTTACGCCGGTCTATGGGTCTGTCCTGTGCAGTTCTAGGAGGTCCACCCTCTCAGGCTTTGCCTCCCCTCTTTGGGGAGGAGTAAGTTTATTGCTTATGTCTGAGGCGCCCCTACCGGGGAATGCCGACGGGGCTGCCCAGGCATTTTTTGTAGGCCAGAGTGCTCACCTTCTCGGGCGCTGGCTTTTCAAATCCCACTTTCTCGACCTTGTGTCACATCTTACCTTGTGGGAGGAAGATAAATAAAATAGTTTCCGCTAAAATATATTTAAATCAAGTTTGTGGTCACACGGAAAGAGGAATACACGGAAATTGTTAGGAACTCAACGGGACATGCTTACATTTTGTCGATTTTATGTGGAGGCGACGAGAAAAGGGCTAAGTACTTCCATCGTATCGTTCTATGTATTCGAGAACAATATTAATATTGTTTCTCGTTTTTTTTTGTACGTTAATAGTGGTTGCGTTTAATTGTTGTTTCTCAACATATGCATTTATTTTGTTGTTTCAATGTTTCTAAATTTCTGTTAAAATCAATTATTGAAATCCCCACCCCTTTAATGAATACTCGTTTTTTGTAAATAAAAAGTTTGACAATAAGTGTTTGTTTTTTTAAATAGAAATTGTTATAAAATGCAAATACATCTTAAATCTATTTGTCATATTTAATATTAAAGAAAAAAAACATTCAATTTTCAATGTTTAAATCGAGATTAGTTATCTCCCTTACTTCGTCAGGATTAACGAACACGAACAAAAGAAGGACCGAAAATATTTATGTTACATATGGGGAGATTATTGATAAGTCCTAAATTAAAAATCAATAATAAATTAAGTAGACCTAAAAAATAACATGTGGGGGTTCTAACGTTTTCTATTCTTATTAAGCATGAAAGAAAGAGTAAAAATACGCCAATAACCAACAGAAAATGTAAGAAAGCCAGCACTCAAAAATACATATAAACATAACAATTTATTTAACGTGGTTCAATTAAATTGTATAAATTCCTCAATGAAAAGCCTGAGTTTTGTGCACAGGAAAATGTTCATTTGACTGTTTGTATAAAATTGTCTTTTAAAGTTTCTTCTTGGAAAACACACGTGTTTTGGTACGCGCGTAATTTAAGGAAAATGAGGTTCATTTAAATTGTATAAATTCCTCGATGAAAAGCCTGAGTTTTGTGCACAGGAAAAATGTTCATTTTATTGGTTGTATAAAATTGTCTTTTAAAGTTTCTTCTTGGAAAGCACACGTGTTTTGGTGTGCGCGTAATTTTAGGAAAATGAGCCGTCTCTTTACCCCTTTTTTCCGAGTACGAAAGGGTAGGAATTTGGCGTTCGAACGTGCTTAAAACAGAGAAAGGAAAAAAAGGGTTAGGCTTACTTTGTCCTGCGTTCGATGAAGAGGAAAGGGGGACGGCTGGTAGTAAACTGTAAGACAGTAGCAGTAGTGTTTTCTCGCCCACATGCTTTTTGAGTCATGCTGATGGGATTGTCTTAATCGCTGGTCGTAGGGAGAGGAAAAACTTCGTTGAAACAAGGACCGTGTTACTCGTTGAGAGCGGGTAAAAAGAGGAGGAGAAGAAAGGCGTATCTTCTTTTATATCACTCAAATCACGCGTGGTCACGCATGATCTCTGGTCTGTGATTGGTCGGAAACCTCTGTCAACGTGATTTGCCGAGATCAAAGGCCCCGCAGTCTCTCTTTCTTAGAGACGAAAAAAAAAGTACTGAGTCAACAATTGAAAGAAAGGTCGTACTTGTCTCCCCTTAGTTATTAGGATGTCAATCCGATAAACAGGCCGTGCGTGCGTGGTCCCCCTCTGTATGTGACTCGATGTGGCGAGTGTAAAATGCAATAAATTTGGGGCATTTTTGATACAAAATCTCCATTAGTAATAGAATTGTGTTTTTAGTTGAACATCCGCTCGATTGAAGAAATACACAATAACACAAAAGTTTTAAAAAATCTATCCAGTGAAATGTTTTAAGGATGAAACCCAATCTTTATAAAAACAAATAAATGGGTTAGTTTCAATGGATATTCGGAAGAATTGTAGCCCTACACTCTATGCTAATACCGGCAAGCCCCTTCCAAATAAATGATATTCTAGTATTTTTAGGTGATTACGTGTATGAAAAAAGAAAAGAAAAACAATTATTTTAGAATTTTAAGTAAGGGATCAATCTCGCATATAAATTCAACATAAAATATTAGTGTACACCTAAAATTACGAAAAATTATCGAGTAGAATTCCGAACGACATTCGCGTCAAGCCAGTGTATTCTAATATAAAGATGTCACATGGTCTTGTTTTGTTGTTGGTAGTTTGTTGGAATAATAAACTAATTTTATTTTTCCTTAAACCTCTACTCGCTTATCTTACGTTATTTTTAGTGTACCCTACTATTTTTCACTGATAAGTAAGTATATCCATTAGTTTTCCGGTTATTTTATTTTGATTTTCCAAACTTCGCATGTATCTCAATATGAATAAGTACCCCAACTATATTTAAAATTTGTGTATGTGTGTGTGTGCGTGTAACAAATCTTTGGCACTTTTTTATGCTGAAAAAAAAAAAAAAACCGAACCTGTAATAAAACAAAATACTTATATTAATTACTAACATCACTACACAGTTTGTATTATAATCAATATGGAGCCCTATCCTATGTACATTCATAATTGTAATAGTTAGTTTGTTTTTTTTGCAAATAATAATTTGTCTTCAAGAATTTGTATAATTATTAACAAGCAAAAAAAAAAAAAAAAAATCAAACAGTTTTTTTATAAATAAAAAAATATTATCTTTAAATAATAATTTTTTTTTTTGTGCTTCTACACAATACGAACCAAATGAAATCGACTTTTGCCGAACTAAACCTAAAACATAGGTTAAGATTAGTTTATGGTTAGTTTCGCGTTAGGTTCGGGATAGGTTAGGGTTAGGATACAAAAAAAACAGTTTGGTTCGTATTACGTAGAAGTGTATATCTTTTAAATTGTTTAATTATTAATTATTAACGAAATATAATTATATTATAAAGTAACAAACGATTATAAACACATAATAAATTCAAAACTGGTTTTATTATTGGAATAAAAAAACTAACAACAACAACAACAACAACAACAACAACAACGTATTCAATATAAAATATTGCCGAAGAAACACTAATAAAAATTTCTGATTTCAGATATGGCGGCCACGACGGAGTGGAAATTTTCTATTTAACCAAAAATCAATTTCGCTCTCAAAAGTAATACACTATTTCACTTATTACATGTTTTAATGTATTTTTTTTAGCAAAAATAAATAAATAATTACACCCTAAACACCAACAATTGATCTCCAAGAAATTAAGAAAATGGGTAAGAATACAATAAAAAAATATCGTACACCCCAAATCAAGTAGTTTATTTTTACACAAGAAAAGAAAATTAAATAAAAATAAAAAAAATAATGACCGACATTGGCGGTAGACCTGAACGTATTAAAAAAAAAAAAAACAACAACTAAAAAACGCTTTAAAATAAGTTAAAACACAAGTAAACTTAGCCAGGTAAGTAAAAGAGTAACTTATCTTGCCTTTGGTAACATTTATTTGTTGTATATTTGTTTTGTTCATGCCTTTTTTGTTTTGTTGGCTCCCGTTAAATCTGCCACCTGATTCAAAACTCAACTTTTGAGTCAAGAGTTATCTCCCTTGTCTGCCAACTACAATGCCCAATTTTGTAAAAAGAAAACGACTTGATTAATTTAATGATATTTGGTATCTGTTACGGGTACGTACACCATAAAGCTATTTCTTCTTCTTTTCTTCATGTCGGTCATATTCTAAACAAGCACCAACATTTTTCCACTATAAGACTTACGAATTAATTTCCTATGATCTCATCCCTCGATGGTGCAATTGTAAATTGTTACCATACTCGAGTTATTATCGGATCCCTGAGAAGAAACAGAAAATTAAATTGTATCGATATATATTAAAACTACCGTATTTGTTTGAAAAAAGATTGAGTTTTCTCCTTAAAGATTTTCACTGGATTTTGTTTTATACTTTTGTGTTCCTGTATATTTCTGTTGTCCAGCGGATGTTTAAATACAAACAAGTATATAAAAAATTAAAGTTGAAACCATGACAAATGTGATTCTAAGGGAGATTACTTCTATAAAGAATTGTCCGTTTCAAGAATTACCACCCTTGTTAGATTTTGGTTGAGGTCTTATCAATTTATTTATCATTGTTTTTTTAATTTAAGGACTTATAAAATTAAATTGTTTGTTTATCAATAATCTTCTCATATGTAACATAAATATTTTTCTTATGTAAAAAATTACATTTTATTATAAAAAACGATGCGATAATAAAACTTATTTGCAAACGAATCTGAAAAATCTGCGGCACATTTATCGATAAGAATTATATGTAGGTATGTGCCAAAATGACCGTGGCTTGTATTGACTATAGTTCTTAAACGTGTCTTTTCTTAATTTTTTAAAGTAGTTTTCGTTTGATTTTTGATTGTGTTTGAAAGATAAAAGCATTAAGCTAATATCTTAAAGGAAACAAATGTATATTTACGTGTGAAAAAAAAAAAGATAGAATGGAAAATGTTATCAAAATAGCGAAAAATCAGTTAAAATCGAAGATTCAATAAAACATATTTAAACATCGCTGTAAAAGTAAATATCAGTTTTGTGGAACTGTTTCAAACATAATTATCAAATTAAAGTCTTAAGAGAGTGAATTACAAAAGAATGTACCCTTTTTCTTGTTTTTTTTTTACTAAAAATTGCTTAATTATAAAAAAAAAAGAAGTGAAAATTAGCTAAAACATGTCAGAAACCAGTGTTGTAATTGTAAACAGAGAATACGGCTACAAAATCACAAAGTATGGAAGGCTCAAACTGCCGTAATAGTTGTTTTTTTTTAAATTTTCACGTTACGAACTGCGTCAATTTTAAAATCTTTTTTTTTTTAAATCTTTAACAATTACATTACTTGATTTATTCTTTAAAAATCACTGTAATTTTAAATTACATTAATTCTCAAAGAATAAATAACTAATTTATTGTTACGACTCATGTAAGAATTTTTTACATGTGTCGTAACGATAAATTACATTAATTCTTTTAAAATAAAGCTAAAAGTATTTTTTATTTTAAGTGTGCAAAAGTAAATTAATGTCAATGACTACACTGACAATATTCATTGAAAAATAGTTAAAACATTAAAAATTATTAATTAATAAATAATTAGAATTCAATTTTGAAAGAAAATGTTATATTTGAATTCTATTCATAATAATTGTTTTAAACCTTTTAAATAATATTTATTAATGAAAAAAAATGACAAAGCAAATACAAACTTAAGTTTTATCTTTCCAAATAAATGACGATGAATTGTGAAATTTTTTGTTTATTTTCAAGATTATTAAAAAAAATTTCTTGCACTGATAATGACACATTTATGTATGAAAGGTAAATATAATTATGTCGCATTTTTTATTTTCCCAGAAACTCTAATCATTAATATCATATGAAATATTTTTTGCAATTATATTATTTATTTAGTGAAAATAGTGATTAAACAATGATAACATTGCCAATTCAAAAAATTAATTTTTAGGTGTAGTGATTTTATAAACACGGAATTTAGGGACCTTTTTCGTAATATATACGAAATAATAATTAAAAAAAATTGTTTTAAACATCTACAGTGCTTTATTTTCATAATTTTTAAAAAAATTTATACATTTTTTTTATTAATACATAAAAATATAACTTTAGTAAATGTGTACTTTCTTTTGAAAAATAATACATTTTCGCTAACATTTAAAAATAATAATGGTTTCATTACATTATGTGATCGTTGATTAATAAATACTGAAAATTTCATTAAAATTGGTAGATTTCCTGAATTTTGGTGAATTTAAAGGTGAAGGCAGGGTTAAAATGTTTTTACATTTTGGGAATCGGCCATTGATTTTGCACGTACATAATGATAAGAGTTGTTTCCCTTTGTATTCGAGTTTTAGTTTCGACTTGCAACACATTTTTATTCACGCCACCACATTCATTTTCTTTCGGAGATCAATCGGAATCAACAGAAACTATTGATCTTTCCATAATTCTAATTTTCGTAATGTCCTAATTATATTATTTACAGGTTATTTGCAGTCTTCCATTGCTTCTTCTTCTTCTTCTTCTTCTTCTTCTTCTTCTTCTTCTTCTTCTTCTTCTTCTTCTTCTTCTTCTTCTTCTCCTTTATTTATTTATTTATTTTTTTGTTTTTTGTTTTTGTACTCACTAGGAGTTCTCACACAGATCATCGTCAGTGATTGCTCACCGACAACAACCAGTGGTATTTCCTGGAGTCTGAGTGACAACTAGCCTCCCCAGATTTCCAGTATTCTTCACCTCTTTTCAATAACGATGCGGTATCGCAACAGCCTCCTACCATTGATTTCTTGCTGGTAAGGACAATAGGTCGTCTCTGGGATTTGGGTGGCAATAAGCCTCCCCAAGGTCCCAGCACTCTCTGCACTTTTCCAGCGATGGTCCGGCCTGCGCCGTCCCTCCTCGGTCCCCCCATCCTCCTCGACCCTCCACAAATACTCCGTCTGGTGTCAGCCTAGGCCGGCACCAGTTTAAAAAATAAAAAAATAAAATAATTTTTTTAAAAATTAATTTAAACAAAAAAAATTAAAAAATATTTTTTTTTAATTTTTAAATTTTTTCCTTTTTATCCTTTCAATTCCTTAATTTTTTCCTTTTCTCTTTCCTTATTTAAAAATTTTTTTTTTTAATTCTTTTTAATTTAAAACATTTTTTTTTGGGGGGGTGAGGTGGGCTGAGGTGGGGTGAGGAGAGAGGATGGAGCTTATAGTGTTTCTTGTAATTTCTGTTTCTTTGGTTAATTTTTGTGTAGTGACAGCTGAGGCCGATGTAATTTATTGGGGGGGGGATTATGAAGTGCCGTTTCTTGCAGTTTCTGTTCCTTGGTTCTTGTGGTGTTCTTCGTGTGGTTTTGTTTTCTCCCTGTTGTAAATTCCTTGTGATTGGTTAGCCTTTGTAGCGTATGCGTGTTGGTTTCCGCATTCGAGGGTTTTCCTTAAGATTGCAGCTGTGTTTATCATTGCCGTCCTTTCTATGGTTTCAATGGTCTCTTTGATTCCAATTTCTCCCGGTCTTTTCTCCAGTTTTTTTTGGATTGTTCCTAGTGCTCCTATGATTATTGGTATTATACTAACTTTCTTCATGCTCCATATTTCTTTCAGTTCTCTGGCTAGTTCTGTGTATTTACTTCGTTTTTCTGTGTCTGTGATCTTCACTCTCTATTCTGCTGAAACGGCGAAGTCTACGATTTTATAAGATTTTTCCTTTTTGTCTGGTCTCCTTGCTTGTAAAGTTTATCTCTTTGTATATCCATATCCCATAGGATTTTGTGTTTTTCGTTTTTCAGTACTGTTTCTGGTTTATGTTTGTACCATTTGCCTGCATATTCGAAATTCAATTGTTTGCACAGTTCCCAGTGTATTACTTTCCCAACACAGTCATGTCTGTTCTTGTATTTTTTGGGCAAGTTTGCTACATTCACTTATCATATGATGTATTGTTTCGTCTCTTTGTCCACACAGTCTGCATTTATTGTTTTCCTGGGTTTTATCTATTTTAGCTTTAATGTAGTTTGTCCTAATCGCATTGTTCTGTGCAGCCATCAGTAAAGATTCCGTTTCTCTGTTCAAGTTTCCGTTTCTTAGCCATGTCCAGCTATTTGCGTTGGTTTCTTCTCTTGTGAGTCTTATGAAGCGTCAATGTAATTGTTTTTCTTCCCATTTTTCTTTTCTTGTCTGTTTGTCTCCAGTTTCGATGCTTCCTGCGTTGTTCGTTGGGACGGTATCTCTTATTGCGATGATCAGCCTTTCTGTGTTCAGGTTTATGTATTTCTCCAGCTCTTGTTTAGTGTCGTCCACACAGTCTTCTATACTTACCAGTCCTCTCCCGCCTTCGTTTCTCTTCACGTAGAGTCTGTCTGTATCGTCTTTTGGATGTAGTGCATTGTGCATAGTCATTAATTTTCTAGTCCTCTCGTCAAGGTGCCTGAGTTCTTCTTTAGTCCAGCTTATGAATGGTCCAGAATATCTTATTAGTGATACTGCCCAGGTATTTATTCCTTCGATTAGATTTCTGCTATATAATTTTGTTTCTAAGAGCTTTCTTGTTCTCAGGTATTCTTTTCCAATCTTCTATTTTATTTCTGTTGATTTGATTGCGTCTGCTTCCAAAACTCCCAAATATTTATAGCTGTCTTGTTCATCTAGCGCCCTCAGCTGCTCTTGGTTGGGTAGTTCCATGCCCTCAGTCGTCTCCAGCTTTCATTTTTTAATCTCTAGCAATGCACATTTTACCATTCCGAATTCCATTTAAATGTCATGACTGAAGATTCTGGTCGTATTTATCAGCTTTTCCAGTTCCTCTTTGCTTTTTGCAAATAGCTTCAGGTCGTCCATGTACATGACATGATTTATTCGTTGTTCTCTGCCTGTGAACTTGTATCCGGCATCACATTTCCTGAGTATGTAGTTGAGTTGCATCATGGCTATGATAAACAATAGTTGTGATAGGGAGTCTCCTTGGAAAATGCCTATCTGTATTTTTATCTCCGTCAAGTATTATCCTCCAGCTGTCAGTTCTATCTCCATGTTTCCATTGCTTTCTTGATGAGATTAATAATCCTGTCGGATATCTTGTAAATTTTTAAACATTCAATTATCCATGCTTGAGGGATTCTGTCGTACGCTTTCTTGTAGTCAATCCATGCCATAGATATGTTCTTTTTCTTGCTTTTAACTTCTTTCAGGATCTTTTGATCTATGCATAACAGATCATGCGTCCCTCTTTTCCCTTTCTGGCATCCTTTTTGTTCCTCAGGAAGTAGTCCACGACTGTTCAGGGAATGGTAAATTTGCTCTCTCAGTTGTGCCGTTAGGATTTTCCACATTGTTGGTAAACAGGTTATTGGTTTGTAATTGCTTGGGGTCGTTCCCTTCTTGGCGTCTTTTTGTATGAGCGTTGTCTCTCCTTAGGTCATCCACTCTGGTACGTCTGTTTTATAGATACATCCTCTCAGTTTCTGTGCCAGCCTTTCATGTAGGGTCGTGAATTTTTTGAACCAATACGCATGTATTCCATCGTGACCCGGTGCTTTCCAGTTTGCCATTTTCTTTAGTGTTGTCTTAATAGTTTCTTCATTAATTTCTGTTTCCGTTCCTTCTTCAATTTCTAGAAGTTTATCTTTCATGTCTTTCAGCCATTTAGCAATTTTATTGTGATCTGCAGCCTTTTCTCATATCTTGCTCCAGAAATGTTTTGTTTGTGTCGGGTCCGGTTGTTCTGTTGTTGTTCTTTCTCCCTTTACGTTTTTGTAAAACTGGCTTTCATTGTTTTCAAAGCTCCTGTTCTGTTTGTACTGTTCCGATTTGTATCTGTATCGTCTCAATCTTCCTTCTTTTGGTGCTATCTTTTGTTTTAGTTTTTCATGTTTCTTATTTAGTCTTTTTTTGCGATTCGGATTTCTGCTCTTCCATCGTTTACTGTTCTCCTTCACCCTGTTTACGGTTTTAGCTTCCTTTTGAAGTTTGGTGATCTGGGTTTCCAGTCTGATTTCCCATCCAGATTTCGTCTGTCAATTCTCTTGGTCAGTCTTCTTTTCCCTTTTTAGTTTAATACTTATTGATTTTGCCCCCGCATATATCAAGTTGTTTAGATCTGTGATAGTGTCTGTTGGGATGTACGTGAGTACTCTGTTTACTTTCTTTACAGATTGGTCTGAAAGTACTTGGGAGCCAAATCCAAACTATTGCAAATTCATCTGCCATATTCCCCTCCGAAACTAAGATCCTGATTCGGACTATTGAAAGGATCTACCAAAGGATATCTAGACATGAGTTGTCTGTTATATTCAACAATACTTGCCTGCAAGAGAAGATGCTGCCTATATATATATATACAGGGTGTCTCAAAAAAATGTACTCACTCGTAGAATGACGAGAAAACTTTTATCTATGAACATAGAGTGAAATGAAATAGCATTGAATACGTGAGACAGATGTAATATAAGAATCATGTTCGCAAATGTTCAAACTGATGACCATTATTGTTCAAACAAAGCTGATAACGCGCACCAAGGGATTCGCAAACGTCTCGTCATTCTAAGAGTGAGTACATTTTTTTGAGACACCCTGTATATCATCATCATTATTTTTTTTATTTTTTTATTTATTTTTATATTAACTATTCACAATTCATCATCAGTGATTGCTCACTGATAACAACCAGTGGTGTTCTTTGGAGTCTGAGTGACAACGAGTCTTCAAAGATTTCCAGTACTCTCCACCTCTTTTCGATAACCATTGCAAATGATTTTACAATATCGCAGCAGCCGCTTACAATTGATTTCTCCTCTTGAATTTTGGTGGCAATAAGCCTCCCCAAGGTCCCAGTACTCTCCACACTCTTCCAGTGGAGGTCTTGTTAGTTCTCTCCCTCTTCGGTCTTCCCATCCTCCTTGATTCTTCACGACTATTTTGTGTGGTATCAGCCGAGGCTGGTGCCATCACCTTTTTGGTGGGGGAGGGCAGTTTATGAAATTTCTTGAAGTTTCTGTTCGTTAGGTTTATGTTGGTGTGTTCTTCCTGTGTGTTTATTTTCTTCCTATTGTAACTTCTATGTGACTGATTACCGTTCGTAGCTTATGCGGGTTGGTTTCTGCATTCGAGGATTTCTTTAAGATTTCAGTAATTTTAATAATTATCGTCCTTTGTATGGTCTTAGTGATCCCTTGTGATTTCAATTTCCTCCAGTCTTTTTTCCAGTTTTTTGGGGACTGTTCCTAGTGCTCCTACGATTATTGGTATTATATTGACTTTCTTCATGTGCCATATCCCTTTCAATTCCCTGGCAAGTTGTTGTTGTTGTTGTTGTTGTTGTTGTTGTTGTTGTTGTTGTTGTTGTTGTTGTTGTTGTTATTATTATTATTATTATTATTATTATTATTATTATTATTATTATTATTATTATTAGTAGTAGTAGTAGTAGTAGTATTATTTATTATTATTATTATTATTATTAGTAGTAGTAGTAGTAGTAGTAGTATTATTTATTATTATTATTATTATTATTATTATTATTATTATTATTATGTAAACTCTGTTTTACTGAACAAAACATATAGCATTACACTTTGAAAACAGCAAGTTTAATCTGCTACGCAAAATCCGGGGGAAAACAGAACAAAATAAGTATTTCATATTGGCTCTTTTTACTTTAGTGTGGCAAAGTAAGGGGGATAATTTATCTCGACTTATTTTTAGAGTTTTCTTCTTTAATAATTGAACAAAGATTTTCCATATTTTTTCTGCGTTTATATTATTTTTTTATATCTCAACTTATTTTTAACTTTTAAAACCAAAGATTAAATTTTTTATGAAAATAGAAAAAAAAACAAAACGTTTTTATTGGCTTGTTAAAGGAAAATAACTTTTCTATTGGAAGAAACAAAGAAAAAAAACTACAGATAGAATTTAAAACATTTTCATTGCCACTCGGGCTTAAGGTTAGTTGTGGAAAAATTGGTACACAGCCCTAAAAAGCTAAATTGGTCCGGTAATGAGGGATCATTATACTTTGAATGCATATGCGAAACTGATCTCCCAATCTAAATGGTCGCGTTCACAAAGGGCACCAATTGTACCGATTATACTCACATTTTATTTGTTATTGTTTTATTTTAACAATGAAAAAATCTTTTTAAAAATTAATTAATGTAAATTTATGTTCAGATGAGTCATCTTCGTTACTTTGCCATCCTGAAGTGAACAAGGGCAAACATATTCAAGGTTACTAAGTTGCAATAATCTATAGATTCTTCAAAAAAAAGCATAAAAAACAACAATATTTTACTGTTAAAAAATGGTAAGCCTCGAAGTTATCTCCCTTTTTTCTTTATTTATATCAATCAATACATAGTGTGTCCAATGGCCTATTGATGCATCAAGTGTGGTACGCTGTGTGCTCGTTACCTTCCTCTTCCAGTCCTCACCGCTGGCTAGTCTAGGCGAAAAGGGAGCAGACTGCGTAAGTCTTCCTTGCCAATCCATAGCCTCTCTATAGGCAAGCTCTATGCAATGCCTCCCCATGGCGACACACATTAAATGTAGTACCTTGCAGACTAAAGCAGACCTACAGGAGACTCGGAGGTGGTCTACCATCAGACATGCGGCATGCCAGGCCCATCGCTGTATGGACAATCCCTGATGCCCATGAACAGGCCCCCGGCTATGGGTAAATAGTACCATGCATTTTGGTTATTTGTTGGTTCGATAAAGGCAAAGGGAGTAAACCCCAGCAGAAAATCTGGAGTGTAGCCTAACAGGGGACAAGCGCTGTACTTAGCTCTTTTCTGGCAGCTACTGCAGTCAACCTGGCGCCGGACGTACTGGTACTTCCATTCCTCTGGGCAACGTTACCAAGACCGAGAGGGGGATCCTGACGTTTAGGCAACTCAGTCTCTCCATAGATCTGCCCTGGCCAGCGCCCCGGAGAGAAAACTTTAACCATCTGTATAGGACTAAACAGGGGAGCGACAGTTACCAGTTATAAGCCCACAGCTCAATTGGCGTACAGCCGTGCGTCAGGTGTCGATCCTGACGGTGGGAGAATTTATTTAACTTCATTGAATAGCTATAACCGGCCATAAAACTGAGCAGCCCTCAGACAGTAAGGTGCTATTTCGCCAGTGGCCACCTGCCTTACTGGGTTCGTAAGGCATAGGATCATTCCAATAAATGGTCAGTAGCCACTGCACCAAATAAAAACAAAAGAAGTACAAAGTAACTAGCACTTAAGCTAGGGTGCTGGAATATTCGTACTATGACGACTTGTTTATCTACTGACATATTAAACATCTCCGATATCCGAAAATCTGCCATTATTAGATTTTTTTTTGTTAATGTACATTATCTTTTTTGTTAATGTATATTGTTTTTTGTTAATATAGATTACTCCGTAAAAGACTGATATTTCGCTTACTTCTATTCAAGAAGCTTTGTCATGCGTATCTCTTTCTCTCTCTCTCTACCCCCCCCACACACACATATATATATATATATATATATATATATATATATATATATATATATATATATATATATAAGAGAGAGAGAGAGAGATTAATAAAATTATATTAGTATGTAGCAATAAAGTTAACATTGAAAAGTTTAAAGCAGAAAGAGAGAGAGATAGAGAAAGAGAAGAGAGAGAGAGAGAGAGAGAGAGAGAGAGAGAGAGAGAGAGAGAGGGGGAGAGTGTAACAGTATCATGGGAACTATTTCCCTACGCTAACCCAATGTAACCCCTAGCGTAGGAATACGATAGAACTCTCTAGGTCACTTCCAGGCCGAGGGCCCACCGAGTAACACTGTATTCTTATGTTCAATAAACCCCTATTTATAACAACATCTTGTTAGTAGTTAGTAGACTAACAATATAACACCAACGACACCATCAACATGGAAAACACGCTAAATTGAACAAATACAGATTTTGGAAAAAACAAAAAGAAATTTCGGTGAGAAAAACAGCAAGCAATCAACGTACCCCTCGAAAACAAACAAAAAACGAAAATATAGCGCTGGAAAAAACAACTGACCCCCCCCCCCCAAAAAAAACAACAACAAAAAAACAAAAACAAAAAAAACGACTCTTCGAAAGAAAAAGCTATCTTAACGAGGTAATTGATTTAAATATTCTAAGAGGATAAACATTCTTCAAACGAACATTTTAATTTTTAAATTTCTCTCTAGCCATTACAGGCTTTACGTGAAATCGCCATTTTCTTTTGTCTACTGTCTCCTTCCTCTTTATTGTTCCTTCGCTCTTTATATTTTTTGAGTGCTGCTAAACGAACTTTCTCGCATACACATACACACAGTGAACAATAACAAGCGTAAATGATATACCTTCCCTGTCCACTCATATATACACATAACAGAAATACCATTATTCACTTAGTGCGTGCCTTGTGAACGTATCCAAATGGCGGCTAATGATACCCCGACAATGGATTGGACAACGCCAAACACGGCTGAAACATTCAAACTTTTTAAGCAACGGATCGATAGTATTTCGTTGTACATAAAATAAAAATAGAGCAGTAAGTGAGCCATATACTATTAAGAGTAGGTAACGAAGGCTTAAAAAGATACAATTCATGGACACTAACGGAAGAGGGAAAACGACATCATTTTTGATAAATTTCTAGTGCAACTAGAACCAAAAAGAAAACTATAGGGCGAATCGCCTCAAATTAATGTCATACAGACAGAAAGCCGAGGAGTCACTTGACGATTTCGTCAACAGATGTAAGCGACTGACAAAAAGATATTCACTATCTGAAACTGAACAACAGCAGCGGATAATTGAACTCATCATTGCCAGCACCCCAATTGCAGACTTCCAGAAATAGCTTCTAAGGAAAGATGACAAATTAACACTTGAAGAGACAGTTAGTATTGGAAAAAGCTATGAAGCTTCCAACGTCTATATCAACCAACTAAGGGGCATGCAAAACATTAGCACGGCTATACAAGCTATAGGCCCACCAACACGTTTCCGAAATGCAAAAAGCTGTCTACGTTGTGGGAGAAGTCATGTCCGTCACCGTGAAGCTTGTGCTGCATTTGCATCAAAATGCAACACATGGTGTAAAGCCAACTACTGGGCAGCATGTTGCCTTACAAGCAAAAAAAACCAACGGTCAAGGTCATTAAGCAGAAGCCATAAAACAAGTGCATATCATCAGCTCCAATACAAGAGGACCCCATATGAGAATAGGCAATCAATCTGAACTGATGCGGTATATAATACCAAAAGACTAGAAGAAGACCTCGAAAGCTTAACATTCAGAAACATAGCAATATCCATCATCTCTCAGAGAGATGAAGCCTTTGCACACATAAGCATAAAACTATGCAACAGAAATGGAACTCACAGGCTGCGACTAAAAATAGACACAGGTGCCCAAGGAAACACACTACCATTCTCTAGATTCTGTATGATGTTTCCAGAAAAACTAGACTCTGATGGTTTTCCAAAAGGGCAAACAAAATCAAGTGCGATGAAACTGGTAGCATACAATGGCACTCCAATAAAATGCTATGGCAGCATCAGCATACCATGCAAATATAACAATTCGGGTTAGCATAACATCAGCTTCTACATAGAAGATGTACAAGGATCAGCAGTTCTAGGACTACCATCGCTAGAACAGCTTAAGTTAATTACACTACACTGCACAGTAAAGGAAGAAAATGTGCAACAACCATGTGTGGGAACACAAATAAATACCACCGAAGAAGTCATTCGTATATACCTAGACCGTTTTGATAAAATTGGCTCTATGCTAGGGTCTATGACACTCACTGTTAACAAGAATATACAATCACATATGGATGCACGTAGAAAAATTCGAATTGCATTAATAGAAAACATAAAACAGGAACTTGATAACATGCTAAAAGATAATATCATCAGAAAGGTGATGGAACCAACAGACTGGGTTTCAAGTCTAGCCTATTCACACAAAAAGGATGGGAGCCTAAGAATCTGCTTGGACCCAAGATACCTTAATACAGCACTCAATAGACCACATCACAAAATCCCTACAATAGAAGAGATATCGCAGGTGCCAAGCTATTTTCAAAGCTTGATGCCAAAGCTGGTTACTGGTCCACACACATGGACAAATACTCTCAGCTGCTAACAACGTTCCAGCCACCTTACGGTAGATACTGTTTCCAGAGATTACCATTTGGATTAAGCGTATCACAAGATATTTTCTAAATAAAGATTGATCAAATACTTGAACAAGTCGATGGTGCAGTAGGAATCGCAGATGATGTTGCTGTCTACGTCAAATCAGATGAGGAACATAACAAAGTCTTACAGAAACTCATGCAAATAGCTAAAGAGAACGGTCTTGTATTCAACTCAATAAAATGCCAAATAAAATCCAAAAGCATATCGTTTTTGCAATGATATACAGTGAAAAAGGCATTAGTCCAGACCCAGAGAAAATAAATGGCATACGAAACATGCCATACCCAACATGTAAGAAAGTACTACAAGAATTCTTAGGTCTCATTACATATTTGTCGCCATTCACCCCAAACCTAGCTGACAAGTGACACACCCAAATAGGACTGTTAAAGAAAGATGCACCTTTTCTGTGGAAAGAACACCACAACAATGTTTTGAGAAATTCAAAACAGAAATTAGCCAAGACTCAACATTGATGTACTTCGACATTACCGAGAGGCCAGTATTACAGGCAAATCCATACATAGAAGGAATTGGAGCTGCACTGATACAAATCAAGAAACCAATTGCATATGCATCAAAGTCCTTATCAGAAACAGAAAAACGCTACGCATATATTGAAAGGGAACTGCTCGCAATTGTCTTCGAAGTTCAAAGATTCCACGTATACCTCTATGGTCGTCAATTTAAAGTACTCACTGACCACAAACCACTGCTCATGATATTAGAGAAACCACTGACAAGTGTACTCCCTAGACTACAACTGATGATGATAAAACTACAGGGATACCGAATACACATGGAGTACATACTAGAGAAGGAAATGACTTTAATCGATACACTAAGTCGCTTTCATAGTACCAAAAACACAGACACAATTGACCTGAATGTTAGAGTCGATCTTGTAAGATTTAGTAGCGATCGCCTAAGTGAAATAGGGACCGAAACTATAAAAAACACAGTTCTTGATCAGCTACGTGAAATTATAATAACAGGCTGGCCAGATTCAATCAAGGTACCACCTGCAATCCGGTCATATTGGTCATATAAAGATTAACTACCTCTAAATGATGGTATCCTCCTAAAAGGATCAAGGGTTGTTGTTGTTGAAAGTCAACAAGAAATCAATCTCGATCATCTCTATTACAGCCATCAAGGCATTGAAAAGACACATCTTCATGCCAGAGACGCAAGATACTAGAACGGAATCAATGCCGATATTGAGAAAATGATTAAAAAATGTTCAATATGCCAGGAAAATCCTCCTGCAAAATCAAAGGAAACTCTACAGGCACACGACATCCCTAACCGAGCATGGAAAGTAGTTGGTACAGATTTGTTTCACTTTGGCTACTATGACTATCTGATTGTTACTGATTACTACAGCAAAGTCCCTATCATACGCAAAATGACAGGTCAGAGCACAAGTAATATGATTATCTCAGCAATGAAATAGATATTTTCTGAACATGGTATTCCCATCAAACTTATCAGTGACAACGGACAACAATACTCCTGCAAAACTTTCAAAGCAATTGCTCAATAGTGACAATTTGACCATGGCACGTCATCGCCAAGGTTTTCTAAATCAAATGGTTTTGTGGAGAGACAGATCCAACTGTCAAAAGGTCATGACTCAAGGCAAAGCAAGCGGGAAGAGATCCTGATTTAGCGATGCTGTGCCTACGAGTAACCCCCATAAACTACATCCTTCCAAGCCCAGCTGAACTGTTAAACAACCGCATTATGAAAACAAACATAATTACGAAGATCCCAACTCCAAGGTTTACTAACTCTGATCATATCCAGGAAGAGTTGAAACACAGACAGGACAAACCAAAAGGATATAATGATAAAACAGCACCTGATCTACCACTACTGGTCCCAGGACAAACTGTGCGTGTGTTTGATCACCAAATGGGGCAATGGAAACCAGCAACGGTAATGAACAAATGTAGCGAACTAAGATCCTTAGCTCTTTTTCAATGATCACATCGCCTCACTAAATAATAAAACACACTCAAACACAAGCAATATCTTAAACCAGAAAACACAAGAACAATAAACACTCAAAACAACCAGAAGTGTCCGTGAAATACAGAAGTCAATGAGATACAAAATAAATTAGCAAGCACCAGAACAATTACGTTTTTCATTTGGTGTAACAGTATCGTGGGAACAATTTCCCTACGCTAATCCAATGTAACTCCCAGCGATAGAACTCTCTAGGTCACTTCCAGGCCGAGGGCCCACCGAGTAACACTGTATTCTTATGTTCAATAAACCCCTATTTATAACAACATCTCGTTAGTAGTTAGTAGACCAACAATATAACACCAACACCACCATCAACAATCTCAACAAGGGGGTTGAGAACATGAGAGTGGACGAGAGAGCAGTGGTGAGCGGAGAAAGAAAAAGGAATTGATGATGATGATGATGATGATGATGATGATGATGATGATGGTGATATTTTCGACTCCATTAAGCAAACACGTGAAAATCTCCGACACAGCGATACACGTAATATTGAAAAAAAATATCCATGTGATTCCGACATCGATTTTTTTTATGTTGATTAATTTTGCAAACGTCGACCGGATGATCTCCTGTATCACTTGTGAGACCATTTCGGCGTCATGAGACTCGGAAGATTTTCGTTTTTGTTGTTGCAATTTTCAATGAAGAATACAAAGACACGCACGATGAGTTTAACGACTAGAAATAAAAGAAAAAAATGTCTCGAATTTATTACTTTTTTGGGATTAGTACACAAATGTGCAGCTTAATACAGAGTTTCATCTTTATATGGATCTATGGTGTTTCATTTATTTATATAGATCTATTACTCGTCCAATGGCGCCAGTCGTAAATACTCAACTCAGCGATGTTACTTATCTAAAGTTAGCTTCGAAATGAGGCATGCTCACAAATGTTATTAAAATTATACGCTAATCTCTATATTAAACAAAAGCAATAATATTCTCTCTCCTGTCGCATATGTTTG
The DNA here is from genome assembly GCA_963556195.1 of Sepiola atlantica. Classification (NCBI taxonomy): domain Eukaryota; kingdom Metazoa; phylum Mollusca; class Cephalopoda; order Sepiida; family Sepiolidae; genus Sepiola; species Sepiola atlantica. The sequence goes on along the minus strand of OY744516.1, from coordinate 62,077,467 downwards.
CTAGTATATATATAACGACAAACCTGATCTATTTAAGGGGGAAGTAATGCCTGGAAGGATGGTATCATGAAGAACGAACATATATTACGCAGCAGGAAGAAATAATGCCTGCGAGGATTGTCTCATGACAACAGAACAGATACTAAACTAC
>OY744516.1:62044816-62069816 GCA_963556195.1 Sepiola atlantica | reverse complement strand
AAGAATACCCGTTCTTAGACGGGGAAAATTAATTCTCTAACATAACAGTTTTTCATTTTTATGCCCCTATAAGAAGATTAAAATCAATATATAATGATAGAAAACCTTATGTCTAGAATCCTTATTCTAATTTTGATCAAAATCCAATCCATGCTCTTTTCTCTAGAAAATGTCTAAAATTTAAGGCTTAAGCTTAAAAGGTCTTGAGAAGAAATTGAAATTCATGGAATCTTTCTTAATTGAAGTCAAATTATTATAGATAACATTCAATGCAAATATGAAATATTTGAATTTTCAAATGGGAGGTTGTGCCAATATTATGACACTAGAATCTTTTAAAAAAATATTAAAGTAACTGAAATTTGGGGAATATTTATTACTTGATGTTTAATATCGATTATTAAAATTTCACACAAATCAGAGGTATCTTAATTTTCTACGAATGCGCTTCCAACCCCATTTGAGTAACTTTGCATGAAACTTAATTAAACTAAACATAGTCTACATTTAGAACCCTTACGCATAACAGCTGCGTTCGAAAATTCATCATGGATGGTTGATTAGTTTAGGAATGGCCGAGAAAAACAAATATGGCGGATTGTCAAAAATAAAATCATTGTTGATATGAACTAGCTGCAAAAATTACCGACAGAATCCAACACCGCGTTGCCGAATAAAACGCCCCGAGGGCGTGCTTATATTGATAGCGCAGTTCCACAGTAGACGTTTCCAGATAGAGGCGGGGTATCACAAATTGTTATATAATAACAACCCGAAATCGATATCGTCAGTTGATTGGCCATTTGGGCCCGCAAAAAAAAACATCCGTCGAATCTCTGCGCATGCGTCTTCATTCCTCACTCACACACTTGTTCACCGCCACCGACAATAAAGATATATCATTATATTTTCATATATCAATGTGTCGTCAATTTTTAGCACAGCAGAAATAAAACATTTGTAGCTAACTCTACCAAAGATTATTATACTTCCCGGCCGGCGAGAAGCTAAAGTTAAGGAAATTAGATGATGGCGATTTACAATTTCTCGATGGAAATGAATTTGGCGCCATCTTTAAAGCCATATTTAAAAAATACCAGACAGAACTTAGAGAATCTTGTTATTTATTCATGACGACATTCTAAGTAAAAACGACAAAACCTATCAGCCTGATAGTTTTTAAGAATAATGAAAATAATGTTTTTTTTTAGTATTCAATCGCTGAGAAATCGAACGGAATATATAAAGTTAGTTATGTTTATATATTTCTATGTACAGGATTGACTCCTAAACCAATTAACCGATCATTAAGAATTTTGGAACACAGCTGCTAGACGTAAGTGTGCGTAATGTGGGCTATATTTAGTTAACTTTGGTTCAATGCAAAAGGGGAGAAAATAGGGATTGAAAGCCAATTGTGAAAATTCAGATACCCTCGATCTTGATAACATTTTAATCATAGGTATAAATTAATAAATATAATATAAATAATTATTAAATATTCCCCAAATTTCAGTTTTTTAAAGTATTTTAAAGGGGCACTTCATATAGCATAATATCGGCACAAACTCACATAAAAAATCTAAATATTTCAAATATGCATTAAATTTGCTTAAAATTTTAAAAAATCCGAAGAATCTGTTTTCCCCATGAAACATCAATTAATAAATATTCACGATGTTTCAGTTTCTTTGGAGTATACACAAAAGGTTTGGCGTATAATGTGGGCACGACATTTGATTTGAAAATTAAAATATTTCAGATTTGCATTAAATTTTATCCATTAGACACTAAGTAATTAAGACTACATTAATTTTAATTTTTTCTTAAGCTGTCTAAAATTTTAGACATTTTCTAGAATCAAAGTCATGTAATGAAGTTTGATGAAAATTGGAATAAGGATTCTAAACATAAGCTTTAGTATCAATAAATCCTGATTTTAATCATCGTAAAGGGGAAAGAAAATGGTCCAAAACCGTTCTGTTAGGGGGATTCCTTTTACCCATCCTCGAACGGGTAATTTTCTAATATATATATATATATATATATATATATATATATATATATATATATATATATATATATATATATATATATATATATATATATATATATGTGCATATATACGTGTATATATATGTATATATATGTATATATATATGTATATATATATATATGTATATATATATGTATATATATGTATACATATATGTATGTATTCAAAAAGGAATCTCTCAAAGGCCCTTTCGACTATCATCTATATATGAATATATATATATATATATATGAATATATATATATATGAATATATATATATATATAAATATATATAGATTCATATATGAATATATATATATATATATATATATCTACCCATCCTCCTTTCCCTGCATACACCCCCCATACACAAACATTCCAACTTACTTTTTCCCCTTCAATCTTGAACCGCAGCCATCTGGTCAAACACCTCCCTCCCCCCTCTTCCTCACCTCCCTCTCTGCCATCCACTTTACCCCTGCTCATCCCCCACCTCTTTCTCTTACCACCAGCCACAGTAGTCCTGGCTCACCCCATCCTTCCATTTTTCCCCACTCATTCTTTTCTACATTCATTTCTATTTCTCCAACAAATACGGACGTCCACCCAGCAGTTGGCCACTATTTCATTCTATTTTTCCCAATATGTCTACCCTACATGTATCTGCACTTGCATGACATTTTTTCTCTATTTTATCATCCTGATGAAGTCTTATAAATAAAGACGAAACGTTGATGTACACATAAAAAACATCCATTTTTTGGTTTTCCTTTTTCATTTTCCCATCACGTCGGATTACTTTCATCCTTCTCTTCCCATATATATATATGTGTGTATATATGAATATATATATATATAAAAATATATGAATTGGCCGCGTGGTTAGCGATGTTGGATTTAAGTTGAAAAATACTTGTACTCCAGGGTTTCGAATCGTACGACCGGTAGTGAATAGTCATATCTCTATGCTGATGAGTCTCGATTGAAAAGGGATGAAACGTATACGTACATAGATAATAAACAATAACAAATATTTTCTATTTGTCGCTCCTCGTAAAATAAGTAGAGCACTCTAATGGTAGTACAAACACAGCATGACGTCACTTGCTTTATAATGCATTATTCCTTCTTTAATTGAAGTAGAATGTCTGGACATCAAGCCGCTTTTAAATGTGTTAAATTATCATTGTTTATCGGTTATTCAACTATTGGCCGCGCGGTTAGCGACGTTGAATTTAAGTTGAAAAATACTTGTAAACCAGGGTTTCGAATCGTACGACCGGCAGTGAATAGTCATATCTCTATGCTGATGAGTCTCGATTGAAAAGGGATAATACGTATACGTACATAGATAATAAACAATAACAAATATTTTATATATATTGTTTTTCGACGGTTTCAAATATGACCACGTGACCTTCAAATCTTAAATTTGAATTTCGCTTTCTTTTCTTTTCTTCTTTTCCACTTTATTCTTTCCAAATATGACTTAAGGGAAGGATCAAATTTTGATTCTGCCTGACGAGATCTCAGTTTCTAACAGCTGTTGATCGATAATATCGACATGCCAGTGTCGCAGATTATGTACATGTCTCTATAAATAAAAATAATGATATATATAATATATATATATATATATATATATTTATTGTCACATACTGAGAATTTCATATGAATAGGGTTTCTTTAGTTAAATCGTGATATTAAGCTTTTTATTTAAGAAACGGATGCATGTTCTCTCTGTTCTTAACAAGATATCAAATTACCCCAAAATATCAATTCTTCTGTTTTTTGCTCACCTCAAAACTTTGAAACCAGGTTCTGCAGAAGTGAATTTTTACACTTTTATGTGAAAAGAATCTAACTACCACGTAGCGACGCAGTGTCTTTAACATCAAAGGAATATACTTCACGCATAGGTAAACCTCTTCATAAAATGGAATCATCTTTACCATAGCCGTTTACCCCAAAACTCACCATTAGTCAACCCATATATTGTATGCCGAGTATTACATGACAACTGCGTGAAAGCGAGTTTCTCCGACTTTATAAGTATATTTAGATTTGGAAAAGGAATTGAGAGTTAGATCTTTTCGCCCGATCGACCTGTTTTTTTTTGCAAATAATTATCTTTTCAAAACCGAAAACACATCCATCAATTTCCCAAATATCATGACTTCAAACAAGATGCATATCTTTTAACCTAAACCTAGAGCCGAGATTCAAGAAATATATTTGTGAAGAAACTTTTTCCGACCAACGCAACCAAAATCATTTTATTTTCTCCTGAATAGAAGGAACTTCAATTTCGAATCAGCCTTCCTTAAGTAATCTTTAGTTGTTTCAATTCTCAAAAATCGTTTGTTCTATCCATTTCAAGAACATTTTTGTTTCCTATGTACTTGCTATGTGTCTGAACTCATTCTGCTCCCCGCAGAATGATTTTCACCCTAACCCAAACCCTAATCCAAACCCAAACCCTAATCCAAACCCAAACCCAAACCCTAACCCAAACCCAAACCCAAACCCAAACCCAAACCCAAACCCAAACCCAAACTCAAACCCAAACCCTAACCCTAACCCTAACCCAAACCATGTCTCTTTCAGGTCTGTATTTTGATATTTTGCATCTTTGTCCTCCTCCAAAACCTGTATTTATCCTAAATAAAATTTAATTATTTTCCTGGACATTATCTTGTTTGTTCATTATTGTTGTATTGTGCTCATTTTGTGTCACATCCCCAGTAACAAACCACATATTTTTCACCCCTTCTGTTATTGTTGTTCCTTCAGTGTGTCGTGTTGATTGTCATTTTCTAGGAAACCCAAAACAGAGGTCGGGACTGACAGCTATTGTTTTCCTTTCTTTTATTCCCATTCGAATTTGGGAAAATATTTCGTTTATGCAAAGCGATAGACGCATTTCCTAATGTAAATCGTCATAGCCTATTGAGTTCTTTTGATGGCTTGCTGATATGGCCGCTGAATTTGCCAGTTAGGCGTTAATTTACTTTACCATTTCTACGGCAATGCGTGGTGGAAACATCGGTACGAGCTCCGACTACTAAGTCAAAATATTATTTTCGTATTGAGGTTCGAACCATGCAACCGATAGGGATTGTCTTCTCCCATACTGATGGTTGCAGGGTTGGCATGAAATAGATGTGTACATGGGTTAATTAAAAAATATTATTTATAAATAATTATTAAAAGCTCTCGCTAGATTGAGCACTTTATTTCTAGCGTAATGCCATACTCTAGGCCCCGCCTATTGAGTCGTCTTGACGACTTGCTGATATGATCGCTGAATTTGCAATATAGATGTTAATTTACCCCCCCCCATTTCTACGGCGATGCGCGGTGGACACATCAGTAAGCGCTCCGACTACTATGTCAAAACAATACTTTCGTACCGTGCGACCGGCAGGCATGGTCTCCTCCCATACTGATGATTGCAGGTTTGGCATGAAACACGTGTATATGGGTTAATTTAAAAATATTATTTATAAATTATATATATATATATATATATATATATTGTTACAGACAATGACGTGTTATATAAGGAAATACGTCTATCACCTGTCGTAAACGAAATATTTTCTCGAACTCAAATAGGAATAAAAGAAAGGTGATAATTCTTGGTGGCCGAGGGGAAGAATGCCGGACTGCGAAGTCAAGGATAACTTTGTGACTGAATTCTAATCACTGGACTAGCAATAATTGTCATCTTTTACAGCGTAAGCAATACGCACTGGTCTCTGTAGTTTAAAACTTATTAATATTTATTAAAAAAAATATTGTAATAAGTCCCCTTCAAATAGGATTTTGTCCCCTTTAAGAGAGTTATAATAAGCTGTCAAACTTTAGCGTAAAGCAATGTTCCTACGTTTGTAGTTGAACACTATCTGACTAGCTTTCTATGTTTGCCCGCTGCTTCGACATGATATACATCTTAATTCTCTTTCCTTTCCCGTGATAATTTTTTGGGGCCAAGGGGAAGAATGCCAGACTGCAAAATCAAGGGGAATTTGCGACTAGGTTGGAATCCTTCGACCAGCAATAATTGTCATCTCTTACATTGATGATTGCGTAAGAAAGAAACACTAGTGTCTGTTGGTTAAAAAATAATTAATATTTATTTAATAAAATTATTGTTGTATATATATATATATATATATATATATATATATATATATATATATATATATATATATATATATATATATATATAATGTATGTAGTAGTACAAACATATATATATGGCAAATAAGCTACACAGAGGTGTCCATGTTTCATTTCTAAGAAAATCATGAAGCTAAATTTTCATACTACTACTACTACTACTACTACTACTACTACTACTACTAAGCTCTACTCACGTATTAAATACAGTTGAAGTAAATGCAAAACATATATACACAATATATTATATCACCTTATAATACTATATGTGTATATATATGCAAACATTGTTTAAAATAACAGAATTCGTTTGTTTAATTATACAGAAAAATTCTGTTATTTTAAACAATGTTTGCATAAATGATAAAATGCTGCCTAAATACGCACAAAATGTTTGCATATATATATGTAGAGAGAGACAGAGAGAGAGAGAGAGAGAGAGAGAGAGAGAGAGAGAGAGAGAGAGGAGAAAGTTTATTGACACTTATATCCGATTTTGGTTTCGGAATTGTATATTAAACTGATGCCAAAAAGCATTTTCCTTCAGTAAATAAAACCAGATTATCGAACGAATCTCTTGAAAGAAGGAAATTGAAAGTTGAATCCGTTTATAGAAACTGAGAATAGAAATTTCCACCGATAAATATCTTCTTGGAACGTCGCCAGGTTCACAAGAGTTGAGCGGAATTACTTTTGCGTCACAATCTCGCGAGAAAATCTACCAATATTGTACTTGATGTTCGATTCAATTCAATAAATTTGGCAAAAAATAAAACAAGCATGCTTCAGTTGCCATGTAGGGAAAGGCTGGTAGACATGTACACAGAAGAGGATACAGTTATTGGCGCATTTACTACATCCCCTGGAAGTCTATTCTAAGCTTCATTGATCCTGATTGAGAAAGCTGACCTCCTCTGGGTCAATCGAAATCGGCGCTGAACCGTTTCTTGTAATATCTGCGTAGACCTCTTTCTAGAGCAGAAGTGAATAATAGGTCCCGAAAGAGTTCATAATTGACATTGAGGAGATTGTAGGCCAATATGATATCATAGCGTAAACGTCGGCGCTCAAGGGAGAAAATGTTAAGCTTCTTGAGTCGGCTTTCGTAGGGTAGATCCCGTAGTTTCTGCACCGTTCGAGTAACCAGCTGTTGAACTCTCCCCAAATGCTGGATATCACGTATTAGATATGAAGCAGAGGCCCGAATACCATACTCTAATAGTGGTCTGATGAAGGAGACATAATCTCCGAATACATTATAAGTAGCAATTGAAGTTGTATATTGTAGTGTAAAATATATTATGTTCCAATAAAGTGCAATAATAGTCAAACATCAAATATATTTGAAGATTAATATATATCATGCTTCGACATGTCTCCTTGGCAGTTATTTAAAAAGTGATATGACAAATTCAGCGTTAAGTTAATTCTAATGAACAGAGAAAGAAGGAAAAAAGAGAAAAGGAAAAAAGAGAAAAGAGAAAAAGAACAATAAAAAGAGAAAAGAAAAGAGAAATAAGAAAAAAAGAGTAATGAAAAAATAAAGTAGAAAAAAATAGAAAGAAACGCCAAAAGGCATTAAAGAAACGCTTTGAATTTACAAATAATATAAAATATTCAAAATGTTAGATATTAACAAAACAATGTATAACATTCTTTTTTTTTTAAAAAGACGCTATTAATATAAAGTTTTGTAAATCAACGTAATTAATGTAAAATCAGTAAATTTTCAAGTATACAGGATTTGAAAGTTAAAAATTCGAAATGATAAAAATAAAGTTAATTATGTATATAAATAATATATGTGTGAATAAAGACAAACAGAAAATAGGTTAAAATGCAGGATATAAACAAAAACAAGAGATTTGACCGGTTTGTTCGTATTAACGAACGTGTTCAGAAAAAGTGAAGATTTGGAAACAATTTTATTTTGAAAACACACACATGGGAGAAGGAAAAGATTATCCGATTAGACCATATGAGCATACTTTTAGCGACATTGAAATATGATTTGACAACTAGGTGACATATTCTGGCTAGTTTCTCTGTCTTAATCCCTCTTATCGCCTTCACCCCTCCGCCTACCGCCTACCGCCTCCCCTATACTAGCTCGGTAAAGAAAAAGAAAAAGAAAAGAAAAATAAATAAAGAGGAGGAGGGAATAAGAGGAGGGAAATAGAGAAGAACATGTCACCTACTTGTCAAATCATATTTCAATGTAACTAAAAGTCTTCTCATATGGTCCAATCGGATCATCTTTTCCTTCTCTCATGTGTGTGCCTTCAAAATAAAATTGTTTCCAAATCTTCACATTTTAGAAGACGTTCGTTAATACGAACGAAACCGGTCAAATCTCTTGTTTTTGTTTTTCGCCTGCATTTTAACCTGTTTTCCCACATTTTGTCTACCACGGCATTTCATTTTCATCACTTATCGTGCACCTTACTCCATAAATCATATATATATATATATATATATATATATATATATATATATATATATATATATATATATATTTAAGAATTCCTTTATTAATTTAGATATAGTACAGTATTCAATAAATCTTTATAAATATATAAAATTAAAGAAACATTTACACAAACTCTAAAACGCGATATACGAGAATAGAACAGATTTATCCATAATTTAAATTAAAAGTTTAAAATTAAATTGAAAACTTTTAATTTTAAGATCTAAATAAGTAGAAGTATTTTGGTATATCAAATTAAAGTAACAGCTATTCAAAAATATTTTATTTGATATCAAAATGTGTTAATCTCCGCATTTTGTACACATGTATGTTAGTAAATTAAACAACTTTATATATATATATATATATGACACTAATAATAATAATAATAGAAGACTTGTAATGAATTTGGTCTAACCTAATTGGGTAAGTTCTAAGAATAATCTGAATTTCGATGTTTTTTCTTTTTGAATCATTGGTAATTTTCTTAAAAATTATGAAATTTGATTTAAGGGAAATAATTCTCTTGAATTTTCTTGATAACTTGTTTTATTTCCGGCGATGGCGACTCCCTGCCTCCTGCCACAAAAGGAAATGGAGACCAACAAGGGGTCGGTTTAAGCTTCACCTCCCTCCAAAGTACTGGCTGGACTAAACCCCCAAAGTAATCATAAACGTTCCAGAGTTTATGGAACGAGCAAAAAAAATGTCAACACCTTGTTACAGAAAAAGGACTTTTAATAGATATGACACGACTTGAAGAAATTTCCAAAAGGACATTACAGATGTTTGTCATCGAACGAAAAACAAAGAAAGTAATAAGATCTACAAGCGACATTGTCACAAAATGAATACTGACTACCGGTAAAAGACCACTACGTATTATAAAATGTCGCGGTTACCACACCTGGAATACGTTATTTTCAATAAGCGAGGATTATCTGTCGCTGTCCCAGACTGAGATAATTACTCAGGATTACGTTCTTCGGACGGAGTACCTGGGACCCCGAAGGAACTCCGTCTCCGTATTTAACGTACCATTTCATGTGGACGGGGAGCATATCGCTGCTTTCCTTATGCAATACTGAGACATAACGCCCGTTACCTGCGACGAACACTTATCTATATAAACCTTTGAGATTCCACTCGACAAGAAGGCATTTAACACGATCCTCTATTACCTGGACATGGGGGATGAAAGAATCCCGGTAATCGTCGCAGGTAGGAGGCCTTCGTGTTGGATCTGCGGGGAAGTGGGCCACCTCATCATTGAATGCCCCAAGAAGGAAATAAGAAAAGCAGGGCCAACGGTGAACCCCCAAAACAGGGTAGGGCTCACCTGGGTCCCAAGGTCGGGGATCAAATTCCTGCCAGAGCCGGGGAACGTAAAACAACAGACTTAGATTTATCATCCGAAGACGAGTTCCCATGTCTCCCCGACCTACGTGGGTGCGATGAGGAAGGAAGGCATTACGAAAGCCTTTCCGGTTTTGAAAAGTGTGCACTTGGATGAGGGGGAGACACATAGTTTTCTCCGAAGCGAGTGCTCGTTTTTATCGCGAGTGTCGACGGGCCTTGAAGTTCCTCTTATGGGTGAAAGAAAGCCTCTCTGACACCCAGCTGTTGTCCCGAAAGGCATTATATCGGGTTTTGGTGAGAGGATCTGTTCGAGATAACAAGATTGAGGGGCTCGGTTTGTCGAGTGGGGAGCTACGCTCAATATGGCTTTGAGCGCCTGGGCTAAAGTGCTTCGATAATGATGAAGCATCTGGCCTGGCTGATTATTAGAAATGCACTCTGGGTCAACGAGAAGCTTAATTCAGCTGGCCTAAGGAGCTCTCCCATTTGGGTGACGAAGTCGAGACGGTTAGTCACGCCTTTCTTTATTGCCGCATCGTTGTGCCGCTGATTAAGTTGGTTGCAGGTCTCATGGTCCGCATATTGAACGTAACGTCTTTTGACCTGGAACCTATTAATGTATACAGCAATTGGGCGTCGACAAATGATAAGCAAATACGTTTTGTGTTTTATCGCTTACTAGCATTGATGAGAAGTGTGATATGGCAGACACGTACGAAAGTAGTCTACGAAGGTGAGACCTTCGCTGCTCTTGACCTTATTCGAATTTTCAAATATCGTCTAAAGATTTGCATTAGGGCTGAGAAGGGGAAACTTCCTTCGGCAGATTTTGGCAAAGGTGGGTGACAGTTGCGCGATTGTGTCGAGTGAGTGGTGCTAGACTTGAATGGTACTTGGACGTGCCTTAGGCAAATAATTTTTGCTTTCTCCAACGAACGTTGATTTTGTCCCATTCTAGGCAATTTAACAGACCTATTTTAGTTATTATTCAGTTCATAACTTAGCTAGTGCTTGAATGATTTAATCAGTCCCCAGTTTTATTCTTGTCCTCCACTTCTCCCGTTTTTTTTACCAATTTAAATTTTTTGGAATTCCCCAACCCCTTCCCAATTAGATGACAGATAGCCTGATTTGCCAGAGATGCAGGTCACCTTTCGAGATTTTCGAAAGAGGTGATAGTAATAAAGCGTTCGGGTCTGCATCATGTTTCGACTGGCAAATGTGCATATCTGCCACAGCTTAGAAATAGGGGATCCTTATACTAACACTGGGGGTTTATTCATTGTAGATAATTATCATTGTGTTTTGTATATAATTTAAAAAAATCCAAATCCCCCATTAAATATTATATAATCATGGGTTGTAAGTAGGATAGTCATGGTATAAATTCTTCTGATGTATGGTGCATGAATGTAGTATGAATATGGTATTTTGGTGAATGATAGTTATGAATGAAACTAGGCCAGTTAGTCAGAATAAGTCAGTGAAGACCGATCGTCTCCCTTCCTCTTTTTCGGCCTTGTGCCACATTTTATATGTATTTTTCTGTATAAATAAATATTGTGACAGCCTGATTTGCCTTAGATGCAGGTCATCTTTCGAGATTTTCGAAAGAGGTGATAGTATTAAAGCGTTCGGACCTGCATCATGTTTTCGACTGGCAAATCTGCATATCTGCCACAGATTAGAAATGGGGGATCCTTATACAAACATTGGTTTTTATTCTTTGTACATATTTGTCACATTTTTTGTATATAAAATTTTTATCACTCAAATCCCCTATTGCATATTATATAATTATGAGTTTTAAGTAGAATAATCATGGTACGATTTCTTTTGGTGTATGGTGCATGAATGTAGTACGAATGTGGTATTTTGGTGAATGATGGTCACGAATGAAACTAGCCAAGTCAGATCAGTCAGTATATGTTAGCGAAGACCGATCTTACCCCAGCCCCCCCTTTTGGCTTTGTGCTGCATTTTGTGATTTTTTGCAATAAAAATAACTTCGAGTTAAGACACATGCAGTCTTAACATTCTGTCTTACGTATTCTCTAGTCGGTCTGCCCTATTACATATTGTGCATTCTGTTAACATATCTTATATATATATATATATATATATATATATATATATATATATATATATATATATATATATATATATATATATATATCCGGAAATAAATCTATTATTTTAAAGACCTTCCATTCGGGTTATTTATCATCATATCTTCAACAAGATATATTACTTTTCATATAATCTCTCTTAATATATGTAATCTAATCGATTTGGATCACAATTAGAACAAGAATTCAAGACTCAATATAGGATACTGAAAGGAACGTTTCATTGATCGTCACGTGCCGATAAAAAGATTTTAACGATGTAGATATTTCATTCTTTTATTAATATCTATAAGCCTTTATCATACAAACTTATCTGATAAATATGTACGACTGCATTATAACTGCATGATCAGAATCTTATTAGATGTGGGAAATTACCTGTATCAGTGAGTATCATATCACCTTTATGCATTTATTATTTTTAGAGCCCGAAGACACACTTAAAACTTCAATTGAAAAACATTTAAAAACCTATTTTAGGGCCAATAGCACGCAATTGTATATATTTTTCAAATAAAGTTAAGATTTCAATTATTTAAGACACCCTACTACGGGCGACTAGCAGGAAATTGTATATATTCCCCAAATTTATAAAAACATTAATTATTAAAGATACATTGATACTACAAGCGAAATTGTAAGTATTCACCAGATTAAATAAAATCAATCATTTAAGACAACGTAAATGTACCGGTAAATAATATGAAATTGTATATATTCTTCAAATTAAAAAAACAAACCTATAATTATTTACGATCCATAAAAACTAGCAGCAAATAACACTAAATTAGAAATATTTTCCAAATTTAAGAAAATTTCACTCAATTAAGACCCCTTAAAATTGCACGCAAGTAACATGTACTTTTATATATTCCTCGAAGTAAAAAAACGTATAAAATATTTAAGTCTTCTTAAAATTAGATGCAAATGACATGCAATTGTATATATTCCCTTAATTCAAGAAAATTTTAATTATTAAAAAAACCCTTAAAATTACAAGCTAATAACATGAAATTATAGATATTCTACTAATCTAAGAACATTTCAACCATTGAAGACCCTCAAAGCTACACACAAAGAACATGAAGCGCATATCTATTTCCTACATTTAAGAAAATATTAATTATTACCGATCCCTTTAAACTACCATCAAATAACATTGAATTTTATATATTCTCAAAACCTCATTAAATTACATGCAAATAGCATGAGATGGTATACATTCGCTAAATTTAAGAAAATATTAATTATTACTGATCCCTTTAAACTACCATCAGATAACATTGAATTTTATATATTGTCATAACCTCATTAAATTACATGCAAATAGCATGAGATGGTATATATTCGCTAAATTTAAGAAAATATTAATTATTAACGATCCCTTTAAACTACCATCAAATAACATTGAATTTTATATATTCTCAAAACCTCATTAAATTACATGCAAATAGCATGAGATGGTATATATTCGCTAAATTTAAGAAAACTCAAATTATTTAAGATTCCATAAAACTGCAGGCAAATAACATGAAATTGTACATATTCTCTACATTTAAGAAAAAGTATTTATGACATGCTTAACTATAGACAAAAATATATAATTGGAACTTTTCTTCAAATTTACTAAAATTCCAAACATATAAGACCATTTACAACTATGGGCAAATAACGTGAAATTGATATTCGCCAAATTTAAGAGATTATCATTGTGTCCTACCATTTACAACTATAGGCAAATACGATGAAATAGTACGGTGAGATTTCCTTGACCAGAAAACGTTTGTTGCCACAATTCCTGTCTCTTTCCAGAAGGTTTAGATCACTAGGTTATATATTCACAATATATACTGTTAGATAATGACACAATCCGCGTACTACTCTTAAGGCCTTATCTCACACAATACAAAGAAAAAGAGCACACTGAACCCGACACTTTTGATATCTCCCTTGTACACTATGAATCAAGACGAAATAAATATTACCGACAGAAAAAGAGAAAAATATCTTTCATTATATTGAAGGACCAGCTAAAATGATATCGTAAGAATCCCCTTTTTTTAGATTGCAAAGGAACCATTTTCCCAGGGCAACACCTTTGATGGCCTCCCTTTCTTTTGAGTCCTATACATTGACAATTGGCTGCGCGTCGCTTCATGCTGTTCTTTAATGTCGGCTCATTAAGCCCGCTGCGTTTCTAGCGTAAGAAGATGGCGAAGAGCCAAGATGGAAGCGTCAACATGGCGGACATAAAAACCTACCCAACGCCCGGCCGGACACAGCTTGATCTAGGAATATCTCCCAGACCAAACACAAACAAGCCAGTTAAACTCAGAGACCACACATACAGTTTTCACATTAGGAGCTGGCAGAGATTTTCACCCTTCAACTAATGCGCCGGTGTCGTCATTAAAAAGAAATAAATACATAAAGAAATAAGAGACAGAAAATAAAAATGAACTTCCGACAAAGTGATATGGCAGCAGACATAAACGGTGACATTTTTTTTTCAAAGGAGACATTTCGGTAAAATTACAGTATAGTTAACAGTCGATATATGGAAACAAATATATACAACAAATAGCTTTAACAAACGCATTAACATTGAATTGTCTTCCGACCTATATACTTTTAACGTTTTAAAAACTGTTAGCAACATTTTGTTCGAAATAATACGTTTTGGTAAAATTAGAATATATTTAACAGTCGAGAAATAAAGAAAAACAAACAAAATAGACTAGTAATAACTTTTACCAAACGCATTAAAATTTAATTTTTTTACCGACCTGTATACTTTTAATTTTCCAAATAATTGTTCCAAATAATTATTCGAAATAAATTTTTTTGATAAAATTACAATATAGTTAACAACCGAGAAATTGAAAAAAAGAGACCCCCCCCCAAAAAAAAATATACAACTAGCTTTTAAAAAACGCATTTACATTTTATTTTCTACTGAGAAGGTATACAGATACCTTTTACGTTCTGAAACTGTTTTAAAGTATTTTTAATTTGAAAATTAGATTTGGTTAAACGCTTGCCTTTAGTAGTAGGTTAAGTTATTTATTTTTACTATGTTTTCATCTGAAGATAAGCGACCACCTCCACAAAATCGTCTGAAATTTCTTTTAGTGTTTTGATAAGTTAATTTTATAATCAGTTTCCACACGAATTAGTAGAAAATTTAAATTTTAATGCGTTTAGTAAAAGGTATTTGTTGTATATACATTTTCTTCAACTAATGCACCGGTGTCGTCATTAAAAAGGAACAGATACATCTATTAAATAAAGAAATAAGAGACAAAAAAATAAAAATGAGCGTCCGACCGAGTGATATGGAAACGGGAATAAACAGTGACATTTTTTCCAAAGGAGACATTACAGTATAGTTAACAGTCGATATATCGAAGTTGATCAAATTTAGTTAGTGAATTAATTTTTTTTGTTACGTATCTTTCTAATATGTGACAGCCTGTCTTCCTCAATATCTCTTGAATCTGGGCGAACACTAATAGAACCTTAGCAGTAATCTGCAATATGTTGATGCGTTAAGTCATGTTTATTCTGTAGCTTATTAATAACCCTATTAATTATAAATAAATCAAATAATAAAAGTAATGATGAAAATAAAGATGATGTATTGTATAAATCATATAATAAAATCATATAAATGCATAAACAGATAAAAAGGAATAAATAAATATACAAATAAAAATAGATATCATCTTCGTATAGAGGGGTTATTATTTAACTGTGTTATAGAATTGATATTACCGGTTCTATCGTGCTAAAAAGTCGCGCGTAGTGGCTGAAGTGCGTTAGTGTTTTATTAATTAATTAATATTAATATTAGCTTATTTATTATTTTATATTTTATCTTCTGGAACGGGTGATTCATTTATTTCTTTATATCGGTTTTGTGCGAGTGTTATCGTTCACTCATGGAAGCGATGTGTGCTTGCCTCCCCACAAGGGAAGAGTTTGACCCAAGGTTGGTTTAAACTGCGTGTAAAATTCAGCCCCCCCCCAAAAAAAAACTTAGAGAACAGACATATTTCTTTCTGTCTGAGAAGGTCGTTGCTTATTATAGCTACAACTGAAATCTTTCCATTCATGTGTAGCCACGATATGTTTGTATAAATAAAACTTTTATTCTCTCTTTCTCCCACTCTCTCTCTCCCTCTCTCTCTCTCTCTCTCTCTCTCTCTCTCTCTCTCTATATATATATATATATATATATATATATATTATATATATATATATTATATATATATATTATATATATATATTATATATATATATATATATATTATATATATATATATATACTTATGCAAACATTGTTAAAAATAACAGAATCCGTCTGTTTAATTATACTTTTTTTCAATTTTTCTGATAGTCTTTTCTGTATTAAAATATTAAAATCAAAACAATTAATAAATGTTCCATAGTGTTTACAGGTTTCACGAACGTTTTCGATTCTTCGTCGAATCACCCTCAGGTGTCAAAAGCAAATATTTTGTTCTGTGATGCCATCCAGCTTTGCTGAATTTAAATCCTCAACGACTTCCTGGAACAATGCGAAAACGTTCTCTGTGCCTTTCTCCTCTGTCTTTTCAAAATTCTCTTTCTCCAGCTTCTTTGTTCATTTGCTTTTGATACCTGAGGATGATTCGACGAAGAATCGAAAACGTTCGTGAAACCTGTGAAACCTATGGAACATTCATTAATCAAATTTATTCGGCAAAAATAGCAAACTCCAACAAGCCATATAAATAGACAGGTAGAGGCTATTTACATCAACAAAAAGTCTGAATGTTTGCCCAAAGCCGCTTCTAACCTAGATATGCTAGTCATCGCCACGACCTCTTCTGGCAAGTTGTTCCACGGAGCAGAAACACGACCAGAGAATGGTGCCTTTCTTCTATTTAGCCGAAAGCGACGACGGTACATCTTTTGCGGGTGACGCTGGGGTAAAACAAAAAAACTCATCAAAAGGTAGAGTTAAATTTCCGTTGATGATATTGTAAGCCAGAATCAAGTCTCCTTGCATCCTTCGTTGCTCAAGTGCTAATAGATTTAGTCTTTGAAGCCGCTCTTTGTTTGTAAGCGTGGAGAGTCCTGTCACCATCCTGGTTGCAAACAGTTAAACATGCTCCAGGTGTATCATATCTTTTTCTCGATAGATATATCTCTGTTTAGTTAGAGATATCTACGGATATATCGCTTTGATGAGAAAGAAATGGACTGCTTCACATCTTGGCTGACTGCTCTTTCACCTCAAAGTCTGAAATTGACTGAAAAAAGTCAATATTCGTTGATAGTATCCTAATATCTATGTATATTTATAAAAGCGTATGGTAGTTTTCTTAAAGCATTGCTGGTAAAAAAAGCATGTAGGTATTTAATAAGGCTGGTTGCAATGTGGTAGAAGCCGGGATAATCTTCAATAACACTTATTTATTTATTAGTAAATGTTTCACTTACTACTACATAAAGTCAGGGATGATGGAGATTACCTATTTTGATATTTCGGGAGAAATACATCCCTTTAAAAAAAACAAACGTTCTTTCCGTTTTCTGTAAAAAAAAACGTCTAAAAGTGGGATGTTTATGTCGCGGCAAAGATTTGGTCAGCAGAAACTGTAATGCTTTGGTAGTTTATTAATTTAATTTATAATTTTTTCTTTCTCTCTCTGTATCAATAATTTTTGTTAGATTTATTAAATAATTTGGTACATTGCGGCAGGTTACGTAAATTGCCGGAAAGTGCTGAAACGGGAAGCCGACGAAAATTGCAGCAGCCGACTATTGGAAGAGCTAAGCCTTAGCCAATGAAATTCGCAGCAGCCGACAATTGGAAAACGTGATGAAAATATTGTAGAGATCTAATCGACGGCTACCTGCGAGAATTAATGTGGAGACAGAAATTCAGAAACAATCATTTCGTCTCCATATTAGATCAAATTGCTGAAGTGTGTACCCTGTCTAGCAGCTTCCTTCCACGTCTTCTAACCTTTCTTCTACTTTTCTATCGTCTCTGCTTAAAAGAAATAGTACCTAACCCTAACCCTAAAAGAAACAGTACTTAACCCTAACCTAACCCTAAAACAAACAGTTCTTAACCCTAACCTAGTCGGTAGGGTAGAAAGAAGAATTGGCAAGAAAAAAAACTGTTTGCAAAAAAAAAATTAATACATTTTTGCTATCAGTTAACCGTAACATAACTTTAACCTAGTCTGTAGGGTTTTAAAAGAATTAGTCAGAAAAAAATGGCATCTCTTTAGTTTAGCTGTTAATCGGTATTTATTTGTTTTCAATTTTGAAAACAGAGACAGACAATCAACCCGAAGTAATATAGATTTAGAAGTTTTTATCCAAAACAATCAATAAAGCGAACAATAATAACAGCGAACAGTGTTTTTTTTGTTAATAATGTAAAATTTTATAAAACGAATAGTCAACAGTGATTTTTTTGTATAATTTAAACTTTATAAAATCGAAGAGTTTGTCTGCTTTTTTATCGAAGTTTTTTGGGCTCGCTGGTTAAATTACCAATATCTCGCAGATTGAGGTCATTGAAATCCATTTTTGGATAAAAATTCAAAGTTTGAATTACTTCCAGTTGATTGGGTTAGGAGTTAATTTAACTTTTAAAAATTGATTTCTGAATCACAGCTAAACTAAAGAAGTGCCAAAAAAATTGTTTGCTAAAAAATCATGAAAAACTGTTTGCTATCAGTTGTTGCACCATATTTACTTCACCAAACAAAAATAAATATTTATTTATACGATGAGTGTTTTGTTCCTTGATTAAATTCTTTTTCTTACATTGTTAAAGTTTCTTACAAATTTACATTATTTTCCTAATTTTTCATTGAATTTATTTCGTTGAAATTAACATACGATGTTTGTTTCTAGCGTTTTAACATTAGCCAGCGTTTTCGGCACACAAATAAAGGATTTTTTGTTCGGCACTTTCCGGTGGTTCACCTAACCTGCCGGAATGTGCCGATGGAAACGCGGTTAGTAAGCAGCATAAGCACCAATATATCATACATTTTTAAGACAGCAATTATCTTATTAATTATACACTGTTTACCTGTTCTTTACTATACAGTTTCGCTATTTAAAACCCGATTAAACGTCAAAGCGATCTATGATCATCCATAGAAATATGATAAACTATAGTCAATTATGTGTAGTAGTTATCTCATTAAATTGCGGCACGTTGAACGAGAACTCCGACCAGATAACATTTAAAGAATACAGAATAGCCATTAACTATCCTCACCAAATATCACATCGTATCGATTGAGTGCTGTCGTGTTCAAATATCCAGCAACGAAGTTTGATTGAACCTCGTCCGCCCTCTGACACTAACCGACAACCCGGACAAGTTCGCGTCCGGCCAGATTACTTAATCTAGACACGACAACTAACTCCACCATGTGTATTAATAGTCATCCTCAATAGCTCGTATTCCGGAGATTTCACGACCTCAAATTATCTTCCTTGTCTTGAAGAAATCACCGGAAAACATTTTCCTTTGTCATTCTGCCTAAATGTGCCTCCCTATCCACCCTTCTTTGAACACATCCTGAGTATTAGATTTCCTCATACAACCAATCCACTACAAACAATCATCAAAGGAGAGAAATTAAAAGCGATGTACAGTGAGAGAGCGTAAAGGTCGAGGTTGTACCTAATAATAGAAGGTGCCAAATATGACCTCTACAGCTTTTCAGATTTCAGCAAGCCACCATTCCCCAAGGTGTAAGACTGCTTTTCCTCTAGTGAATCGTTTATTTCTTATTTGGTCTCTGGCCAGGCAAAATGATTCTGAGTTATCTCGCTTGGTGTTACAATCAAATGATGAAACTTTATATCTATATCTATATATAAGAGTCAAGGTTTGCTTGTTTTAGTGTTATAGAAATCAATATGTTATCAATTAGAACATTCAAATAAGTTTCAATAAAGGTTACATTTTTCAATGAATCTAAAAACACCATTGACATTTTCTATCGGTTTCATCTGCGGTGACTGAAGACGACCTATGTCGGTCGAAACGTTCGCCAAAAATATGGGAATTTCTTACACACCATGGATAACAACACGAAATCGGTCATTCGACGACTGGAAAAATGATCAGAAAATGAATAAACAGAAGCTAGCACTCCTGTTCAATCAAACGTGTATAAAGGAAAGGATGCTGCCTAATTATACAAATATATATATATATATATATATATATATATATATAGAATAAATATGAAACTAAAAGTAAACTTTTAGGAGAAAGAAGCTATAGTGAAAGCTCAATATACGAGATAAATTATAAAGATAGATGGACGAAGAGTGATAAACATGCACGAATGTCCAAATTTATATCAAACTTCGATTGTTCAATGCAAGATATATTCTGTAATACAATTATGTTTATTATTCTTTCCTTAAGCCAATGCTTTTCAAAGATCGAGATCTTATCATCAGAGGAATTATACAGATAGATAAGTTGGCAATAGAAAAGCCAAAATTTAACATTTGAAAAAATATTTAAAAAAATGATGGGTGAAAAAAGTTCGTGTAAAAATATATATATATGGGAAATGAAAAAGGAAAAAACCAAAAGATGTTTTTTATATATTCATCTACGTTTCGTCTTTATTTGTAAGACTTCTTCAGGATGATAATTTTAAGAAAAATGTCATGCAAGTACATCGAAATATTGGGTTGACATGATGGGTGTATGAGAAGAAGTAGTAGCCATGGCTACTGGGAGCGCAGGACCAAGGTCCGGGCTAAGAGAAGTCAGTGGCAGAGAGTGAAATGAATGTGGATGGCTGTGAGTGAAAAAGGGGATGGGAGTGTTAGTGAATTTGTCTTAGTGTGGGGGAGAGGGGAGGGGGTGCTGAGGTTTTTGTCGTGGTGGGGTGTAGCATGGATTTTGAGGGGTTGGGGAAAGTGCAAGAAAGTACAATTTCAGACGGTCGGGATGCACGAATCCTGTTCACAGTATCAGCCTAGAATCTGCAAGTAGTCGCCATATCCACTCGGCCACCGGAAATTGCCACGTGATTAAGGGAAATTAAGATCTATATGCATCTAGAAGCGGACACAGATTGAAGACGGGTCGAGAGTGTTCGACGAACGTATTCGGAACTTTGCATTAGAGCTTTTTGACAGTCTATTTTTAACATCCCCGAGAGTGCTCGACTTTAATTTCTTAAAGGGGTTTATTATAATATTTATAAATAAATATTAAATTATTTATACTTACAGACGCCTGCGTTTCAAGCTTATTGCTCTCATCAGTGCAAGAAAGTAACAATTTCAGACGGTCGGGAGGCGCGAACCCGGTTCACAGTCTACAATTTGCAAGCAGTCGCCATATACACTCATGTTACATGTTTCCCTTTTCAATTACAAGTTATAGAGTTAGATTCGCTGCTTGTTTTCACGACATATATAATAGATACCTGAAAAAGATCCAATCATTGTTTAAAGCAGAAACATGCTTACAAATATGTAGGAAAAACTTTCTGTAAATAAAATGTTATAAATGTATCGCTCTACTTTTATTGATAACTATAACATGAAAAATAGTAAGGATTCGCTGGATTGACTTCCATGAACAAAACCTCACCCGAAATTATATATAGATCCCCATTGGTATTTTGTGAATTTACCAGCGGTTAAATCGGCTTATACAAGTTCTAAGTCGGCAATATGCGTATTTAGTTAGTACCCTAAAGATTCAAACCTCTTAGAAGCCGCATATTAATGTTAAGAAAATACCACTGTTACTACAATTACGGAAGGCGGACATGCTTCTGTATTATTAGCAGTTGTGACTGCTTCTCTGGATGGCGTTTCATGTGGATACCTTATATGAATTATTATTATTTTTAAAACTTAGTGCATCTCAAACTATACCAAACCAGGCAAGATGCCTACTGAGAATTAGGGTGAAAGTTTCGGGTGTCATCCTGAATTGCGAGATGCTTGTTCACATTGGTTTTAAATATCTGCATGTCGGTACTATCGATGAAAAAGTGAGCAGGGATGGAGTTCCCAATGCTGGCAGCTCGAAGAAAGAAGCTATTGGAGTTTCTACTCCGGCATCTGGGGACCTCTACAGTGAATAGATGGAATTTAGCTGATTGTCGTGTTAGTCGAGTGAATTAATGTCGAGGAGGCACTAGAGCAGCAAGTTCTTAGGAGCATATTCCATTGAAGAATTTGTAAAACAAGCGCAAGGATGCAACATCGCGACGATGAGACAGAGGCTGGAGCCTGGTGGATAGTCAGGGACCTATTAGATTAGCGACTCTTTTTTGGAACTTGTCTAAGAGGGTGAGACTAGTGGATTTGTGCACCGGCTCAGATGTGAAAACAATAGTCCATGCATTGGCGGATGCTGGCTTTGTAGAGATATAGGATACTGTCAGGTGTTAAAAGTTTTCTAGCTCGGTAGAGGGAGCTTACTTTTTTTTTTATTGTAGTAGCCTTCTATGTATTTGTTCCAGTTCATGTTACCTGTACATGTTAGGCCGAGGATTGTGAATGTTGGACTCTCCGGTAGGGTGATATTTGCCATGCCAATCGGTGGTTGAAGAGGTTTCTTGTAGTTGTTGAAAGACAGGAGCTTTGTCTTAGCAGCATGAAATTTTACCATACATTTATGACTCTATTCCACTACAGAATGGATATCACTTTCTAAGGATTCAGCCATTGTCTCGGATATGTGCGCGTCTGTTTTGCCCACATGACGAGAGTAGAGCGTGGTGTCGTGTCATCTCAGACACAATGTCACTAGGGAGATCGTTTCTGAAAATCAGGAACAATAAAGATTCAAGGATATATCCCTGTAGAGCACCTGCATCTATGTCATGTTGATTGGATCGAAGACAACCTGGATCTTTCTTTTGGGTAGGAAGAGTCTAATTATATTAAATATTCGTTCAGTAATACCATATGAATTAATTTTTAGGAGAAGACCTTTATGCTAAACCTTGTCAAAACCTTTGGATATATCAAACACTACCGTCCTAGCTTAACCTACCTTGTTCACTGTATATTATATGTGTTCAGAGATGACCGTTAGGAAATCCACAGTAAATCCTGCGTGCCTAAATCCATACTGATGTTCAGAAAGAAGTTTAGCATTAACAAGGGGACGGACTATCGCTAGATTGATTAAGGATTCAAAGATTTTAGCGAAAAGCGAGAGTAGGCTAATGGGAAGATGATTCTGAGGGTTAGTTTTATCTCCCAAATTCTTGAAGACTGGTACCACAAATGCAATTTTCCAACTATCAGGGAAGCAAGATTTATAAAGGCATCTGTTGTAGAGTTTGGAGGGGACAGGGGCCAGTTTAGCAGAGGATTTCTTTGTTGCTATTACTGGTATAAGATCAGACCCACATGCCTTGGAGGTTTTTTTATGATATCTCGGACATGAGATGGGGTGATGCTCAGGTCATCAAGTGTGGCTTCATTTCACAACATGCAATTTGGGAGGGAGTGATTTTCGGAGTCCAAAGTTGGAGTTTAAGGCGATATGCTGGGCAAGTAGTTCAGCCTTATCAGTTGCCGTGCAAACGACATCATTGTGGTTGGATAGCGGGGGAATTGTTGATTGCCCATTGTTCACTACACTATTGAAGATTTTCCAGAAATCACAAGTACCTAGTTTCCGTGACTGAATGCGTTTTCTGGTAATCTCTGTATACCTTCTCTTTGCTTCATCTATTACATTCTTACAATTATTTATTGATATAAGTTTCTGTCTATTTATAGTTGACTCATGGCGATTTAATTGTCGGAGTGCTTGCTTCGAGGTGAACCATTGTGGAGAGTGGGGCTTACTGTTGAATTTCGCATGTGGACATGTGCTGCAATTCCTTCTTTGACCTATTCAGTTAACTTATTTGCGCACTGATCAGCAGGGAGAGAAAAAAGTTTAACTCCATGGCGTGTCTCTGGTGTGATCTCTGATTGATTCCCAATCAGCCCGCTTGTAGTATATCGTCGTTTTCAGCAACGGCTCATCAACTTTGGGACACGTTTCTTGGGTGATATCAATCATTACAACAAGGTGATCATCGTTCTCGAGTGGGCTATGGAAATTAGTAACACAAGCCTCAAGAACAGGTGGGAAGTGAGACTTGCTGATACACACGATCAGGGAGGCGGGCCGAAGAAGTGATAGTCGATTTTTAGCTTGTATTATATTAGTAATGTTGTATACACATATATATTTTTTCATGTACAAATTACTGAAAACTTTCTTGAACAAACACACTCACTCACACACGCATTCACGCATATGTATATATATATATATATATATATATATATATATATATATATATATATATATATACATATATATTACTATTTCATGTATCCACATAACATTTTATAAAGAGATATACTTTTTTATGTATCAATTTTCAGTATCAACTTCAACAGTGCTCGATACGTTAGTAGAGCTATGGAGTAAGCAATGAAAATATATTTATGGCAATTAAGCTACACAGAGGCTCCTGCGTTTCATCCCCGGGGGGGGGGGGAATATTCAGGCTACAATTTTAAAACTTTAGCCTGAAGATTCTCCCCCGAGGATGAAACGCGGGAGCCTCTGTGTAGCTTAATTGCAAAAAAGATATATATATATATATATATATACATATACAAGAGGGAACACCCGACGTTGCGCGGAATTGAATGATGACTACTACGATGTACTATTTCATTATGCTCATAGCACTATATTACTTTCTTTGTTTTTACTACTCTCCTACTCCCGGGT